>JABXJD010000288.1:300000-302500 GCA_013375575.1 Percina caprodes | reverse complement strand
ATCTTCTTCACCCAGAGTTAGAGGGCAGCTCTTCATCTTCTTCACTCTTATAACTACTACACAACTCTGTTGATTTACAAACTATGTATTTATCTTTATTATCTGTATTCAGGGCTGTAGTACTCAAGTCCGGTCTTGGACCCGAGTCCGGACTCGAGACCGTTTTTCTATGGACTCGGACGTGTCTCGGACTCGGTAGTATTTGGACTCGGACGTGTCTCGGTCTCGGCCGCTGGTCTTGCCAGATATGGCTTTTGGGCTTCTGGTCTGGACCGAGTCCAGGTGTCTTTATCATGTTGATAGTAACATTGGAGGGAAAGGGAAACCCAAAATGGTTGTCTTCATACTGTCATGCATAAGACCTTTATCTGTCCTGGACTCGGTCCTGACTCGGACTCAAACCTCTTTGGACTCTGTCTTGTCTTGGACTCGACTAGACCTGGTCTTGGACTTGTCTTGGACTCGACTAGACCTGGTCTTGGACTCGACTAAGCAGCGGTAACAAGGGAATGTCCCCGCGGTGGGATGAATAACGTCTTATCTAATCTGATATAATCTAATCTACAGACCTTTAAATGACCTTTAAATGACCTTTAAATGACCTTTAAATGACCTTTAAATGACCTTTAAAGGAGTTTGGCTCCTCGTTAACTTCCTGCCAGCGGACGCATTCTCAGACAAGCAAGGAAACTTATGAATGTCTTTACATCTGGGACATAAATGTTATATATATATATATATATATATATATATATATATATATAGTTAGTATGGATGCCGAATTAAAGAGTGGACACTACAATTATTTAAAAAAGCATTAATCATCTTTTACAGCGTACAGCTAGTGATGCAACAGAAAGTATTAGATTTATGAATGAAGTTTGGCGTGAGGTGAGTGGTTGTTTGGGGATTAATCTTGTAATTTATAATTTATAATAACTAACCTTCCTTCTATAACATCCTGCTTGGCGCCTGTATGAGCACAAACATCAATAATAACAGTGACGTAAGGCGTCTCTTCCGCAGATGTACACAACGTGGCCTCCAAGGTGACGCCGGACCAAAGTCCATTCAGAAATCTAGTGATTTAACTCTTCTTCTGTTATCAGCACCTCTACTATCTATCCTCTCATTCTAATCTTGTAATCCATTTCACATGTTGGACAACATAACATACATCGCAGATAATGTTCTGTTTTCAAAAGATTTAACGTTTTTCATTGTATTTTGTTAATGTGTCCGATACATTTCACCGTTCACTAAATCCCTGCTAATATGAAAAGAGTTTGGTGTAATGCTTCTCACCAATAAAGTACACATGGTAAAAAGCGACGCCACACCAAACTCCATTCAAAAATCTAGTGATTTAATGCTTCTTCTATTATCAACACTTCGACTCTATAATTCTACTCTCTAATACTTTTCTTGTAGTCATTTATTATAACAACCATTTTCACTTTTGGACAACATAATATATATCGCAGAAAACAAGTAAGAAAAGTTTTACACTGTGTTTTGGTAATGTGTCGCCGATAAATTAACCGCTCACTAAATCCCTGCTTATATGAATGGAGTTTGGTGTGAAGTGTTTTTTCTCACCGCACAGCTCGGATGAGGAAGTAGAGAACTCCAATCATGGTGATGCCGATCAACACGTACAGGGCCCTCTGGATCATCGAGCTGTCCACATTCAGGCCGTTAAGCATCCTACCCCCCCCACCGGCGCTGTGCGTGGAGTTCGCCCCGCTGGAGGAGTTCGTCCCCGCGGGTCCGGGCGCCACGGTGCCGCCGCCGGTGGAGACTGTGCGCGTGCCCTCCGCCGCGGACACACATGCCCAACATATCGGTACAAAAACCGCCGAGAGAACTCTGTAAAAAGTCATTATAACGCGCAGAAAGTCCCAGAAAACTACGGCTGTTAGAGAAGGACTTCGTTACTTTTAATTTGGTTGTTTTTTACCGGAACCGAGCGGGGCTTCCCCAGATACGCGTCGCGGTGGCTGCTGAACTCTGCCTCGGGCTTTGTTGATGTTAAAGAAGCTAAAAAACTCAACTAGGAAGTTCACATATCCGCCTCCTGCTGACGTCACGCCGCTGACGTCACACGCAGGGCGGAAATTAGCCCTCGATTTGACTCGCGGGACGAAAGATCCCACAGGTAACTTGTGACGTAGACAGAAACCCAGGTGGAGGAGAGCCAGGTGGAGGAGAGCCAGGTGGAGGAGACCCAGGTGGAGGAGAGCCAGGTGGAGGAGACCCAGGTGGAGGAGAGCCAGGTGGAGGAGACCCAGGTGGAGGAGACCCAGGTGGAGGAGACCCAGGTGGAGGAGAGCCAGGTGGAGGAGACCCAGGTGGAGGAGACCCAGGTGGAGGAGACCCAGGTGGAGGACGCCGAACTAAAGAGCGTGGCTTCTAGCTCCGGAAGAAACACATTAATCACATTCTGCTCATTAAATATTACTGAAGATTTTAAGAGAAATACTTAAATTGTGACATTTAT
>JABXJD010000288.1:290000-292500 GCA_013375575.1 Percina caprodes | reverse complement strand
AATGTGGTCTCTCTGTAGGGATCCATCCCATAATGTAGTCTCTCTGTAGGGATCCATCCCATAATGTAGTCTCTCTGTAGGGATCCATCCCATAATGTGGTCTCTCTGTAGGGATCCATCCCATAATGTTGTCTCTCTGTAGGGATCCATCCCATAATGTAGTCTCTCTGTAGGGATCCATCCCATAATGTGGTCTCTCTGTAGGGATCCATCCCATAATGTAGTCTCTCTGTAGGGATCCATCCCATAATGTCGTCTCTCTGTAGGGATCCATCCCATAATGTCGTCTCTCTGTAGGGATCCATCCCATAATGTAGTCTCTCTGTAGGGATCCATCCCAAAATGTAGTCTCTCTGTAGGGATCCATCCCATAATGTTGTCTCTCTGTAGGGATCCATCCCATAATGTAGTCTCTCTGTAGGGATCCATCCCATAATGTAGTCTCTCTGTAGGGATCCATCCCAAAATGTAGTCTCTCTGTAGGGATCCATCCCATAATGTAGTCTCTCTGTAGGGATCCATCCCATAATGTAGTCTCTCTGTAGGGATCCATCCCATAATGTAGTCTCTCTGTAGGGATCCATCCCATAATGTAGTCTCTCTGTAGGGATCCATCCCATAATGTAGTCTCTCTGTAGGGATCCATCCCATAATGTGGTCTCTCTGTAGGGATCCATCCCATAATGTTGTCTCTCTGTAGGGATCCATCCCATAATGTAGTCTCTCTGTAGGGATCCATCCCATAATGTTGTCTCTCTCTGTAGGGATCCATCCCATAATGTGGTCTCTCTGTAGGGATCCATCCCATAATGTCGTCTCTCTGTAGGGATCCATCCCATAATGTTGTCTCTCTCTGTAGGGATCCATCCCATAATGTAGTCTCTCTGTAGGGATCCATCCCATAATGTAGTCTCTCTGTAGGGATCCATCCCAAAATGTAGTCTCTCTGTAGGGATCCATCCCATAATGTAGTCTCTCTGTAGGGATCCATCCCATAATGTGGTCTCTCTGTAGGGATCCATCCCATAATGTTGTCTCTCTGTAGGGATCCATCCCATAATGTTGTCTCTCTGTAGGGATCCATCCCATAATGTAGTCTCTCTGTAGGGATCCATCCCATAATGTAGTCTCTCTGTAGGGATCCATCCCATAATGTAGTCTCTCTGTAGGGATCCATCCCATAATGTGGTCTCTCTGTAGGGATCCATCCCATAATGTGGTCTCTCTGTAGGGATCCATCCCATAATGTAGTCTCTCTGTAGGGATCCATCCCATAATGTAGTCTCTCTGTAGGGATCCATCCCATAATGTAGTCTCTCTGTAGGGATCCATCCCAAAATGTAGTCTCTCTGTAGGGATCCATCCCATAATGTGGTCTCTCTGTAGGGATCCATCCCATAATGTGGTCTCTCTGTAGGGATCCATCCCATAATGTTGTCTCTCTGTAGGGATCCATCCCATAATGTAGTCTCTCTGTAGGGATCCATCCCATAATGTAGTCTCTCTGTAGTGATCCATCCCATAATGTAGTCTCTCTGTAGGGATCCATCCCATAATGTAGTCTCTCTGTAGGGATCCATCCCATAATGTGGTCTCTCTGTAGGGATCCATCCCATAATGTTGTCTCTCTGTAGGGATCCATCCCATAATGTAGTCTCTCTGTAGGGATCCATCCCATAATGTTGTCTCTCTCTGTAGGGATCCATCCCATAATGTCGTCTCTCTGTAGGGATCCATCCCATAATGTAGTCTCTCTGTAGGGATCCATCCCATAATGTTGTCTCTCTGTAGGGATCCATCCCATAATGTTGTCTCTCTGTAGGGATCCATCCCATAATGTAGTCTCTCTGTAGGGATCCATCCCATAATGTAGTCTCTCTGTAGGGATCCATCCCATAATGTAGTCTCTCTGTAGGGATCCATCCCAAAATGTAGTCTCTCTGTAGGGATCCATCCCATAATGTGGTCTCTCTGTAGGGATCCATCCCATAATGTGGTCTCTCTGTAGGGATCCATCCCATAATGTGGTCTCTCTGTAGGGATCCATCCCATAATGTTGTCTCTCTGTAGGGATCCATCCCATAATGTAGTCTCTCTGTAGGGATCCATCCCATAATGTAGTCTCTCTGTAGGGATCCATCCCATAATGTAGTCTCTCTGTAGGGATCCATCCCATAATGTGGTCTCTCTGTAGGGATCCATCCCATAATGTGGTCTCTCTGTAGGGATCCATCCCATAATGTAGTCTCTCTGTAGGGATCCATCCCATAATGTAGTCTCTCTGTAGGGATCCATCCCATAATGTGGTCTCTCTGTAGGGATCCATCCCATAATGTTGTCTCTCTGTAGGGATCCATCCCATAATGTAGTCTCTCTGTAGGGATCCATCCCATAATGTGGTCTCTCTGTAGGGATCCATCCCATAATGTAGTCTCTCTGTAGGGATCCATCCCATAATGTCGTCTCTCTGTAGGGATCCATCCCATAATGTCGTCTCTCT
>JABXJD010000288.1:270000-275000 GCA_013375575.1 Percina caprodes | reverse complement strand
ATGGCGTTACATAGTCTGTCCACCAGAGGACGCTCTACAACGTCCCTGTTAGTGATGGCGTTGCATAGTCTGTCCACCAGAGGACGCTCTACAACGTCCCTGTTAGTGATGGCGTTGCATAGTCTGTCCACCAGAGGACGCTCTACAACGTCCCGTTAGTGATGGCGTTGCATAGTCTGTCCACCAGAGGACGCTCTACAACGTCCCTGTTAGTGATGGCGTTGCATAGTCTGTCCACCAGAGGACGCTCTACAACGTCCCCGTTAGTGATGGCGTTGCATAGTCTGTCCACCAGAGGACGCTCTACAACGTCCCTGTTAGTGATGGCGTTGCATAGTCTGTCCACCAGAGGACGCTCTACAACGTCCCTGTTAGTGATGGCGTTGCATAGTCTGTCCACCAGAGGACGCTCTACAACGTCCCTCCCAGCTGCCAATCAAGATGTTTCAGTCTTTATTGCAACTCATCCCCCTCTCCTCCCCCGTCCCCCGTCCCCCAGGTCAGTAAGCTGATCGTCCTGGACCCCCACAAGCGGCTGAGCGTGCGCGAGGCGCTGCAGCACCCCTGGGTGCTCGGTAAAGCTGCACGTTTCTCCCACATGGACACGGCCCAGAGGAAGCTGCAGGAGTTCAACGCTCGGCGCAAGCTCAAGGTGGGGGGGGGGGGGGAGGAGGGGGAGGGGGAAGAGGGGGGGGGGCTTCACCTTCATTCAGACGCTTTTGATATTTGTTAAAACTTTACACGTTATTTTCAACGTATTTCTGTTTCTTATTTCCTGTTTCGTGGTCCCCCGACCCCCGTCCTGGCATGTGTCAACATGTCGGCAGGCCGCCATGAAGGCCGTCGTGGCAACAAGTCGGATGCACGAGAGCTCGCGGCGTCGCACCGACAGCTGCGAGATCCCCGGCCCGGACGTCCCGTCAGAGCAGCATGCAGCAGGACCCCGGAGGCCCCGCCCCGGAGGGCCCGCCCGAGGCCCCGCCCCAGGAGTCCCCGGCCCCGAGGCCCCGTCCCTGGAGCGCCTGCCCTGAGGCCCCGCCCGGACACCGCCAGCCCCGATGCCCCGCCCCCAGACCAGCCGCTGCCGCAAGACGACCAATCACAGCCCGACCAACCACAGCCCGACCAACCGCAGCCCAACCAATCACAGCCCTCCGAACAAGCCGCCCGCAGCCAATCGCCTCCACGTGGCTCCAGGCCGGCCGGTGGCGAGGTCCCGCCCACCAGGCCGCCACTACGCGCTGATTGGCCGCGCCAGGCGTCCGTCGTCCCCAGGACCGCGGCGCTGCAGCCCCGGCTGCCGCTGAAGAGCCGCTCCGTGGTCGGGGCTCCGACTACGACTCCCAGCAGCCTCAGCAACGGCTTCACGCCGGCGCCTGAGCCCGCCGGAGCGCCGCGCCGCTGCCAGTGATCAGAGACGCTCGCACACACCGCGGCCCCGAAACACTGAGCTGCAGCGGCACACACACACACACACACACACACACACACACACACACACACACACACACGTTTCTCCTGGGACCAAATGAACCGAAACATTAAAACTACAACTCTTCCATTCCTGTATATACTGTATATAAACACACACACACACACACACACTCACAACCCCCTCCGACCCCCGACCCCCTCTCCTCCTGACCCCCTCCCAAAAGACTCTGACCGGCGTCTTTAAACTAAACTGATCTCGTCTTCTTTGAAGCAGCTTTACTTTATAATGTCTTCACGCCTGTGTGTGTGTGTGTGTGTGTGTGTGTGTGTGTGTGTGTGTGTGTGTGTGTGTGTGGGCCTGTGTGTGTGTGTGTGTGTATATGTGTGTGTGTGTGTGTGTGTGTGTGTGTGTGTGTGTGTGTGTGTGTGGGCCTGTGTGTGTGTGTGTGTGTGTGTGTGTGTGTGTGTGTGTGTGTGTGTGTGTGTGTGTGTGTGTGTGTGGGCCTGTGTGTGTGTGTGTGTATATGTGTGTGTGTGTGTGTGTGTGTGTGTGTGTGTGTGTGTGTGTGTGTGTGTGTGGGCCTGTGTGTGTGTGTGTGTGTATATGTGTGTGTGTGTGTGTGTGTGTGTGTGTGTGTGTGTCTGTGTGGGCCTGTGTGGGCCTGTGTGTGTGTGTGTGTGTGTATATGTGTGTGTGTGTGTGTGTGTGTGTGTGTGCTTGTTAACCTACGTTGGCCTACATATCCCACAATGCAATGCTCTGGCAGCGATCACAACAAACAGACAAGACTTCTACGCATTAACCCTCGTGTTGTCTCCCGTCGCCATGGAAACAGTTCACTTTAAGTTAAGAACTCTTTCACACGTTTGTTGCTTTTATTATTTTTCCACTTTTTGGACGTTTTTGTCACTTTTCCGTCATTTTTGATGTTTTTCCCAACGTTTTTGTCCCTTTTTTGTTGTTTTTGAAGCTTTTCACTACGTTTTTGTCCCTTTTCCGTCATTTTTGAAGCTCCCAAGTTATTTTTTTGACAGTTTGGTTGTAGACCCGGTCTGTGATCCGCGTCAGACACCAGGAGGGTTAGGGTCTAGTCTTAGATCTGTTGGGTCCGCTGAGCAGAGGACGAGGTCTCAGACGCCGTGTCCCCCATGTCCCCCCTGTGTCCCCCCCGTCCCCCCCCCATGTCCCCCCTGTGTCCCCCCCGTGCCCCCCCCCATGTCCCCCCTGTGTCCCCCCCGTGTCCCCTCCACATACACCTGAACTTTATTAGTATCCAACAGTTTTCTTTGGTTAACGTCATGTTTTTCTTCACCGACGTGCAGATTTTGAGGCGTTCTGTTATCAAACAGCCGCTTATAGGAAGGAAATGTCTCCTTCTTCTTCTTCTTCTCCTTCTCTTCTTCTTCTTCTTCTTCTTCTTCTTCTTCTTCTTCTTCCAGGAGGACGTCTGGACATCTGCCACCAGCGACAGCCTGAACTCTGTTTATTGGACGCTGTCTAGACTCTTCTGTAAAAACATGAATATTGTTGCTTGTGTTCGTCGGGACGGTCTGAACTGTTTCGCTGACCGAACTCGTATCTTTCTTTTCTTTATTTAAAAAAGGATGACGTATAAATGTATCTCTGCATGCATTGTTCATGTTCTGTTGATCATATCAGGTCGTAGAGAGATTTCAGATGATTTCAGAGCATTTAACCTGTTTCTGTGACGTGTATCTGACAGCATGCTGCTGCACACTGCCGTGAATATAAATACGATGGAGAGACTCTGGATCCATTCATCTTACTGTCATCCTGCAATACTTTAGATATTCATCTCCCCATGCACTGGTGTCTCAGTGTCTGATGGGACAACAGTCTCTGGAACTGGTCCAGTATTAAAGGAGAAACAAGCTGTAATGTTACCCTACAGGACAGTAGTGTGTGACCACATTATGGGATGGATCCCTACAGAGATAGACCTTTTAGTTAAAGAGTAAGATCCTTTTAGTTTAACATGAAACAGAAATCACCATCACCAAACCCACCAGACTCCATGTAAATAATCACTACTTTTAGTGTGTATAGAGCAGCATATCTCCACCAGACTCCATGTAAATAATCACTACTTTTAGTGTGTATAGAGCAGCATATCTCCACCAGACTCCATGTTAATAATCACTACTTTTAGTGTGTATAGAGCAGCATATCTCCACCAGACTCCATGACGGCTTTTCAGTTTTATTTAGTTTCTGTCCACTTTGAATGAAGTGTGTTTTACAACGCTAAAAGTAGTGGTTATTTACATGGAGTCTGGTTAGATAGTATTCTACACACAGTGATTATTTACATGGAGTCTGGTGAGATAGCTCTATACACACTAAAAGTAGTGATTATTTACATGGAGTCTGGTGGGTTTGGTGATGGTGATTTGGGGCTGCCTTGAATGACCCATATTGGCGTATGCTCTTGAGGACTTGGTGGTGGTCCCCTTAGTACACACACACACACACACACACACACACACACACATAAACACACACACACTTATATCCATGGTGAGAACTCATGAAGTAAAGATGTTAAGATTTTATTATTCTATATCAGACAGGTTATTGATTGTCTATTAAAACACACACGTGTCAACAGCTGGGAATCAAACCTGCGTCTTCTGTCAAAAAATAACAAGGACTTTTGTGTGTGTGTCTGTATCTGTGTGTATTTGTGTGTGTGTGTGTATGTGTGTGTGTGTGTGTATCTTTGTGTGTGTGTGTGCGTGTGTGTGTGTCTGTATCTGTATGTATCTGTGTGTGTGTGCGTGTGTCTGTATCTGTATGTATCTGTGTGTGTGTGTATCTTATCTGTGTCTGTGTGTGTGTGTGTATGTGTATGTGTGTGTGTGTATCTTATCTGTGTGTGTGTGTGTGTGTGTGTGTATCTTATCTGTGTGTGTGTGTGTGTGTGTGTGTGTATCTTATCTGTGTGTGTGTGTGTGTGTATCTTATCTGTGTGTGTGTGTGTGTGTGTGTGTGTGTGTGTGTGTATGTGTGTGTGTGTATCTTATCTGTGTGTGTGTATGTGTGTGTGTATGTTATCTGTGTGTGTGTGTGTGTGTGTGTATCTTATCTGTGTGTGTGTGTGTGTGTGTGTGTGTGTGTGTGTGTGTATCTTATCTGTGTGTGTGTGTGTGTGTGTGTGTGTGTGTGTGTATGTTATCTGTGTGTGTGTGTGTGTATGTGTGTGTGTATGTTATCTGTGTGTGTGTGTGTGTGTGTGTGTGTGTGTGTGTGTGTGTGTGTGTGTGTACATATAAACTGTCCAATCATCAGCCGTCCTCTGTGTCCCGTCTGGGAGTTGAACCTGCGTCCCGGTCAGTCCTGCGAGCAGAATCTCTGTCGGTGAACCCGCCCGTCCTGGACCGTCCCGCACCAGTATGAGAACCTGGACCCCCAGTCTGCCGCCGGCACCGCCCACACCGCGGTGGCGTGGTAGGCCCCGCCCCCCTCCGCCCCCCGCCACACCTGTACGCCCGGTGATGTCACCGGCGTGTCATCGCGCCACCACAGGACGTCCTGCAGCGGCGAGT
>JABXJD010000288.1:245000-255000 GCA_013375575.1 Percina caprodes | reverse complement strand
GAGAGAGAGAGAGAGTGAGAGAGAGAAAATCCTTTTTTCATAAAACTTCTGAAAAGGGGCTTATTGTGTATTTAAAAGAAGTTTTTCTCTTTTTTTAATAACTTTGAAGTTTATGTCACTATATATATATATATATATATATATATATATATGATAAATTATGAGCCATGAAGAGGTTCTGGGCAGAGTTAGAAGATCTGAGGGGTTTAATTAACATATAAATGAGGGTTATTGATATTTTCAATCCCAAAAAGTATAAAACTAGTGGTAGTAACGTGGTCAAATGTAACGAGTAGTGAAAACTAAAAAAAAGTCTGGAAAAGGGACAAAAATGTCAAAAACAGGAGCCTGATGGGAAATGGAGTCATTAACGAAGGGGACTTCCTGCTGTGAATAGAGGGAAGTGATGGCTTCCTGTATGCAGCAGATATGAGAGCAGCATTGTTCAGCATCAATCAGTCTGTAACAGAGCGGCTGCAAGACGTGAGTCACATTCAATAAATTAAATTAAAGGTTGTTTTTCAACCTGGACCCTTTGTTTCTCCATGTTTCTGTGTCTAAGTGACTGATAAGAACAAGTCAGTCAGCATCACCAAACCCACCAGACTCCATGTAAATAATCACTACTTTTAGCGTGTATAGAGCAGCATATCTCCACCAGACTCCATGTAAATAATCACTACTTTTAGTGTGTATAGAGCAGCATATCTCCACCAGACTCCATGTAAATAATCACTACTTTTAGTGTGTATAGAGCAGCATATCTCCACCAGACTCCGTGTGAATAATCTGTAAATGCTGCTCTATACACGCTAAAAGTAGTGATTATTTACATGGAGTCTGGTGGAGATATGCTGCTCTATACACACTAAAAGTAGTGATTATTTACATGGAGTCTGGTGGAGATATGCTGCTCTATACACGCTAAAAGTAGTGATTATTAACATGGAGTCTGGTGGAGATATGCTGCTCTATACACGCTAAAAGTAGTGATTATTTACATGGAGTCTGGTGGAGATATGCTGCTCTATACACACTAAAAGTAGTGATTATTTACATGGAGTCTGGTGGAGATATGCTGCTCTATACACACTAAAAGTAGTGATTATTTACATGGAGTCTGGTGGAGATATGCTGCTCTATACACACTAAAAGTAGTAATTATTAACATGGAGTCTGGTGGAGATATGCTGCTCTATACACGCTAAAAGTAGTGATTATTTACATGGAGTCTGGTGGAGATATGCTGCTCTATACACGCTAAAAGTAGTGATTATTTACATGGAGTCTGGTGGAGATATGCTGCTCTATACATGCTAAAAGTAGTGATTATTAACATGGAGTCTGGTGGAGATATGCTGCTCTATACACACTAAAAGTAGTGATTATTTACATGGAGTCTGGTGGAGATATGCTGCTCTATACACGCTAAAAGTAGTGATTATTTACATGGAGTCTGGTGGAGATATGCTGCTCTATACACGCTAAAAGTAGTGATTATTTACATGGAGTCTGGTGGAGATATGCTGCTCTATACACGCTAAAAGTAATGATTATTAACATGGAGTCTGGTGGAGATATGCTGCTCTAAACACGCTAAAAGTAGTGATTATTTACATGGAGTCTGGTGGAGATATGCTGCTCTATACACGCTAAAAGTAGTGATTATTTACATGGAGTCTGGTGGAGATATGCTGCTCTATACACGCTAAAAGTAGTGATTATTTACATGGAGTCTGGTGGAGATATGCTGCTCTATACACACTAAAAGTAATGATTATTAACATGGAGTCTGGTGGAGATATGCTGCTCTATACATGCTAAAAGTAGTGATTATTTACATGGAGTCTGGTGGAGATATGCTGCTCTATACACGCTAAAAGTAGTGATTATTTACATGGAGTCTGGTGGAGATATGCTGCTCTATACACACTAAAAGTAATGATTATTAACATGGTGTCTGGTGGAGATATGCTGCTCTATACACGCTAAAAGTAGTGATTATTAACATGGAGTCTGGTGGAGATATGCTGCTCTATACACGCTAAAAGTAATGATTATTAACATGGAGTCTGGTGGAGATATGCTGCTCTAAACACGCTAAAAGTAGTGATTATTAACATGGAGTCTGGTGGAGATATGCTGCTCTATACACGCTAAAAGTAGTGATTATTTACATGGAGTCTGGTGGAGATATGCTGCTCTATACACACTAAAAGTAATGATTATTAACATGGAGTCTGGTGGAGATATGCTGCTCTATACATGCTAAAAGTAGTGATTATTTACATGGAGTCTGGTGGAGATATGCTGCTCTATACACGCTAAAAGTAGTGATTATTAACATGGAGTCTGGTGGAGATATGCTGCTCTATACACGCTAAAAGTAGTGATTATTTACATGGAGTCTGGTGGAGATATGCTGCTCTATACACGCTAAAAGTAGTGATTATTAACATGGAGTCTGGTGGAGATATGCTGCTCTATACACACTAAAAGTAATGATTATTAACATGGAGTCTGGTGGAGATATGCTGCTCTATACATGCTAAAAGTAGTGATTATTAACATGGTGTCTGGTGGAGATATGCTGCTCTATACACGCTAAAAGTAGTGATTATTAACATGGAGTCTGGTGGAGATATGCTGCTCTATACACGCTAAAAGTAATGATTATTAACATGGAGTCTGGTGGAGATATGCTGCTCTAAACACGCTAAAAGTAGTGATTATTAACATGGAGTCTGGTGGAGATATGCTGCTCTATACACGCTAAAAGTAGTGATTATTTACATGGAGTCTGGTGGAGATATGCTGCTCTATACACACTAAAAGTAATGATTATTAACATGGAGTCTGGTGGAGATATGCTGCTCTATACATGCTAAAAGTAGTGATTATTTACATGGAGTCTGGTGGAGATATGCTGCTCTATACACGCTAAAAGTAGTGATTATTAACATGGAGTCTGGTGGAGATATGCTGCTCTATACACACACACTGGTGGGTGCCAGATTGTTGTTCCATGAGACGCTTACACACAGAAACATGGAGACAGGAACAAAGTTCCCCTTTTAAAGGAGTCAGAACGATGAGAGTTGGCAGCGTTGATCATTCCTCTCATAACAGTCTGGGAACCGTTAACACACACTCCCTGTTCAGGTCATTCTGGGAGATTACACCCCGCCTCGCCTTGCTTTAGTTACTGTTGCTATGTTGGACAACTTTCAACAGCGTCTCTGCATCCACTTCAGTAGTTTAAGCTGCTCGGATTTCAGCTGGGAACTGTAGTCTTTAATTTAACACACATGTAGTTCTATTGGCGGACCACAGGAGGGCGCCAAAGGCATAAATAAAAGAAAACAGACACACTGTAAATAATTTTCCTGTAAAATAACAGTAAAGAGCTGGCAGCAGAGACGCCAGCAGGTTACCGTTATTTTTACGGTATTCATACGTAAAATGACTTCACGGTAGTTGTCTGTAAACCAGAAAAACGGTATGTTTTTGTATTTCTATAAATTACAGTAAAGAGCTGGCATATATACCGTAATTTTACGTTATCCATGCTGTTAACTGATTTTACAGTAGTAGTAGTAGTAGTAGTAGTAGTAGTAGTAGTAGTAGTCTGCAAACCAGAATACAGTATATTTCTGTATTCACACTAATGAAAGGATTTCACAGTCTAATACAGTAAAAAAAGCAGCATATTTCTGTGATTATTTGGAAATTACAATAATATTCTGTTGAACTAAATTGCAGTTTCCTTCATTGCAATTAATATTAATTGCAATGGACTTCATTATTCTTAGGGCTTTGTACAATTGGTAAAGATGTGCATTATTGTGACTTATGCAAAATAATCATTAAAAACTTAAAAACCAAATATCTTTATTTCAAAGAGCAATATCAAAAATTAAAAGAAAATGCTGAAAAAGCCTAATAGTGTCTGCTTTAGACTATGGTAATAAACTAACATTAACATAGTCCGGTGAGGTAGGCTTGTGTTTTTACCTCATGACATAGTCCGGTGAGGCAGGCTTGTGTTTTTACCTCATAACATAGTCCGGTGAGGCAGGCTTGTGTTTTTACCTCATAACATAGTCCGGTGAGGTAGGCTTGTGTTTTTACCTCATAACATAGTCCGGTGAGGCAGGCTTGTGTTTTTACCTCATAACATAGTCCGGTGAGGTAGGCTTGTGTTTTTACCTCATAACATAGTCCGGTGAGGCAGGCTTGTGTTTTTACCTCATAACATAGTCCTGTGAGGTAGGCTTGTGTTTTTACCTCATAACATAGTCCGGTGAGGTAGGCTTGTGTTTTTACCTCATAACATAGTCCGGTGAGGCAGGCTTGTGTTTTTACCTCATAACATAGTCCGGTGAGGTAGGCTTGTGTTTTTACCTCATAACATAGTCCGGTGAGGCAGGCTTGTGTTTTTACCTCATAACATAGTCCTGTGAGGTAGGCTTGTGTTTTTACCTCATAACATAGTCCGGTGAGGCAGGCTTGTGTTTTTACCTCATAACATAGTCCGGTGAGGCAGGCTTGTGTTTTTACCTCATAACATAGTCCGGTGAGGCAGGCTTGTGTTTTTACCTCATAACATAGTCCGGTGAGGTAGGCTTGTGTTTTTACCTCATAACATAGTCCGGTGAGGTAGGCTTGTGTTTTTACCTCATAACATAGTCCGGTGAGGTAGGCTTGTGTTTTTACCTCATAACATAGTCCGGTGAGGTAGGCTTGTGTTTTTACCTCATAACATAGTCCGGTGAGGTAGGCTTGTGTTTTTACCTCATAACATAGTCCGGTGAGGTAGGCTTGTGTTTTTACCTCATAACATAGTCCGGTGAGGTAGGCTTGTGTTTTTACCTCATAACATAGTCCGGTGAGGTAGGCTTGTGTTTTTACCTCATAACATAGTCCGGTGAGGTAGGCTTGTGTTTTTACCTCATAACATAGTCCGGTGAGGTAGGCTTGTGTTTTTACCTCATAACATAGTCCGGTGAGGTAGGCTTGTGTTTTTACCTCTTAACATAGTCCGGTGAGGTAGGCTTGTGTTTTTACCTCATAACATAGTCCGGTGAGGTAGCCTTGTGTTTTTACCTCATAACATAGTCCGGTGAGGTAGGCTTGTGTTTTTACCTCATAACATAGTCCGGTGAGGCAGGCTTGTGTTTTTACCTCATAACATAGTCCGGTGAGGCAGGCTTGTGTTTTTACCTCATAACATAGTCCGGTGAGGCAGGCTTGTGTTTTTACCTCATAACATAGTCCGGTGAGGTAGGCTTGTGTTTTTACCTCATAACATAGTCCGGTGAGGTAGGCTTGTGTTTTTACCTCATAACATAGTCCGGTGAGGCAGGCTTGTGTTTTTACCTCATAACATAGTCCGGTGAGGTAGGCTTGTGTTTTTACCTCATAACATAGTCCGGTGAGGCAGGCTTGTGTTTTTACCTCATAACATAGTCCGGTGAGGTAGGCTTGTGTTTTTACCTCATAACATAGTCCGGTGAGGCAGGCTTGTGTTTTTACCTCATAACATAGTCCTGTGAGGTAGGCTTGTGTTTTTACCTCATAACATAGTCCGGTGAGGTAGGCTTGTGTTTTTACCTCATAACATAGTCCGGTGAGGCAGGCTTGTGTTTTTACCTCATAACATAGTCCGGTGAGGTAGGCTTGTGTTTTTACCTCATAACATAGTCCGGTGAGGCAGGCTTGTGTTTTTACCTCATAACATAGTCCTGTGAGGTAGGCTTGTGTTTTTACCTCATAACATAGTCCGGTGAGGCAGGCTTGTGTTTTTACCTCATAACATAGTCCGGTGAGGCAGGCTTGTGTTTTTACCTCATAACATAGTCCGGTGAGGCAGGCTTGTGTTTTTACCTCATAACATAGTCCGGTGAGGTAGGCTTGTGTTTTTACCTCATAACATAGTCCGGTGAGGTAGGCTTGTGTTTTTACCTCATAACATAGTCCGGTGAGGTAGGCTTGTGTTTTTACCTCATAACATAGTCCGGTGAGGTAGGCTTGTGTTTTTACCTCATAACATAGTCCGGTGAGGTAGGCTTGTGTTTTTACCTCATAACATAGTCCGGTGAGGTAGGCTTGTGTTTTTACCTCATAACATAGTCCGGTGAGGTAGGCTTGTGTTTTTACCTCATAACATAGTCCGGTGAGGTAGGCTTGTGTTTTTACCTCATAACATAGTCCGGTGAGGTAGGCTTGTGTTTTTACCTCATAACATAGTCCGGTGAGGTAGGCTTGTGTTTTTACCTCATAACATAGTCCGGTGAGGTAGGCTTGTGTTTTTACCTCTTAACATAGTCCGGTGAGGTAGGCTTGTGTTTTTACCTCATAACATAGTCCGGTGAGGTAGGCTTGTGTTTTTACCTCATAACATAGTCCGGTGAGGCAGGCTTGTGTTTTTACCTCATAACATAGTCCGGTGAGGTAGGCTTGTGTTTTTACCTCATAACATAGTCCGGTGAGGCAGGCTTGTGTTTTTACCTCATAACATAGTCCGGTGAGGCAGGCTTGTGTTTTTACCTCATAACATAGTCCGGTGAGGCAGGCTTGTGTTTTTACCTCATAACATAGTCCGGTGAGGTAGGCTTGTGTTTTTACCTCATAACATAGTCCGGTGAGGTAGGCTTGTGTTTTTACCTCATAACATAGTCCTGTGAGGCAGGCTTGTGTTTTTACCTCATAACATAGTCCGGTGAGGTAGGCTTGTGTTTTTACCTCATAACATAGTCCGGTGAGGTAGGCTTGTGTTTTTACCTCATAACATAGTCCGGTGAGGTAGGCTTGTGTTTTTACCTCATAACATAGTCCGGTGAGGTAGGCTTGTGTTTTTACCTCATAACATAGTCCGGTGAGGTAGCCTTGTGTTTTTACCTCATAACATAGTCCGGTGAGGTAGGCTTGTGTTTTTACCTCATAACATAGTCCGGTGAGGCAGGCTTGTGTTTTTACCTCATAACATAGTCCGGTGAGGCAGGCTTGTGTTTTTACCTCATAACATAGTCCGGTGAGGCAGGCTTGTGTTTTTACCTCATAACATAGTCCGGTGAGGTAGGCTTGTGTTTTTACCTCATAACATAGTCCGGTGAGGTAGGCTTGTGTTTTTACCTCATAACATAGTCCGGTGAGGCAGGCTTGTGTTTTTACCTCATAACATAGTCCGGTGAGGTAGGCTTGTGTTTTTACCTCATAACATAGTCCGGTGAGGCAGGCTTGTGTTTTTACCTCATAACATAGTCCGGTGAGGTAGGCTTGTGTTTTTACCTCATAACATAGTCCGGTGAGGCAGGCTTGTGTTTTTACCTCATAACATAGTCCTGTGAGGTAGGCTTGTGTTTTTACCTCATAACATAGTCCGGTGAGGTAGGCTTGTGTTTTTACCTCATAACATAGTCCGTGAGGCAGGCTTGTGTTTTTACCTCATAACATAGTCCGGTGAGGTAGGCTTGTGTTTTTACCTCATAACATAGTCCGGTGAGGCAGGCTTGTGTTTTTACCTCATAACATAGTCCTGTGAGGTAGGCTTGTGTTTTTACCTCATAACATAGTCCGGTGAGGCAGGCTTGTGTTTTACCTCATAACATAGTCCGGTGAGGCAGGCTTGTGTTTTTACCTCATAACATAGTCCGGTGAGGCAGGCTTGTGTTTTTACCTCATAACATAGTCCGGTGAGGTAGGCTTGTGTTTTTACCTCATAACATAGTCCGGTGAGGTAGGCTTGTGTTTTTACCTCATAACATAGTCCGGTGAGGTAGGCTTGTGTTTTTACCTCATAACATAGTCCGGTGAGGTAGGCTTGTGTTTTTACCTCATAACATAGTCCGGTGAGGTAGGCTTGTGTTTTACCTCATAACATAGTCCGGTGAGGTAGGCTTGTGTTTTTACCTCATAACATAGTCCGGTGAGGTAGGCTTGTGTTTTTACCTCATAACATAGTCCGGTGAGGTAGGCTTGTGTTTTTACCTCATAACATAGTCCGGTGAGGTAGGCTTGTGTTTTTACCTCATAACATAGTCCGGTGAGGTAGGCTTGTGTTTTTACCTCATAACATAGTCCGGTGAGGTAGGCTTGTGTTTTTACCTCTTAACATAGTCCGTGAGGTAGGCTTGTGTTTTTACCTCATAACATAGTCCGGTGAGGTAGCCTTGTGTTTTTACCTCATAACATAGTCCGGTGAGGTAGGCTTGTGTTTTTACCTCATAACATAGTCCGGTGAGGCAGGCTTGTGTTTTTACCTCATAACATAGTCCGGTGAGGCAGGCTTGTGTTTTTACCTCATAACATAGTCCGGTGAGGCAGGCTTGTGTTTTTACCTCATAACATAGTCCGGTGAGGTAGGCTTGTGTTTTTACCTCATAACATAGTCCGGTGAGGTAGGCTTGTGTTTTTACCTCATAACATAGTCCGGTGAGGCAGGCTTGTGTTTTTACCTCATAACATAGTCCGGTGAGGTAGGCTTGTGTTTTACCTCATAACATAGTCCGGTGAGGCAGGCTTGTGTTTTTACCTCATAACATAGTCCGGTGAGGTAGGCTTGTGTTTTTACCTCATAACATAGTCCGGTGAGGCAGGCTTGTGTTTTTACCTCATAACATAGTCCTGTGAGGTAGGCTTGTGTTTTTACCTCATAACATAGTCCGGTGAGGTAGGCTTGTGTTTTTACCTCATAACATAGTCCGGTGAGGCAGGCTTGTGTTTTTACCTCATAACATAGTCCGGTGAGGTAGGCTTGTGTTTTTACCTCATAACATAGTCCGGTGAGGCAGGCTTGTGTTTTTACCTCATAACATAGTCCTGTGAGGTAGGCTTGTGTTTTTACCTCATAACATAGTCCGTGAGGCAGGCTTGTGTTTTTACCTCATAACATAGTCCGGTGAGGCAGGCTTGTGTTTTTACCTCATAACATAGTCCGGTGAGGCAGGCTTGTGTTTTTACCTCATAACATAGTCCGGTGAGGCAGGCTTGTGTTTTTACCTCATAACATAGTCCGGTGAGGTAGGCTTGTGTTTTTACCTCATAACATAGTCCGGTGAGGTAGGCTTGTGTTTTTACCTCATAACATAGTCCGGTGAGGTAGGCTTGTGTTTTTACCTCATAACATAGTCCGGTGAGGTAGGCTTGTGTTTTTACCTCATAACATAGTCCGGTGAGGTAGGCTTGTGTTTTTACCTCATAACATAGTCCGGTGAGGTAGGCTTGTGTTTTTACCTCATAACATAGTCCGGTGAGGTAGGCTTGTGTTTTTACCTCATAACATAGTCCGGTGAGGTAGGCTTGTGTTTTTACCTCATAACATAGTCCGGTGAGGTAGGCTTGTGTTTTTACCTCATAACATAGTCCGGTGAGGTAGGCTTGTGTTTTTACCTCTTAACATAGTCCGGTGAGGTAGGCTTGTGTTTTTACCTCATAACATAGTCCGGTGAGGTAGGCTTGTGTTTTTACCTCATAACATAGTCCGGTGAGGCAGGCTTGTGTTTTTACCTCATAACATAGTCCGGTGAGGTAGGCTTGTGTTTTTACCTCATAACATAGTCCGGTGAGGCAGGCTTGTGTTTTTACCTCATAACATAGTCCGGTGAGGCAGGCTTGTGTTTTTACCTCATAACATAGTCCGTGAGGCAGGCTTGTGTTTTTACCTCATAACATAGTCCGGTGAGGTAGGCTTGTGTTTTTACCTCATAACATAGTCCGGTGAGGTAGGCTTGTGTTTTTACCTCATAACATAGTCCTGTGAGGCAGGCTTGTGTTTTTACCTCATAACATAGTCCGGTGAGGTAGGCTTGTGTTTTTACCTCATAACATAGTCCGGTGAGGCAGGCTTGTGTTTTTACCTCATAACATAGTCCGGTGAGGTAGGCTTGTGTTTTTACCTCTTAACATAGTCCGGTGAGGCAGGCTTGTGTTTTTACCTCATAACATAGTCCGGTGAGGCAGGCTTGTGTTTTTACCTCATAACATAGTCCGGTGAGGCAGG
>JABXJD010000288.1:227500-237500 GCA_013375575.1 Percina caprodes | reverse complement strand
TATATATATATATATATATATTTATTTATTTATTTTTTCGACATACTGTACTATAACTTTTATACTTTTAGACATACTATACTATGACTTTTATACTTTTTGACATACTATACTATGACTTTTATACTTTTGACATACTATACTATGACTTTAATACTTTTTGACATACTATACTATGACTTTTGTATTTTTTGACATACTATGCTATGACTTTTATACTTTTTCAACATACTATACTATGACTTTTATACTTTTAGACATACTATACTATGACTTTTACTTTTTTGACATACTATACTATGACTTTTTATACTTTTTGACATACTATACTATGACTTTGTATTTTTTGACATACTATACTATGACTTTTATACTTTTAGACATACTATACTATGACTTTTTACTTTTTTGACATACTATTCTATGACTTTTTATACTTTTGACATACTATACTATGACTTTAATACTTTTCTGACATACTATACTTTGACTTTTATACTTTTTTGACATACTATACTATGACTTTTTATACTTTTTGACATACTATACTATGACTTTTGTATTTTTTTGACATACTATACTATGACTTTTGTATCTTTTTGACATACTATACTCTGACTTTTGTATTTTTAGACATACTATACTATGACTTTTATACCTTTAGACATACTATACTATGACTTTTTACTTTTTTGACATACTATTCTATGACTTTTTATACTTTTGACATACTACACTATGACTTTAATACTTTTCTGACATACTATACTTTGACTTTTATACTTTTTGACATACTATACTATGACTTTTATACTTTTGAGATACTATACTATGACTTTTATACTTTTTGACATACTATACTATGACTTTAATACTTTTTGACATACTATACTATGACTTTGTATTTTTTGACATACTATACTATGACTTTTATACTTTTCAACATACTATACTATGACTTTTATACTTTTAGACATACTATACTATGACTTTTTACTTTTTGACATACTATACTATGACTTTTTATACTTTTTGACATACTATACTATGACTTTTATACTTTTTGAGATACTATACTATGACTTTTATACTTTTTGACATACTATACTATGACTTTAATACTTTTGACATACTATACTATGACTTTTATACTTTTAGACATACTATACTATGACTTTTTATACTTTTGACATACTATACTATGACTTTTGTATTTTTTGACATACTATACTATGACTTTTGTATCTTTTTGACATACAATACTCTGACTTTTGTATTTTTAGACATACTATACTATGACTTTTATACTTTTAGACATACTATAATATGACTTTTTACTTTTTGACATACTATTCTATGACTTTTATACTTTTTGACATACTATACTATGACTTTTATACTTTTCGACATACTATACTATGACTTTAATACTTTTCTGACATACTATACTTTGACTTTTATACTTTTTGACATACTATACTATGACTTTTATACTTTTGACATACTATACTATGACTTTTATACTTTTCATACTGTACTATGACTTTTATACTTTTCGACATACTATACTATGACTTTTATAATTTTGACATACTGTACTATGACTTTTGTATTTTTTAACATACTATACTTTGACTTTTATACTTTTAGACATACTATACGATGACTTTTATACTTTTTTGACATACTATAATATGACTTTGTATTGTTTTCGATATACTATACTATGACTTTTATACTTTTTGACATACTATACTATGACTTTTATACTTTTCGACATACTATACTATGACTTTTTATACTTTTTGACATACTATACTATGACTTTTATACTTTTCGACATACTGTACTATGACTTTTATACTTTTTCGACATACTATACTATGACTTTTTATACTTTTTGACATACTATACTATGACTTTTATACTTTTTCGACATACTATACTATGACTTTTATACTTTTCACATACTGTACTATGACTTTTATACTTTTCGACATACTATACTATGACTTTTATACTTTTCGACATACTGTACTATGACTTTTATACTTTTGACATACTATACTATGACTTTTGTATTTTTTTAACATACTATACTTTGACTTTTATACTTTTAGACATACTATACGATGACTTTTATACTTTTTCCACATACTATACTATGACTTTTTACTTTTTTAGACATACTATACTATGACTTTTGTATTGTTTTAGACATACTATACTATGACTTTTATACTTTTTCTGACTTACTATACTATGACTTTTTTGAATTTTTTAGACATACTATACTATGACTTTTATACTTTTCGACATACTGTACTATGACTTTTATACTTTTTCGACATAATATACTATGACTTTTGTATTTTTAACATACTATACTTTGACTTTTATACTTTTTCTATATACTATACTATGACTTTTATACTTTTTGACATACTATACTATGACTTTTATACTTTTCTATATACTATACTATGACTTTTATACTTATTCCACATACTATACTATGACTTTATACTTTTTGACATACTATACTATGACTTTTATACTTTTTGACATACTATACTATGACTTTTATACTTTTAGACATACTATACTATGACTTTTTATTTTTAGACATACTATACTATGACTTTTTAGACATACTATACTATAACTTTTGTATTGTTTTAGACATACTATACTATGACTTTTATACTTTTGAAATACTATACTATGACTTTTTACTTTTTCTGACATACTATACTATGACTTTTTACTTTTCTGACATACTATACTATGACTTTTACTTTTCTGACATACTATACTATGACTTTGTATTTTTTGACATACTATACTATGACTTTTATACTTTTAGACATACTATACTATGACTTTTACTTTTCTGACATACTATACTATGACTTTTGTATTTTTTGACATACTATACTATGACTTTTATACTTTTAGACATACTATACTATGACTTTTTACTTTTTCTGACATACTATACTATGACTTTTTACTTTTTCTGACATACTATACTATGACTTTTATACTTTTAGACATACTATACTATGACTTTTTACTTTTTCTGACATACTATACTATGACTTTTTACTTTTTCTGACATACTATACTATGACTTTTTACTTTTTCTGACATACTATACTATGACTTTTATACTTTTTTGATATACTGTAAATTATTTAAAAAAATACTTTTAACATACAGCTTTGAAATTTATGAAAATAGACGGCCACGTGTAAATATATAGCAGCATCATAAAGAGACAAAAACACAGTATAAAAACTCAATAATAATAATAGTAATAATAATATATTATATAATTATAGTAATAAATCACTCGGAGAATTCCTTTAATCTTTATTCATCAGAAACATCCAACAATCATCACACAGAATAAGAGATTTTCATAAAACAATAAAAGCACGAAACGTTCCTTTAATATAAAAGAAACTAATTGTCCCGCTGAGACAGCAGAACTAATACGTCTCAACATGTCTAATAATCATCATAACATGTCTAATAATCATCATAACATGTCTAATAATAATCTCAACACGTCTAATAATCATCATAACATGTCTAATAATCATCATAACATGTCTAATAATCATCATAACATGTCTAATAATCATCATAACACGTCTAATATTAATCATAACACGTCTAATAATCATCATAACATGTCTAATAATCATCATAACACGTCTAATAATCATCATAACATGTCTAATAATCATCATAACATGTCTAATAATCATCATAACACGTCTAATATTAATCATAACATGTCTAATAATCATCATAACATGTCTAATAATCATCATAACACGTCTAATAATCATCATAACATGTCTAATAATAATCATAACATGTCTAATAATAATCATAACTTGTCTAATAATAATAATCATAACATGTCTAATAATAATCATAACATGTCTAATAATAATCATAACATGTCTAATAATAATCATAACATGTCTAATAATAGTTATAACATGTCTAATAATAGTCATAACATGTCTAATAATAATCATAACATGTCTAATAATAGTCATAACATGTCTAATAATAATCATAACATGTCTAATAATCATCATAACATGTCTAATAATTCATTAAAAATGAAACCGATAGATGTGAATATCACATGAACACTCAGTCCGATGCAACAATATGTTCTTAACGGACGATCAGCTGTTTAAATGATAACTTCATGATGTCAACAACATTCAGCAAAGACTTCTCATACCTACTACTGAGTAGTAGCTTGGTAACCATGGTAACAAGGGGTAGGACCAGACCTGGGAAGCCGTTGGAGACGAGCAGTAACCACAGTAACGGTATCCTAGTCGGGTCGAGTCGTCGCTCCCAAACTGGGAAAAAGAAGGAACAGGAAGTTTCTGTGATTCGGCCCCTGTCGGTTATTTGGGGCCAATATGGCCGACCTCGGACCCTCTGCTGGACCTGTGTGATCAGCTGCAGCTGCCCGGCAGGTGGAGGACCTGCAGGAACCCTCCAGAGTCCGAGTCCCCGTCTGAACTCTCACAGCTGGACTTTGGCGACATCGCCCCTTGGGATCCGTCTTCCTGCTCCACGCTGCCCGCTCGGCCCCGGGGCCCCCCCAGGACGTGATGCTCCACGCCGCCCGCTCGGCTCCAGAGCCCCCCCAGGATGTCCTGCTCCACGCTGCCCGCTCGGCCCCGGGGCCCCCCCAGGACGTGATGCTCCACGCCGCCCGCTCGGCCCCGGGGCCCCCCCAGGACGTGATGCTCCACGCCGCCCGCTTGGCTCCAGAGCCCCCCCAGGATGTCCTGCTCCACGCTGCCAGCTCGGCCCCGGGGCCCCAGGACGTCCTGCTCCATCAAGACCTGGTCCAGGAAGCCGATGTAGCGGAGGGCGAGGCGCAGGATCTGGTTCTTGCTGAGCTTCCTGTCGGGGGGGTGCGTGGGGATGAGACTCCGCAGCTCGGTGAACGCTCCGTTAACGTTCTGCTGCCGCCAGCGCTCCCGGGTGTTGGTGCAGACCCGGCGGACCAACCGGGACCAGAACCTGAGGGGACAGAGGAGGGTTAGGAACCAGGTCTGAGTCCACAGGAACTGTTTAGATATACACACCTATACACACATATATCACACACATATACACACATATGCACATATATCACACATATACACAAATATACACACCTATACACCTATACACACCTATACACACCTATACACACCTATACACAAATATACACAAATATACACACCTATACACACATATACACAAATATACACACCTATACACACCTATACACACCTATACACACATATACACAAATATACACACCTATACACACCTATACACACCTATACACACCTATACACAAATATACACAAATATACACACCTATACACACATATACACAAATATACACACCTATACACACCTATACACACCTATACACACATATACACAAATATACACACATATACACACATATACACTCATATACACACATATACACACGTATACAGAAATATACACACATACACACACATATGCACATATATCACATATATACACAAATATACACAGACATATACACACCTATACACACATATACACACCTATACACACATATACACAAATATACACACATACACACACCTATACACACACATACACACACCTATACACACATATACACAACTATACACACATATACACACCTATACACACACATACACACACCTATACACACCTATACACACATATACACACATATACACACCTATACACACATATACACACCTATACACACACATACACACACCTATACACACCTATACACACCTATACACACATATATACACACATATACACACCTATACACACACATACACACGCATATACACACCTATACACACCTATACACACATATACACACACCTATACACACCTATACACACATATACACACCTATACACACACATACACACACCTATACACACCTATACACACCTATACACACATATACACACCTATACACACACATACACACACATATACACACCTATACACACACCTACACACACCTATACACACCTATACACACCTATACACACATATACACACCTATACACACACATACACACACATATACACACCTATACACACACATACACACACCTATACACACCTATACACACATATACACACCTATACACACACATACACACACCTATACACACCTATACACACCTATACACACATATACACACCTATACACACACATACACACACATATACACACCTATACACACACATACACACACCTATACACACCTATACACACCTATACACACATATACACACCTATACACACACATACACACACCTATACACACCTATACACACCTATACACACCTATACACACATATACACACCTATACACACACATACACACACCTATACACACCTATACACACCTATACACACATATATACACACATATACACACCTATACACACACATACACACGCATATACACACCTATACACACCTATACACACATATACACAACTATACACACATATACACACCTATACACACACATACACACACCTATACACACCTATACACACCTATACACACATATACACACCTATACACACATATACACACCTATACACACACATACACACACCTATACACACCTATACACACCTATACACACACATATACACACCTATACACACACATACACACACATATACACACCTATACACACCTATACAGACATATACACAAATATACACACCTATACACACATTTATCACACATATGCACAACAAAGTATGTGTAATAACATGTATATACAACATGTAATAACGATAGGTGTGAAGGTGTCCCTCTCCATCCGCTGGTTAAATACTCATGGCCATCTTAATGATGCTGGTGCAGCAGGTAATGGACCCACTACGGACCCCACGGCTGATGTTTTGGGGTTTTACAGGTGAACTCACCGTCACGGAGGATCCCAGGACCCCCCTGTTTCATCGTGATGGATCGATCCGGATCACTGCAGACACACATATTATATTATGGTATGGTCATGTGACTCGCAGCTGCTTAACACCTGAGTGTAAAAGACTCGTCTGAGTATGTGAGAGCTTATTTATGATAATAATATACATTATTATTATATTATTATCTTATTTTACACAAAAACAACACAACATGTTCGGTTTTAAGCGGCATTTCTAGATGTTAATTCACCTGTTGCACGGCATGTCACGGAGCGGGAACATCCGGGTCCGGGCGGAGTTGTGGCGGGGGTCTAGAGGGGGTCTGGCGGGGGTCCGGCGGAGTTGTGGCGGGGGTCTAGAGGGGGTCCGGCGGAGTTGTGGCGGAGTTGTGACGGGGTCTGGCGGGGTCCGGCGGGGTCTGGCGGAGTTGTGACGGGGTCTGGCGGGGGTCCGGCGGGGGACTGGCGGAGTTGTGGCGGAGTTGTGACGGGGGTCTGGCGGAGTTGTGACGGGGGTCTGGCGGGGGTCCGGCGGGGGTCTGGCGGGGGTCCGGCGGGGGTCTGGCGGAGTTGTGGCGGGGGTCTGGCGGGGGTCCGGTAGTGTCAGTGCGCGGAGCTCCGGAGCGTCAGAGTCCGAGTCTAGCTCCGTCTCATCGTCTCTCACTTTTATACGGGACCGCGTCCCTCTCTGGGTATCGTGACGCCTCGTTTCCATGGCTACCACGTTAATAAAAACAGTCCCATTAAAGGGAGACAGACCGGGGGTCCCAGGAAGCAGCCCCCCAGGGACCTGCAGGGACCCTCCCCCCTGCAGGACAGTCGTGTTTTCCGGCGTCTCCTCCTACTCACGACCCACAGTCTGGCTGTCAACCCCCCAAACACACACACACACACGCACGCACGCACACACGCACACACACACACACACACACACACACACACACACACACACACATCCACACACACACACACACACATCCACACACACACACACACACACAGACACACACACACACACACGCACGCACGCACACACGCACACACACACACACACACACACACACACACACACACACACACACACACACACACACACACACACACACACACACATCCACACACACACACACACACATCCACACACACACACACACACACAGACACACACACAAACACACACACACACACACACACACACACATCCACACACACACACACACACACACACACAGACACACACACAAACACATCCACACACACACACACACACACACACACAAACACATCCACACACACACACACACACACACACACACACACACAAACACATCCACACACACACACACACACACACACACACACACACAAACACATCCACACACACACACACACACACACACACACACACACACAGACATCCACACACACACACACACACAGACACACCCACAAACACATCCACACACACACGCACACACACACAAACACATCCACACACACACAAACACATCCACATACACACACACACAAACACATCCACACACACACACACACACACACACACTCCCCCCGTCCCCCCCCCATCAGCCTCTGTGGTTGTAGTCTGGTGTGTGACGTTGATTCTGGGTAGAGAGCTGCTGCTGCAACGCTTCCTCTGATGAGGAGATACAGAGAAGATACAGATCAGCTGATGGGGGGGGGTGTATCTGAGCTGGGGGGTGTCAGTGGGGGGGGTAGAGAGTATCTGAGTGGGAGGTGTCAGTGGGGGGGGGGTGTATAGAGTATCTGAGCTGGGAGGTGTCAGTGGGGGTGTAGAGTATATCTGAGCTGGGGGGTCTCAGTGGTTGTGGACCTCGGAGCAGAATGGCTGCAGTCACAGAGCTCTCCTTCCTGCTGGTCGCTCTCATCAGCAGCATCCACGCAGGAGAACACCTCATCATCAGACAGGAAGGAGACCGCTACACCTTCACCCCCCCCGGGAACACCACCTCCTGCCTGATCTCCAGGTCTGTTGGTGGGGAGGACCTGGTCCTGTGGAACACCTCTGACCTCTGGTCCAACCAGTCCTCAGTACCTGGACCCCTGAAACAACGACTGGTCAGCGATGTGGATCCTTCTTCTTACAGCATCCTCAACCTGACCCGGTCCGACTCCGGCCCGTACCGAGAGGAGTGCTGGACCGGGGACACCGTAACCCACGGCAACAACATCACTATCACGGTTTGTTATTCAATAGATTGGAGAGTTTTCACAGCGAGACTCGGAGGAACAGTGGACCTGACATGTGGGGGACCAGCTGGTCTTCAGGACGTCCAGTGGCTCAAACAAGACTCTGGATATCAGCAGGGGACATGGAGCAGAGTTTTTGGGGACAAGACGACATCAGAGATGGACAATGTCAGAGGAAGATACCAAGTGGTGGACGATGTTAGAGGAAGATACCAAGTGGTGACTAACTCATCAGATCTCCGTGTTTCCATCGTCACGGCAACAGACTTTAGACTGTACAGCTGTCTGGTGATGGACCAGCAGCAGTGTGTCAGCGGTCGGGATGTAGAGTTGAGACCATCGTCTGAGGTGATCTACCGCTCAGTGGGGGAGACCGCCATGTTCCCCTGCACCGTCCCTAACACCACTGATGAACAGCCCCCCCACTGGAAGAAGTATCATCTAAAAACACCCCCCTCCCCTGTCCTAGGACTACTGAACCAGACTGATCCTTCAGTAGACCAGAACTACTCGCTGGTGTTTTCATCTCTAATGTTAAACCACTCAGGTTGGTACTCCTGTGAAACCTCTATGAGAGAGCAAGTGCATCAGCTGTTGGTGTGTCCCCCATTTGGCCCCCCCGCTGTAGAGCTCTTCTCAGAGGGAGATGATGTCACCCTCAGGTGCCCAGGTAGGGGGGGGGGCAGGGGGCATGTTTGGTTCATCAAGTCAGACCGAACAGAGGGACGAGTCTT
>JABXJD010000288.1:217500-225000 GCA_013375575.1 Percina caprodes | reverse complement strand
CAGATACATAGATACGCACACACACCCACACACACAGATACAGACACACACACACACACACACACACACACAGAATCAGACACACACACATACACACACACAAAGAGACTCACACACAACACACACACACACACTGTTGGAATAAAATATATTCATATCATGTGTGTTTATAAACATATTAACGTAGTGATTATATTAATCATATGTGTTAAATTCATTAGATTTTCAGGTAAAGAGCTGCAGCATCACACAGTCTGCTTGGTGTCAGTGTGATCATCAGGTAACTTCTGAATAAGAAGCATGTAGTTTATAGTTCACTGGGACCTTATCAGAGGTTGTTTTGGTACAACGTGTCCAGCCACAGCTCTGCCGAGTGTGTTGAGTCTGAAAAGCAGGGCCAAGGGGGGTCAGGGACCCGTCCTGGTTTTGGGTGGAGGTCTTCTCCAGTAGCAGTCTGAGACCTGTTATCTATTGTGCAGGCCAATCGCTGCTAGACACGAGTCTTACGAACATGTCACGTGGTAGCAACTGAACCCCCCTTGAGGACAAAGATCATGCAGGAAGGACTAGAGGGTCAGACTACCTTGGCTATGGATCCATGTTCTCTGTAACTTTGTCTCTAGAATATATTCTATCTGAATAAACCTTCTTTATCCAGCCTACTGACTTGAACCCTTCTTCCTGAAAGAATCTAGAAGGGCAGGATTTGAGCCCAACAATTTGGCGAGCCAGCCAGGAGGAAGAGGTTCTATTGGACAGAACAACCAGAACCGGACACTCTGATCATTCACCAAAGGCCACACCTAAAAGGTAAGCAGAACCTGTATATATCAAATCTGCGATATTGGAAAATGCTAAATTGAATGTGTGAGGTCCTTGGTTCTGGTTGATTTAGAATGGTATTTTGATTAATCTTGATATCTAGAAATAGAGGTTGGATTGTAGGAACGTTCCATATTGTGATGAATTTTGTTTTGTTGTTGTATAATACAGAAAGTCAGAGAAAGTCAGAATAATACAGAGAAAGTCAGAATATTACAGAGAAAGTCAGACTCTAAGGGGTAGCACTTTAAAGAGAAAGTGTGAATGTGTAGCATCGAAAGATCTGAAAATCGCGTAGACGATCGTTAAGTAGATGCGAAAGGCAGCGTTAAATTGGCTTAATTAGCGTGAAGAAGAGTCAGAGACAAAAGGTAACCTCTCTAAAAACAGAGTTGTGAATGGTAGTGACACTGAGGGTGATCACAAAGGGTAGCACTGACATTGACTAATTAGTGTGAAAGTAGTCTCAAAAACATAAAATATAAAAAAAAATAATAAAAAAGTAAAAAGAAAAAAAAAAGATAAAAGAAATAAATAACTAGATAATTAAACGAATACATAAATAAATAAATACATAAATAAATAGATAATTAAATAAATAAATAGATAATTAAATGAATACATAAATAAATAAATAAATGGAGGCCCAGAGAGGTCATATGATTGCCAGCGTAGGTTGCGGACCCTATAAACCATGGAAAACACAAATGGAATTAATAATGCGCAGAATGGCAGATAAAACAGCTGAAAAAGACAAGGAAAAAGTTAAAAAGGAAACAAAGACAGTGTTGTGGCCTCTCGTTCAACATGACGCAGACGACACCACAACTAGATTATTGGTGCATTTGTGGAAAGTCAGAAATAGCTATAGACAGGATTTAGAAGAGGTTAAGAGACAATTAGCCGACTCAAAGGCTCTGGTACCGCGATCAAAACTCAAGAAAAGGGTGAAAGAATTAGAGGCAGAGGGTCTGAAAATTCATGAGTTAGCTTTGATGGGTCAAAGTGTGAGTCATCTTATGCCAGACAAGACAGAGAAAAAAACGAGGGAGTCCAGGGAGCCAAAGGTCCTACGTTTCAGAACAAGACTGAGTTAGACCCCAGACATGACACTAAGCCGCCCTCTTATGTGACTATATCCGACACTCAGACTGACGAACCCAAGGCCCCCCAGACCCCCGGACTATACCCGGTAATAGATGTGACGACCGGCATAGTCACTTTCTCCCTCGACTCAAAACACCAGCTCACACAGCCAGAGCTAAGCGCCCCCCTCTCTGCTCCTCTCCCTCTGTAGAACAGGAACTCGCTCAGAGCATCAGACAGTCAGGAGAATGCTCCATTCAGTCATAGAATGAGGCGAGAACAGCAGGACGAATGCAATAGACAGAAGAATTCAGTCCACAAGCAGAGAGTAGGACACTATGGAGGAAAGGCAGGAGAAAGAATTAAGGGACAGGAGAAGGAGGGAAAGGGAAAGAGATCAAAGAGACAGGAGGGAAGAAGGGAAGACAGGTAATAGTCTCTGCAGAGATTAAGGGAAATTGGAGAGATAGCAGTGAATCGGAGAAACTGATAGCGATGGAAAGGAAAGTGAAAGAAAGAGATGTGGGAGATTTAGGAAGTAGAAGAAAATACAAAGCAGAAGTAGGAAAATAGGATGGAAAGGAAGATGATATCAGGTACAGAGAGGTACTCCTGCCCCCGTAGATGCAGCCACTAAAGAGGGCTCTCCTCTTCAGATGCGCCTCTGCACATGAGGTCCGCACAATAGAAAAATAAGCTAGAATCAAACTCCAAGACAATGAAACACCTCTCATGCCCCTTTTATATCGAATTGCAGTGGTCATGAGGAGAATTTATCCTCTGCCCCAGTCCGCTGGGATACCTAGCTCCCCGTGGGACCCCAAAGTTGAACCAGTGAAGTATTTAGCTGATTGTTATGACACATGGCTGCGTCAGACAGGACAGAATCCAGCACAAAAGGGCAGTACATCTGTATGGTTCAGGAGGGCAGTGTTTGCAGGGCTGCCATCAGAGGTGTGTGTAAAATTGGAAGAAAATCCTGATTTGATGATTGTGAAGATGCAGTATGGCGGAAACATGTTAGACATCATTTAGACATTGCTAAACGTCAGGCTGACAAAAAGGGGAATGAAACCACAGAGCTGCAGACACAGCTCCTGAAGCTGCAGTTAGCAGAAGCTAAGGCTAAGCTTAACAAAAAGGATGCTCAGAAACAAATGTCTGTAACCACGCCTGATGACTGTTCCCATGATAACTCTAACCCATATCCTCCACCCCCTCCAGTCATCCCCTCCCCTTACCCTTGTGCTCCTATTCCCCAAATCCCTCCTCCCTTCCCTGTTCCTCAGCAGGCCTATCCTCCTGCTTTCCCATCTCCCCAGGGATATTTCTTCCCATCCAGAGGTGAGTACAGGGGTACATACAGGGGGGCTGCAACTCGTTTAAACAGACCCCAACCACCTCAACGGAAGGGATGCTTCGTGTGTGGCGCGATGGACCACTGGAAAGCCGCCTGCCCACATGCTCAACCAATGCAAAGAGGGCGAGGAAGAGGTCAAAGAGGGGGACACCAGGCCCCAAACCCTACCCTTGCTCCCGGCTACGGCACAAAACTGGGAGTGTCGATCCTCTGCTCACCTGAAGGTACTTCTCTCACCTTTCCTGATGGGACAGTTTTGAACTGTGGGATGTGGGACGAAGGGGGGCAGTGACTGTTGGCACCTGCCCTGAGTCTCACTGTAAAAACTGACATTTATTGGGCTCGTCTGTCTCCTGAGACACCAACTCACACTGGCATCCTGTCTGCCGACCTACAATGGAAACCCTGGATTTGCAGCCTCCGTCCGTATGTACCACCTGCTGATCCTCCACACCTCACCCTCCATTATGACAGGGAAAATGACCTTCTCTATTATAATGAGTTTTCTGATAACCAATATGGGAAACAGTGGGATTTAAAATCCACCAATATCTATGCAGGTCCTCAAGGTGTAGCTGCTGAGGTAGAACTCACCCTGAAGAAATGTCCTGGTTTAAGATATCAGGTGAATCTGGTCCCCACATTACTCTGGCAATAAACCCCAAACATTAAGATAAGAAATTAGGCCCAATTAGCAGTAGCTGCTAGAGATTTTAGATGCACTCAGATTGACCTTGTTTTCTACTCACCCAGTACAGACACATACTGCATCCGCATGTTTTCACCATATGTGCATGATACTGCTTTCTTGGAGCACTGTCTCATTTCTAGGTCACATGGCAGAGAAATTCATTAGATTTTCAGGTAAAAGAGCTAAAGCATCACACAGTCTGCTTGGTGTCAGTGTGATCATCAGGTTCATTTCTGAATAAGCAGCATGTAGTTTATAGTTCACTGAGACCTCATCAGAGGTTGTTTTGGTACAACGTGTCCAACCATAGCTCTGCCGAGTGTGTTGAGTCTGAAAAGCAGGGCCAAGGGGGGTCAGGGACCCGTCCTGTGTTTGGGTGGAGGTCCTCTCCAGTAGCAGTCTGAGACCTGTTATCTATTGTGCAGGCCAATCGCTGCTAGACACGAGTCTTACGAACATGTCACGTGGTAGCAACTGAACCCCCGAGGACAAAGATCATGCAGGAAGGACTAGAGGGTCAGACTACCTTGGGAGAGCTATGGATCCATGTTCTCTGTAACTTTGTCTCTAGAATATATTCTATCTGAATAAACGTTCTCTATCCAACCTACAGACCTGGACCCTCTTCCTGAAAGAATCTAGAAGGGCAGGATCAGCCCAACAACACACAGATACAGACACACACACACACAGATACACACACACAAATACATAGATACATACACACACACACACACACACACACACACACACACACACACACACACTCCCCCCCCCCATCAGCCTCTGTGGGTGTAGTCTGGTGTGTGACGTTGATTCTGGGTAGAGAGCTGCTGCTGCAACGCTTCCTCTGATGAGGAGATACAGAGAAGATACAGATCAGCTGATGGGGGGGGGGTGTATCTGAGCTGGGGGGTGTCAGTGGGGGGTGGGGGGGTAGAGTGTATCTGAGCTGGGAGGTGTCAGTGGGGGGTAGAGTGTAGCTGAGCTGGGAGGTGTCAGTGGGGGGTGTAGAGAGTATCTGAGCTGGGAGGTGTCAGTGGGGGTGTAGAGTGTATCTGAGCTGGGAGGTGTCAGTGGGGGGTAGAGTGTATCTGAGCTGGGAGGTGTCAGTGGGGGGGGTAGAGTATATCTGAGCTGGGGGGTGTCAGTGGGGGGGGGGTAGAGTGTATCTGAGTGGGAGGTGTCAGTGGGGGGGTGTAGAGTGTATCTGAGTGGGAGGTGTCAGTGGGGGGGTGTAGAGTGTATCTGAGTGGGAGGTGTCAGTGGGGGTGTAGAGTATATCTGAGTGGGAGGTGTCAGTGGGGGGTAGAGTATATCTGAGCTGGGGGTGTCAGTGGTTGTGGACCTCGGAGCAGAATGGCTGCAGTCACAGAGCTCTCCTTCCTGCTGGTCGCTCTCATCAGCAGCATCCACGCAGGAGAACACCTCATCATCAGAAAGGAAGGAGACCGCTACACCTTCACCCCCCCTGGGAACACCACCTCCTGCCTGATCTCCAGGTCTGTTGGTGGGGAGGACCTGGTCCTGTGGAACACCTCTGACCTCTGGTCCAACCAGTCCTCAGTACCTGGACCCCTGAAACAACGACTGGTCAGCGATGTGGATCCTTCTTCTTACAGCATCCTCAACCTGACCCGGTCCGACTCCGGCCCGTACCGAGAGGAGTGCTGGACCGGGGGCACCGTAACCCACGGCAACAACATCACTATCACGGTTTGTTCTTCAATAGTCAAGAGATTTATCACAGCGAGACTCGGTGAAACAGTGGACCTGACATGTGGGGGACCAGCTGGTCATCAGGACGTCCAGTGGTTCAAACAGGACTCTGGATATCAGCAGGAGACATGGAGCAGAGTTTTTGGGGACAAGACGACATCAGAGATGGACGATGTCAGAGGAAGATATCAAGTGGTGACAAACTCATCAGATCTTCGTGTTTCCAACGTCACGGTAACAGACTTTAGACGGTACAGCTGTCTGGTGCTGGACCAGCAGCAGTGTGTCAGCGGTCAGGCTGTACGGTTGAGACCATTGTATGAGAGAATCTACGGCTCAGTGGGGGAGACCGCCATGTTCCCCTGCACCGTCCCTAACACCACTGATGAACAGCCCCCCCGCTGGATGAGGTATAATCTAAAAACACCCCCCTCCCCTGTCCTAGGACTACTGAACCAGACCAATCCTTCAGTAGACCAGAACTACTCGCTGGTGTTTTCATCTCTGATGTTAAACCACTCAGGTTGGTACTCCTGTAAAGTCTCTATGAGAGAGCAAATGTATCAGCTGTTTGTGTGTCCCCCATTTGGCCCCCCCGCTGTAGAGCTCTTCTCAGAGGGAGATGAAGTCACCCTCAGGTGCCCAGGTAGGGGGGGGGGTAGGTGGCATGATTGGTTCATCAAGTCAGACCGAACAGAGGGACGAGTCTTTAGTGTAAGGTCTGGTCAGAACTTGAGCAGAGTGAGCTGGGACCGTGGTAAAGCGACCCTGGTCCTCTCTAATGTCTCAGTGGGGGACGCGGGGGGGTACTGGTGTGCAGTTTATGATGATTACCAGTGTGAGTCACCAGGGAGGACGGTGCTGGTCTACGTGGAGCCCTTTGGGATCTACTCCACCTTCTTCAAAGTGAGATGCTCAGTGCTCAGCGTCCTGCTGCTGATGCTCTGTACTGCTGTAGTCACTGTGAGGAGATACACACACACACACACACACACACACACACACACACACACACACACACACACACACACACACACACACACACACACAGAGAGAGAGAGAGATTACACACATGAACAGAAATGATGGGAAATAAGACATAAATACTCAATGATTATTATTATAATATTATAATAACATTGTTATTATTATTATATTATAGTATGTGGCCCCCCCACATACTATAATATAATAATATTGTAGGGGGGATGTAGGGGGGGATGTGGGGGGGGTATATGGGGGGGGATGTGGGGGATGTAGGGGGGGATGTGGGGGATGTAGGGGGGGATGTAGGGGGATGTGTAAATAAGACATATATTGGTTTAATATTTTAACATGTTGGGAATTCACTTTTTAACTTTACTGTCACCTTAGAGATTATTACTGATCATTTTATTTTAATGTGTGTGTCTGTCTGTGTGTCTGTGTGTGTGTGTGTTCCAGATGTTGTGCGTGCGTGTGTGTGTCTGCCTGTGTGTGTGTGTGTCTGCCTGTGTGTGTGTGTGTCTGCCTGGGTGTGTGTGTGTCTGCCTGGGTGTGTGTGTGTCTGCCTGGCTGTGTGTGTGGGTGTATGTGTGTGTCTGCCTGTGTGTGTGAGTCTGAATGTGTGTGTGTGTGTCTGTGTGTCTACCTGTGTGTGTGTGTGTGTATCTGCCTGTGTGTGTGTCTGCCTGGGTGTGTGTGTCTGCCTGTCTGTGTGTGTCTGCCTGATTGTGTGTGTGTGTGTCTGCCTGTCTGTGTGTGTGTGTCTGTGTGCGTGTTCCATATGTTGTGTGTGCGTGTGTGTGTCTGCCTGTGTGTGTGTGTGTGTTTCTGTGTGTGT
>JABXJD010000288.1:205000-212500 GCA_013375575.1 Percina caprodes | reverse complement strand
GCTGGTGTCTGGCTGCAGTGAGCTGGTGTCTGGCTGCAGTGAGCTGGTGTCTGGGGGCATTGAGCTGGTGTCTGGGTGCAGTGAGCTGGTGTCTGGGTGCAGTGAGCTGGTGTCTGGGTGCAGTGAGCTGGTGTCTGGGTGCAGTGAGCTGGTGTCTGGGTGCAGTGAGCTGGTGTCTGGGGGCAGTGAGCTGGTGTCTGGGTGCAGTGAGCTGGTGTTTGGGGGCAGTGAGCTGGTGTTGTTGAGGGATACGGAGCCTTTCATATGACTCAGTCTAAATAAATTAAAATTAAAATATGGTGCTGCTTTTTGGAGAGGACCATGATCCGGTCTGAATTGTCACAAACGGATTTAGGCATCGTCAGATCAGCTGATCATGGGGGCAGCTGGCTTTCTATCGCCAGATGAGGGACAACTCTGTCCGGCTTATTTATGTAGCATGGAAGCTAGCGTTAGCTAACTAGCAGCCAGCCCGCCTCTAAATCCTGTAAATACCTTTTAATTATCTCAACACTTTAACAGTCACACTGGAGCACTGGGGGTTCCAGGTCCTGCAGTATAACGCCTGCCTTTTAAATTAAATTGTATTTATTTATAAGCGGGCTGGTTGGTTAGCTCGCTAACACTAGCTTGCTATTCCACCCACACTGGCGGTGGGGGCGGGGGTGCTACCGGGTCTGGAGCTCTCCCTGATCAATTCAGATACGTCTTTTTTCAAAATAAAAGTCCAAAGACTTATGTCTCTTGTTTGCTTCCATATAACGGACTCATTTTTACCTCACTTAGAAATATGAGTATAACTTAGAAATATGAGTATAACTTAGAAATATGAGTATAACTTAGAAATATGAGTATAACTTAGAAATGTGAGTATAACTTAGAAATGTGAGTATAATTTACAAATGTGAGTATTAGAAATATGAGTATAACTTAGAAATATGAGTATAACTTAGAAATGTGAGTATAACTTAGAAATGTGAGTATTAGAAATGTGAGTATAACTTAGAAATGTGAGTATAACTTAGAAATGTGAGTATTAGAAATATGAGTATAACTTAGAAATGTGAGTATAACTTAGAAATGTGAGTATAACTTAGAAATATGAGTATTAGAAATGTGAGTATAACTTAGAAATGTGAGTATAACTTAGAAATATGAGTATAACTTAGAAATGTAAGTATAACTTAGAAACATGAGTATAACTAAGAAATATGAGTATAACTTAGAAACATGAGTATAACTAAGAAATATGAGTATAACTTAGAAATATGAGTATAACTTAGAAATGTGAGTATAACTTAGAGATATGAGTATAACTTAGAAATGTGAGTATAACTTAGAAATGTGAGTATAACTTAGAAAAATGAGTATTAGAAATATGAGTATAACTTAGAAATGTGAGTATAACTTAGAAATGTGAGTATAACTTAGAAATATGAGTATAACTTAGAAATATGAGTATAACTTAGAAATATGAGTATAACTTAGAAATGTGAGTATAACTTAGAAATATGAGTATAACTTAGAAATATGAGTATAACTTAGAAATGTGAGTATAACTTAGAAATATGAGTATAACTTAGAATAATGAGTATTAGAAATATGAGTATAACTTAGAAATGTGAGTATAACTTAGAAATGTGAGTATAACTTAGAAATATGAGTATAACTTAGTAATATGAGTATAACTTAGTAATATGAGTATAACTTAGAAATGTGAGTATAACTTAGAAATATGAGTATAACTTAGAAATGTGAGTATAACTTAGAAATGTGAGTATAACTTAGAAATATGAGTATAACTTAGAAATGTGAGTATAACTTAGTAATATGAGTATAACTTAGAAATGTGAGTATAACTTAGAAATATGAGTATAACTTAGAAATGTGAGTATAACTTAGAAATATGAGTATTAGAAATATGAGTATAACTTAGAAATGTGAGTATAACTTAGAAATGTGAGTATAACTTAGAAATATGAGTATAACTTAGAAATGTGAGTATAACTTAGTAATATGAGTATAACTTAGAAATGTGAGTATAACTTAGAAATATGAGTATAACTTAGAAATGTGAGTATAACTTAGAAATATGAGTATTAGAAATATGAGTATAACTTAGAAATGTGAGTATAACTTAGAAATGTGAGTATAACTTAGAAATGTGAGTATAACTTAGAAATATGAGTATTAGAAATATGAGTATAACTTAGAAATGTGAGTATAACTTAGAAATATGAGTATAACTTAGAAATATGAGTATAACTTAGAAATATGAGTATAACTTAGAAATGTGAGTATAACTTAGAAATATGAGTATTAGAAATATGAGTATAACTTAGAAATGTGAGTATAACTTAGAAATGTGAGTATAACTTAGAAATATGAGTATTAGAAATGTGAGTATAACTTAGAAATGTGAGTATAACTTAGAAATGTGAGTATAACTTAGAAATATGAGTATTAGAAATGTGAGTATAACTTAGAAATATGAGTATAACTTAGAAATGTGAGTATAACATAGAAATATGAGTATAACTTAGAAATATGAGTATAACATAGAAATATGAGTATAACTTAGAAATGTGAGTATAACTTAGAAATATGAGTATTAGAAATATGAGTATAACTTAGAAATATGAGTATAACTTAGAAAAATGAGTATAACTTAGAAATGTGAGTATAACTTAGAATAATGAGTATTAGAAATATGAGTATAACTTAGAAATGTGAGTATAACTTAGAAATGTGAGTATAACTTAGAAATATGAGTATAACTTAGAAATATGAGTATAACTTAGAAATGTGAGTATAACTTAGAAATATGAGTATAACTTAGAAATATGAGTATAACTTAGAAATGTGAGTATAACTTAGAAATGTGAGTATAACTTAGAAATATGAGTATAACTTAGAAATGTGAGTATAACTTAGAATAATGAGTATTAGAAATATGAGTATAACTTAGAAATGTGAGTATAACTTAGAAATGTGAGTATAACTTAGAAATATGAGTATAACTTAGTAATATGAGTATAACTTAGTAATATGAGTATAACTTAGAAATGTGAGTATAACTTAGAAATATGAGTATAACTTAGAAATGTGAGTATAACTTAGAAATGTGAGTATAACTTAGAAATATGAGTATAACTTAGAAATGTGAGTATAACTTAGTAATATGAGTATAACTTAGAAATGTGAGTATAACTTAGAAATATGAGTATAACTTAGAAATGTGAGTATAACTTAGAAATATGAGTATTAGAAATATGAGTATAACTTAGAAATGTGAGTATAACTTAGAAATGTGAGTATAACTTAGAAATGTGAGTATAACTTAGAAATATGAGTATTAGAAATATGAGTATAACTTAGAAATGTGAGTATAACTTAGAATATGAGTATAACTTAGAAATATGAGTATAACTTAGAAATATGAGTATAACTTAGAAATGTGAGTATAACTTAGAAATATGAGTATTAGAAATATGAGTATAACTTAGAAATGTGAGTATAACTTAGAAATGTGAGTATAACTTAGAAATATGAGTATTAGAAATGTGAGTATAACTTAGAAATGTGAGTATAACTTAGAAATGTGAGTATAACTTAGAAATATGAGTATTAGAAATGTGAGTATAACTTAGAAATATGAGTATAACTTAGAAATGTGAGTATAACATAGAAATATGAGTATAACTTAGAAATATGAGTATAACATAGAAATATGAGTATAACTTAGAAATGTGAGTATAACTTAGAAATATGAGTATTAGAAATATGAGTATAACTTAGAAATATGAGTATAACTTAGAAAAATGAGTATAACTTAGAAATGTGAGTATAACTTAGAATAATGAGTATTAGAAATATGAGTATAACTTAGAAATGTGAGTATAACTTAGAAATGTGAGTATAACTTAGAAATATGAGTATAACTTAGAAATATGAGTATAACTTAGAAATGTGAGTATAACTTAGAAATATGAGTATAACTTAGAAATATGAGTATAACTTAGAAATGTGAGTATAACTTAGAAATATGAGTATAACTTAGAAATATGAGTATAACTTAGAAATGTGAGTATAACTTAGAAATATGAGTATAACTTAGAAATATGAGTATAACTTAGAAATGTGAGTATAACTTAGAAATATGAGTATAACTTAGAAATGTGAGTATAACTTAGAATAATGAGTATTAGAAATATGAGTATAACTTAGAAATGTGAGTATAACTTAGAAATATGAGTATAACTTAGAAATATGAGTATAACTTAGAAATGTGAGTATAACTTAGAAATATGAGTAGAACTTAGAAATATGAGTAGAACTTAGAAATGTGAGTATAACTTAGAAATGTGAGTATAACTTAGAAATATGAGTATAACTTAGAAATATGAGTATAACTTAGAAATATGAGTATAACTTAGAAATGTGAGTATAACTTAGAAATATGAGTATAACTTAGAAATATGAGTATAACTTAGAAATGTGAGTATAACTTAGAAATATGAGTATAACTTAGAAATGTGAGTATAACTTAGAAATATGAGTATTAGAAATATGAGTATAACTTAGAAATGTGAGTATAACTTAGAAATGTGAGTATAACTTAGAAATGTGAGTATAACTTAGAAATATGAGTATTAGAAATATGAGTATAACTTAGAAATGTGAGTATAACTTAGAAATATGAGTATAACTTAGAAATATGAGTATAACTTAGAAATATGAGTATAACTTAGAAATGTGAGTATAACTTAGAAATATGAGTATTAGAAATATGAGTATAACTTAGAAATGTGAGTATAACTTAGAAATGTGAGTATAACTTAGAAATATGAGTATTAGAAATGTGAGTATAACTTAGAAATGTGAGTATAACTTAGAAATATGAGTATTAGAAATGTGAGTATAACTTAGAAATATGAGTATAACTTAGAAATGTGAGTATAACATAGAAATGTGAGTATAACTTAGAATAATGAGTATTAGAAATATGAGTATAACTTAGAAATGTGAGTATAACTTAGAAATGTGAGTATAACTTACAAATATGAGTATTAGAAATGTGAGTATAACTTAGAAATGTGAGTATAACTTAGAAATATGAGTATAACTTAGAAATATGAGTATAACTTAGAAATGTGAGTATAACTTAGAAATGTGAGTATAACTTAGAAATATGAGTATAACTTAGCAATGTGAGTATAACTTAGAATAATGAGTATTAGAAATGTGAGTATAACTTAGAAATATGAGTATAACTTAGAAATGTGAGTATAACTTAGAAATATGAGTATAACTTAGAAATATGAGTATTAGAAATGTGAGTATAACTTAGAAATATGAGTATAATTTAGAAATATGAGTATAACTTAGAAATATGAGTATAACTTAGAAATGTGAGTATAACTTAGAAATGTGAGTATAACTTAGAAATATGAGTATAACATAGAAATATGAGTATAACTTAGAAATGTGAGTATAACTTAGAAATATGAGTATAACTTACAAATATGAGTATTAGAAATGTGAGTATAACTTAGAAATGTGAGTATAACTTAGAAATGTGAGTATAACTTAGAAATATGAGTATAACTTAGAAATATGAGTATAACTTAGAAATGTGAGTATAACTTAGAAATGTGAGTATAACTTAGAAATATGAGTATAACTTAGAAATATGAGTATTAGAAATGTGAGTATAACTTAGAAATGTGAGTATAACTTAGAAATATGAGTATAACTTAGAAATATGAGTATAACTTAGAAATGTGAGTATAACTTAGAAATGTGAGTATAACTTAGAAATATGAGTATAACTTAGAAATATGAGTATTAGAAATATGAGTATAACTTAGAAATGTGAGTATAACATAGAAATATGAGTATAACTTAGAAATATGAGTATGACTTAGAAATATGAGTATAACTTAGAAATATGAGTATAACTTAGAAATATGAGTATAACTTAGAAATGTGAGTATAACTTAGAAATATGAGTATAACTTAGAAATATGAGTATAACTTAGAAATGTGAGTATAACTTAGAAATGTGAGTATAACTTAGAAATATGAGTATAACTTAGAAATATGAGTATAACTTAGAAATATGAGTATAACTTAGAAATGTGAGTATAACTTAGAAATGTGAGTATAACTTAGAAATATGAGTATAACTTAGAAATATGAGTATTAGAAATGTGAGTATAACTTAGAAATGTGAGTATAACTTAGAAATGTGAGTATAACTTAGAAATATGAGTATAACTTAGAAATATGAGTATTAGAAATGTGAGTATAACTTAGAAATGTGAGTATAACTTAGAAATATGAGTATAACTTAGAAATATGAGTATAACTTAGAAATGTGAGTATAACTTAGAAATATGAGTATAACTTAGAAATATGAGTATAACTTAGAAATGTGAGTATAACTTAGAAATGTGAGTATAACTTAGAAATATGAGTATTAGAAATATGAGTATAACTTAGAAATATGAGTATAACATAGAAATATGAGTATAACATAGAAATATGAGTATAACTTAGAAATGTGAGTATAACTTAGAAATGTGAGTATAACTAAGAAATGTGAGTATAACTTAGAAATATGAGTATAACTTAGAAATATGAGTATAACTTACAAATATGAGTATAACTTAGAAATATGAGTATAACTTAGAAATGTGAGTATAACTTAGAAATATGAGTATAACTTAGAAATGTGAGTATAACTTAGAAATGTGAGTATAACTTAGAAATATGAGTATAACTTAGAAATATGAGTATTAGAAATATGAGTATAACTTAGAAATATGAGTATAACTTAGAAAAATGAGTATAACTTAGAAATATGAGTATAACTTAGAATAATGAGTATTAGAAATATGAGTATAACTTAGAAATGTGAGTATAACTTAGAATAATGAGTATTAGAAATATGAGTATAACTTAGAAATGTGAGTATAACTTAGAAATGTGAGTATAACTTAGAAATATGAGTATTAGAAATATGAGTATAACTTAGAAATATGAGTATAACATAGAAATATGAGTATAACATAGAAATATGAGTATAACATAGAAATATGAGTATAACATAGAAATATGAGTATAACTTAGAAATGGGAGTATAACTTAGAAATGGGAGTATAACTAAGAAATGTGAGTATAACTTAGAAATATGAGTATAACTTAGAAATATGAGTATAACTTAGAAATATGAGTATAACTTACAAATATGAGTATAACTTACAAATATGAGTATAACTTAGAAATGTGAGTATTAGAAATATGAGTATAACTTAGAAATATGAGTATAACTTAGAAAAATGAGTATAACTTAGAAATGTGAGTATAACTTAGAATAATGAGTATTAGAAATATGAGTATAACTTAGAAATGTGAGTATAACTTAGAAATGTGAGTATAACTTAGAAATATGAGTATTAGAAATGTGAGTATAACTTAGAAATGTGAGTATAACTT
>JABXJD010000288.1:192500-200000 GCA_013375575.1 Percina caprodes | reverse complement strand
CTCTTTATATAGATCTTAGTGGTCCCTAATACTGTATCTGAAGTCTTTATATAGACCTTAGTGGTCCCTAATACTGTATCTGAAGTCTCTTTATATAGACCTTAGTGGTCCCTAATACTGTATCTGAAGTCTCTTTATATAGACCTTAGTGGTCCCTAATACTGTATCTGAAGTCTCTTTATATAGACCTTAGTGGTCCCTAATACTGTATCTGAAGTCTCTTTATATAGATCTTAGTGGTCCCTAATACTGTATCTGAAGTCTCTTTATGTAGACCTTAGTGGTCCCCTAGAACTGTATCTGAAGTCTCTTTATATAGATCTTAGTGGTCCCTAATACTGTATCTGAAGTCTCTTTATATAGACCTTAGTGGTCCCCTAGTACTGTATCTGAAGTCTCTTTATATAGACCTTAGTGGTCCCCTAGTACTGTATCTGAAGTCTCTTTATGTAGACCTTAGTGGTCCCCTAGTACTGTAGCTGAAGTCTCTTTATATAGACCTTAGTGGTCCCCTAGAACTGTATCTGAAGTCTCTTTATATAGACCTTAGTGGTCCCTAATACTGTATCTGAAGTCTCTTTATATAGACCTTAGTGGTCCCTAATACTGTATCTGAAGTCTCTTTATATAGATCTTAGTGGTCCCTAATACTGTATCTGAAGTCTTTATATAGACCTTAGTGGTCCCTAATACTGTATCTGAAGTCTCTTTATGTAGACCTTAGTGGTCCCTAATACTGTATCTGAAGTCTCTTTATATAGACCTTAGTGGTCCCTAATACTGTATCTGAAGTCTCTTTATATAGACCTTAGTGGTCCCTAATACTGTATCTGAAGTCTCTTTATATAGATCTTAGTGGTCCCTAATACTGTATCTGAAGTCTTTATATAGACCTTAGTGGTCCCTAATACTGTATCTGAAGTCTCTTTATATAGACCTTAGTGGTCCCTAATACTGTATCTGAAGTCTCTTTATATAGACCTTAGTGGTCCCTAATACTGGATCTGAAGTCTCTTTATATAGACCTTAGTGGTCCCCTAATACTGTATCTGAAGTCTCTTTATGTAGACCTTAGTGGTCCCCTAGTACTGTATCTGAAGTCTCTTTATGTAGACCTTAGTGGTCCCCTAGTACTGTATCTGAAGTCTCTTTATATAGACCTTAGTGGTCCCCTAGTACTGTATCTGAAGTCTCTTTATGTAGACCTTAGTGGTCCCCTAGTACTGTATCTGAAGTCTCTTTATATAGACCTTAGTGGTCCCCTAGAACTGTATCTGAAGTCTCTTTATATAGACCTTAGTGGTCCCTAATACTGTATCTGAAGTCTCTTTATATAGATCTTAGTGGTCCCTAATACTGTTTCTGAAGTCTTTATATAGACCTTAGTGGTCCCTAATACTGTATCTGAAGTCTCTTTATATAGACCTTAGTGGTCCCTAATACTGTATCTGAAGTCTCTTTATATAGATCTTAGTGGTCCCTAATACTGTATCTGAAGTCTTTATATAGACCTTAGTGGTCCCTAATACTGTATCTGAAGTCTCTTTATATAGACCTTAGTGGTCCCTAATACTGTATCTGAAGTCTCTTTATATAGACCTTAGTGGTCCCTAATACTGTATCTGAAGTCTCTTTATATAGACCTTAGTGGTCCCTAATACTGGATCTGAAGTCTCTTTATATAGACCTTAGTGGTCCCCTAATACTGTATCTGAAGTCTCTTTATGTAGACCTTAGTGGTCCCCTAGTACTGTATCTGAAGTCTCTTTATGTAGACCTTAGTGGTCCCCTAGTACTGTATCTGAAGTCTCTTTATATAGACCTTAGTGGTCCCCTAGTACTGTATCTGAAGTCTCTTTATATAGACCTTAGTGGTCCCTAATACTGTATCTGAAGTCTCTTTATATAGACCTTAGTGGTCCCTAATACTGTATCTGAAGTCTCTTTATATAGATCTTAGTGGTCCCTAATACTGTATCTGAAGTCTTTATATAGACCTTAGTGGTCCCTAATACTGTATCTGAAGTCTCTTTATGTAGACCTTAGTGGTCCCTAATACTGTATCTGAAGTCTCTTTATATAGACCTTAGTGGTCCCTAATACTGTATCTGAAGTCTCTTTATATAGACCTTAGTGGTCCCTAATACTGTATCTGAAGTCTCTTTATATAGATCTTAGTGGTCCCTAATACTGTATCTGAAGTCTTTATATAGACCTTAGTGGTCCCTAATACTGTATCTGAAGTCTCTTTATATAGACCTTAGTGGTCCCTAATACTGTATCTGAAGTCTCTTTATATAGACCTTAGTGGTCCCTAATACTGTATCTGAAGTCTCTTTATAGAGACCTTAGTGGTCCCTAATACTGGATCTGAAGTCTCTTTATATAGACCTTAGTGGTCCCCTAATACTGTATCTGAAGTCTCTTTATATAGACCTTAGTGGTCCCTAATACTGTATCTGAAGTCTCTTTATATAGACCTTAGTGGTCCCTAATACTGGATCTGAAGTCTCTTTATATAGACCTTAGTGGTCCCTAATACTGTATCTGAAGTCTCTTTATATAGACCTTAGTGGTCCCTAATACTGTATCTGAAGTCTCTTTATATAGACCTTAGTGGTCCCTAATACTGTATCTGAAGTCTCTTTATATAGACCTTAGTGGTCCCTAATACTGTATCTGAAGTCTCTTTATATAGACCTTAGTGGTCCCTAATACTGTATCTGAAGTCTCTTTATATAGACCTTAGTGGTCCCTAATACTGGATCTGAAGTCTCTTTATATAGACCTTAGTGGTCCCCTAATACTGTATCTGAAGCATCTTTATATAGACCTTAGTGGTCCCCAAAACTGTATCTGAAGTCTCTTTTATATAGACCTTAGTGGTCTCTAATACTGTATCTGAAGTATCTTTATATAGACCTTAGTGGTCCCTAATACTGTATCTGAAGTATCTTTATATAGACCTTAGTGGTCCCTAATACTGTATCTGAAGTCTCTTTATATAGATCTTAGTGGTCCCTAATACTGTATCTGAAGTCTCTTTATATAGACCTTAGTGGTCCCTAATACTGTATCTGAAGTCTCTTTGTATAGACCTTTGTGGTCCCTAATACTGTATCTGAAGTCTCTTTATATAGACCTTAGTGGTCCCTAATACTGTATCTGACGAATCTTTATATAGACCTTAGTGGTCCCTAATACTGTATCTGAAGTCTCTTTATATAGACCTTAGTGGTCCCTAATACTGTATCTGAAGTCTCTTTGTATAGACCTTAGTGGTCCCTAATACTGTATCTGAAGTCTCTTTATATAGACCTTAGTGGTCCCTAATACTGTATCTGAAGTCTCTATATATAGACCTTAGTGGTCCCTAATACTGTATCTGAAGTATCTTTATATAGACCTTAGTGGTCCCTAATACTGTATGTATAAGTACATGTTAAAATACAGGGGGCATAAGTATACACCCCCCTATGTTAAAATACAGGGGGCATAAGTATACACCCCCCTATGTTAAAATACAGGGGGCATAAGTATACACCCCTATGTTAAAATACAGGGGCATAAGTATACACCCCCTATGTTAAAATACAGGGGCATAAGTATACACCCCCTATGTTAAAATACAGGGGCATAAGTATACACCCCCCCTATGTTAAAATACAGGGGCATAAGTATACACCCCCCTATGTTAAAATACAGGGGCATAAGTATACACCCCTATGTTAAAATACAGGGGCATAAGTATACACCCCCTATGTTAAAATACAGGGGCATAAGTATACACCCCCTATGTTAAAATACAGGGGCATAAGTATACACCCCTATGTTAAAATACAGGGCATAAGTATACACCCCCTATGTTAAAATACAGGGGCATAAGTATACACCCCTATGTTAAAATACAGGGGCATTAGTATACACCCCCTATGTTAAAATACAGGGGCATAAGTATACACATCCCTATGTTAAAATACAGGGCATAAGTATACACCCCCTATGTTAAAATACAGGGGCATAAGTATACACCCCCCTATGTTAAAATACAGGGGCATAAGTATACACCCCCTATGTTAAAATACAGGGGCATAAGTATACACCCCCTATGTTAAAATAAAGGGGCATAAGTATACACCCCCTATGTTAAAATACAGGGGCATAAGTATACACCCCCCTATGTTAAAATACAGGGGCATAAGTATACACCCCCCTATGTTAAAATACAGGGGCATAAGTATACACCCCTATGTTAAAATACAGGGGGCATAAGTATACACCCCCCTATGTTAAAATACAGGGGCATAAGTATACACCCCCCTATGTTAAAATACAGGGGCATAAGTATACACCCCTATGTTAAAATACAGGGGCATAAGTATACACCCCCTATGTTAAAATACAGGGGCATAAGTATACACCCCCCTATGTTAAAATACAGGGGCATAAGTATACACCCCCCTATGTTAAAATACAGGGGCATAAGTATACACCCCCTATGTTAAAATACAGGGGCATAAGTATACACCCCTATGTTAAAATACAGGGGCATAAGTATACACCCCCTATGTTAAAATACAGGGGCATAAGTATACACCCCCTATGTTAAAATACAGGGGCATAAGTATACACCCCCTATGTTAAAATACAGGGGCATAAGTATACACCCCCCTATGTTAAAATACAGGGGCATAAGTATACACCCCTATGTTAAAATACAGGGGCATAAGTATACACCCCTATGTTAAAATACAGGGGCATAAGTATACACCCCCTATGTTAAAATACAGGGGCATAAGTATACACCCCCTATGTTAAAATACAGGGGCATAAGTATACACCCCCCTATGTTAAAATACAGGGGCATAAGTATACACCCCCTATGTTAAAATACAGGGGCATAAGTATACACCCCCCTATGTTAAAATACAGGGGCATAAGTATACACCCCCTATGTTAAAATACAGGAGGCATAAGTATACACCCCCCTATGTTAAAATACAGGGGCATAAGTATACACCCCCCTATGTTAAAATACAGGGGCATAAGTATACACCCCTATGTTAAAATACAGGGGCATAAGTATACACCCCTATGTTAAAATACAGGGGCATAAGTATACACCCCCTATGTTAAAATACAGGGGCATAAGTATACACCCCTATGTTAAAATACAGGGGCATAAGTATACACCCCTATGTTAAAATACAGGAGGCATAAGTATACACCCCCTATGTTAAAATACAGGGGCATAAGTATACACCCCCTATGTTAAAATACAGGAGGCATAAGTATACACCCCTATGTTAAAATACAGGAGGCATAAGTATACACCCCCTATGTTAAAATACAGGGGCATAAGTATACACCCCCTATGTTAAAATACAGGGGCATAAGTATACACCCCTATGTTAAAATACAGGGGCATAAGTATACACCCCCTATGTTAAAATACAGGGGCATAAGTATACACCCCCTATGTTAAAATACAGGGGCATAAGTATACACCCCTATGTTAAAATACAGGGGGCATAAGTATACACCCCTATGTTAAAATACAGGGCATAAGTATACACCCCCCTATGTTAAAATACAGTGGGCATAAGTATACACCCCCTATGTTAAAATACAGGGGCATAAGTATACACCCCCTATGTTAAAATACAGGGGGTATAAGTATACACCCCCCTATGTTAAAATACAGGGGCATAAGTATACACCCCCTATGTTAAAATACAGGGGCATAAGTATACACCCCCTATGTTAAAATACAGGGGCATAAGTATACACCCCCCTATGTTAAAATACAGGGGCATAAGTATACACCCCCTATGTTAAAATACAGGGGCATAAGTATACACCCCCTATGTTAAAATACAGGGGCATAAGTATACACCCCTATGTTAAAATACAGGGGCATAGTATACACCCCTATGTTAAAATACAGGGGCATAAGTATACACCCCCTATGTTAAAATACAGGGGCATAAGTATACACCCCTATGTTAAAATACAGGGGCATAAGTATACACCCCCTATGTTAAAATACAGGGGCATAAGTATACACCCCTATGTTAAAATACAGGGGCATAAGTATACACCCCTATGTTAAAATACAGGGGCATAAGTATACACCCCCTATGTTAAAATACAGGGGCATAAGTATACACCCCCCTATGTTAAAATACAGGAGGCATAAGTATACACCCCCCTATGTTAAAATACAGGGGGCATAAGTATACACCCCCCTATGTTAAAATACAAGAGGCATAAGTATACACCCCCCTATGTTAAAATACAGGGGGCATAAGTATACACCCCCCTATGTTAAAATACAGGAGGCATAAGTATACACCCCCCTATGTTAAAATACAGGAGGCATAAGTATACACCCCTATGTTAAAATACAGGGGCATAAGTATACACCCCCTATGTTAAAATACAGGGGCATAAGTATACACCCCCTATGTTAAAATACAGGGGCATAAGTATACACCCCTATGTTAAAATACAGGGGCATAAGTATACACCCCTATGTTAAAATACAGGGCATAAGTATACACCCCTATGTTAAAATACAGGGGTCATAAGTATACACCCCCTATGTTAAAATACAGGGGCATAAGTATACACCCCCTATGTTAAAATACAGGGGCATAAGTATACACCCCCTATGTTAAAATACAGGGGCATAAGTATACACCCCTATGTTAAAATACAGGGGCATAAGTATACACCCCCTATGTTAAAATACAGGGGCATAAGTATACACCCCCTATGTTAAAATACAGGGGCATAAGTATACACCCCTATGTTAAAATACAGGGGCATAAGTATACACCCCTATGTTAAAATACAGGGGCATAAGTATACACCCCCTATGTTAAAATACAGGGGCATAAGTATACACCCCCTATGTTAAAATACAGGGGCATAAGTATACACCCCTATGTTAAAATACAGGGGCATAAGTATACACCCCCTATGTTAAAATACAGGGGCATAAGTATACACCCCTATGTTAAAATACAGGGGCATAAGTATACACCCCTATGTTAAAATACAGGGGCATAAGTATACACCCCCTATGTTAAAATACAGGGGCATAAGTATACACCCCTATGTTAAAATACAGGGGCATAAGTATACACCCCCTATGTTAAAATACAGGGGCATAAGTATACACCCCTATGTTAAAATACAGGGGCATAAGTATACACCCCCTATGTTAAAATACAGGGGCATAAGTATACACCCCCTATGTTAAAATACAGGGGCATAAGTATACCCCCTATGTTAAAATACAGGGGCATAAGTATACACCCCTATGTTAAAATACAGGGGCATAAGTATACACCCCTATGTTAAAATACAGGGGCATAAGTATACACCCCTATGTTAAAATACAGGGGCATAAGTATACCCCTATGTTAAAATACAGGGGCATAAGTATACACCCCCTATGTTAAAATACAGGGGCATAAGTATACACCCCCTATG
>JABXJD010000288.1:175000-185000 GCA_013375575.1 Percina caprodes | reverse complement strand
GGTCTCGCCGGTGGACCCGTCGTAGTCCTCGGGGATTTCCTGATTTGATGTCTTGTTATTGTAGATATTTAAATAATGTGAAGAGGACGAAATGTTCTCAGCAAAGTCAAGTCTGAATAAAAAGATCAAAGGAGATCTCACCCGAGATCCACAGGAAGTGGATCTCACTGACTGCAGAGCAGCTGTGTCCTGGTCCCGGCTGCGTCCCGGTCCCAGCTGAATCCCAACTGCGTCCCGGTCCCAGCTGCATCCCGGTCCCAGCTGCGTCCCGGTCCCAGCTGAATCCCAACTGCGTCCCGGTCCCAGCTGAATCCCAACTGCGTCCCGGTCCCAGCTGCGTCCCGGTCCCAGCTGAATCCCAACTGCGTCCCGGTCCCAGCTGCGTCCCGGTCCCAGCTGCGTCCCGGTCCCAGCTGCGTCCCGGTCCCCGCTGCGTCCTGGTCCCAGCTGTAACCCAGCTGCGTCCCTGTCCCAGCTGCGTCCTGGTCCCAGCTGTAACCCAGCTGCGTCCCTGTCCCAGCTGCGTCCCAGCTGCGTCCTGGTCCCAGCTGCGTCCCAGTCCCAGCTGCGTCCCTGTCCCAGCTGCGTCCCTGTCCCAGCTGCGTCCCGGTCCCAGCTGCATCCCGGTCCCAGCTGCGTCCCGGGCCCAGCTGCGTCCCGGTCTCAGCTGCGTCCCGGCTGCGTCCCTGTCCCAGCTGCGTCTCACTGCATCTCGTGGGTCCTCGAGACTTCAGCAGCGGAGCCGATCTGCAGCCGTTACGCATCCGGTGGAATTTGGGGTTCAGTCCCTCCAGAAAAACGTGATTATGAGATCGCATAATCAGCCAAAGTGCTGCATATTTCTTGATAAATACGCGGCACTTTCGCAGCATAAATTGCAGATTTCCGCCCTAAATAACGCGGCGCTGCGTTGTTTCCTGATCCGCATTTTAGTCGCAAAAAATCCCAAATATCAGCAGGAAGTTGAAAAATGTTGAGATCACTTCACACAAGAGCAGCCATTTTCCCCTGTTGCCATGGGAGCGCTATGAGCGGCGTCATTAACACCGTCGCATTAGGCCGACATCTGCAGAATGTTTCAGTTTTCAGCAGATTTGAAAAGAAACCCTTCACATTCTGATTGGCTAGAACGGAGGCGGGACTCCAGGCTCCTCCTCTGATTGGCTGAGCGGACAGTGGAACGCCGGGTTGGTTTCCTGTCTCTGGGTTTTTGGAAGATGGCGAGCAACATGGCGGCCGGTAGCGGGGGGCGGGGCTAAGAGGAGGCGATGATGAGGAGGATGGCGAGCAACATGGCGGCCAGCAGCAGGGGGCGGGGCCTAGCAACGCCGCCGCCCCCGGTGGTGTCGTCCGTCAGGAAAGGCTCCGGAGACTCGTACACCGAGTCATCTGAAAGAGACAGGAAGTACTCATCAGACACAGGAAGTACTCATCAGACACAGGAAGTACTCATCAGACACAGGAAGTACTCATCAGACACAGGAAGTACTTATCAGACACAGGAAGTACTCATCAAACACAGGAAGTACTCATCAGACACAGGAAGTACTCGTCAAACACAGGAAGTACTCCTACATACTTCCTTTCTTCCGCCCCTCCCTCTTATTTCCATTCTTGCTCCTTTCTTTCCTTACCTACATACTTCCTTTCTTCTTTCCTTCCCTCTTCTTTCCATTCTTGCTTCTTTCTTTCCTTAACTACATACTTCCTTTCTTCTTTCCTTCCCTCTTATTTCCATTCTTGCTCCTTTCTTTCCTTACCTACATACTTCCTTTCTTCCGCCCTTCCCTCTTATTTCCATTCTTGCTCCTTTCTTTCCTTACCTACATACTTCCTTTCTTCTTTCCTTCCCTCTTCTTTCCATTCTTGCTTCTTTCTTTCCTTACCTACATACTTCCTTTCTTCTGCCCCTCCCTCTTCTTCCATTCTTGCTCCTTTCTTTCCTTAACTACATACTTCCTTTCTTCTTTCCTTTCCTCTTATTTCCGTTCTTGCTTCTTTCTTTCCTTAACTACATACTTCCTTTCTTCTTTCCTTCCCTCTTCTTTCCATTCTTGCTTCTTTCTTTCCTTACCTACATACTTCCTTTCTTCCGCCCCTCCCTCTTATTTCCATTCTTGCTCCTTTCTTTCCTTAACTACATACTTCCTTTCTTCTTTCCTTCCCTCTTATTTCCATTCTTGCTCCTTTCTTTCCTTAACTACATACTTCCTTTCTTCTTTCCTTCCCTCTTCTTTCCATTCTTGCTTCTTTCTTTCCTTACCTACATACTTCCTTTCTTCTGCCCCTCCCTCTTCTTCCATTCTTGCTCCTTTCTTTCCTTAACTACATACTTCCTTTCTTCTTTCCTTCCCTCTTATTTCCATTCTTGCTTCTTTCTTTCCTTAACTACATACTTCCTTTCTTCTTTCCTTCCCTCTTCTTTCCATTCTTGCTTCTTTCTTTCCTTACCTACATACTTCCTTTCTTCTGCCCCTCCCCCTTCTTCCATTCTTGCTCCTTTCTTTCCTTAACTACATACTTCCTTTCTTCTTTCCTTCCCTCTTATTTCCATTCTTGCTCCTTTCTTTCCTTACCTACATACTTCCTTTCTTCTTTCCTTCCCTCTTCTTTCCATTCTTGCTTCTTTCTTTCCTTACCTACATACTTCCTGTCTTCTGCCCCTCCCCCTTCTTCCATTCTTGCTCCTTTCTTTTCTTAACTACATACTTCCTTTCTTCTGTCCCTCCCTCTTATTTCCATTCTTGCTCCTTTCTTTCCTTAACTACATACTTCCTTTCTTCTGCCCCTCCCTCTTCTTTCAATCCTTGCCTCCTTTCTTTCCTTAACTACATACTTCCTTTCTTCCGCCCCTCCCTCTTATTTCCATTCTTGCTCCTTTCTTTCCTTAACTACATACTTCCTTTCTTCTTTCCTTCCCTCTTATTTCCATTCTTGCTCCTTTCTTTCCTTAACTACATACTTCCTTTCTTCTTTCCTTCCCTCTTATTTCCATTCTTGCTCCTTTCTTTCCTTACCTACATACTTCCTTTCTTCTGCCCCTCCCTCTTCTTCCATTCTTGCTCCTTTCTTTCCTTAACTACATACTTCCTTTCTTCCGCCCCTCCCTCTTCTTTCAATCCTTGCCTCCTTTCTTTCCTTATTCGACATACTTCCTTTCTTCTTTCCTTCCCTCTTCTTGCCATTCTTGCTCCTTTCTTTCCTTAACTACATACTTCCTTTCTTCTTTCCTTCCCTCTTCTTTCCATTCTTGCTCCTTTCTTTCCTTACCTACATACTTCCTGTCTTCTGCCCCTCCCCCTTCTTCCATTCTTGCTCCTTTCTTTCCTTAACTACATACTTCCTTTCTTCTTTCCTTCCCTCTTATTTCCATTCTTGCTCCTTTCTTTCCTTACCTACATACTTCCTTTCTTCTTTCCTTCCCTCTTCTTTCCATTCTTGCTTCTTTCTTTCCTTACCTACATACTTCCTGTCTTCTGCCCCTCCCCCTTCTTCCATTCTTGCTCCTTTCTTTTCTTACCTACATACTTCCTTTCTTCTTTCCTTCCCTCTTCTTTCCATTCTTGCTTCTTTCTTTCCTTACCTACATACTTCCTTTCTTCTTTCCTTCCCTCTTATTTCCATTCTTGCTCCTTTCTTTCCTTAACTACATACTTCCTTTCTTCTTTCCTTCCCTCTTATTTCCATTCTTGCTCCTTTCTTTCCTTAACTACATACTTCCTTTCTTCTGCCCCTCCCTCTTCTTCCATTCTTGCTCCTTTCTTTCCTTAACTACATACTTCCTTTCTTCTTTCCTTCCCTCTTATTTCCATTCTTGCTCCTTTCTTTCCTTAACTACATACTTCCTTTCTTCCGCCCTTCCCTCTTATTTCCATTCTTGCTCCTTTCTTTCCTTACCTACATACTTCCTTTCTTCTTTCCTTCCCTCTTCTTTCCATTCTTGCTCCTTTCTTTCCTTACCTACATACTTCCTTTCTTCTGCCCCTCCCTCTTCTTTCAATCCTTGCCTCCTTTCTTTCCTTATTCGACATACTTCCTTTCTTCCGCCCCTCCCCCTTCTTCCATTCTTGCTCCTTTCTTTCCTTAACTACATACTTCCTTTCTTCTTTCCTTCCCTCTTCTTTCCATTCTTGCTTCTTTCTTTCCTTACCTATACTTCCTGTCTTCTGCCCCTCCCTTTCTCCCATTCTTGCTCCTTTCTTTCCTTAACTACATACTTCCTTTCTTCTTTCCTTCCCTCTTCTTTCCATTCTTGCTTCTTTCTTTCCTTACCTACATACTTCCTTTCATCTGCCCCTCCCTCTTCTTCCATTCTTGCTCCTTTCTTTCCTTAACTACATACTTCCTTTCTTCTTTCCTTCCCTCTTATTTCCATTCTTGCTTCTTTCTTTCCTTAACTACATACTTCCTTTCTTCTTTCCTTCCCTCTTATTTCCATTCTTGCTCCTTTCTTTCCTTACCTACATACTTCCTTTCTTCTTTCCTTCCCTCTTATTTCCATTCTTGCTCCTTTCTTTCCTTACCTACATACTTCCTTTCTTCTTTCCTTCCCTCTTATTTCCATTCTTGCTCCTTTCTTTTCTTAACTACATACTTCCTTTCTTCTGCCCCTCCCTCTTATTTCCATTCTTGCTCCTTTCTTTCCTTAACTACATACTTCCTTTCTTCCGCCCCTCCCTCTTATTTCCATTCTTGCTCCTTTCTTTCCTTAACTACATACTTCCTTTCTTCTTTCCTTCCCTCTTCTTTCCATTCTTGCTCCTTTCTTTCCTTACCTACATACTTCCTTTCTTCTTTCCTTCCCTCTTCTTTCCATTCTTGCTTCTTTCTTTCCTTACCTACATACTTCCTGTCTTCTGCCCCTCCTTTCTTCCATTCTTGCTCCTTTCTTTCCTTAACTACATACTTCCTTTCTTCTTTCCTTCCCTCTTATTTCCATTCTTGCTCCTTTCTTTCCTTACCTACATACTTCCTTTCTTCTGCCCCTCCCTCTTCTTCCATTCTTGCTCCTTTCTTTCCTTAACTACATACTTCCTTTCTTCGCCCCTCCCTCTTCTTTCAATCCTTGCCTCCTTTCTTTCCTTATTCGACATACTTCCTTTCTTCTTTCCTTCCCTCTTCTTGCCATTCTTGCTCCTTTCTTTCCTTAACTACATACTTCCTTTCTTCTTTCCTTCCCTCTTCTTTCCATTCTTGCTTCTTTCTTTCCTTACCTACATACTTCCTGTCTTCTGCCCCTCCCTTTCTTCCATTCTTGCTCCTTTCTTTCCTTAACTACATACTTCCTTTCTTCTTTCCTTCCCTCTTCTTTCCATTCTTGCTTCTTTCTTTCCTTACCTACATACTTCCTTTCTTCTGCCCCTCCCTCTTCTTCCATTCTTGCTCCTTTCTTTCCTTAACTACATACTTCCTTTCTTCTTTCCTTCCCTCTTCTTTCCATTCTTGCTTCTTTCTTTCCTTACCTACATACTTCCTTTCTTCTGCCCCTCCCTTTCTTCCATTCTTGCTCCTTTCTTTCCTTAACTACATACTTCCTTTCTTCTTTCCTTCCCTCTTCTTTCCATTCTTGCTTCTTTCTTTTCTTACCTACATAGTTCCTTTCTTCTTTCCTTCCCTCTTCTTTCCATTCTTGCTTCTTTCTTTCCTTACCTACATACTTCCTGTCTTCTGCCCCTCCCCCTTCTTCCATTCTTGCTCCTTTCTTTTCTTAACTACATACTTCCTTTCTTCTGTCCCTCCCTCTTATTTCCATTCTTGCTCCTTTCTTTCCTTAACTACATACTTCCTTTCTTCTGCCCCTCCCTCTTCTTTCAATCCTTGCCTCCTTTCTTTCCTTAACTACATACTTCCTTTCTTCCGCCCCTCCCTCTTCTTCCATTCTTGCTCCTTTCTTTCCTTAACTACATACTTCCTTTCTTCTTTCCTTCCCTCTTATTTCCATTCTTGCTCCTTTCTTTCCTTAACTACATACTTCCTTTCTTCTGCCCCTCCCTCTTCTTCCATTCTTGCTCCTTTCTTTCCTTAACTACATACTTCCTTTCTTCTTTCCTTCCCTCTTATTTCCATTCTTGCTCCTTTCTTTCCTTAACTACATACTTCCTTTCTTCCGCCCTTCCCTCTTATTTCCATTCTTGCTCCTTTCTTTCCTTACCTACATACTTCCTTTCTTCTTTCCTTCCCTCTTCTTTCCATTCTTGCTCCTTTCTTTCCTTACCTACATACTTCCTTTCTTCTGCCCCTCCCTCTTCTTTCAATCCTTGCCTCCTTTCTTTCCTTATTCGACATACTTCCTTTCTTCCGCCCCTCCCCCTTCTTCCATTCTTGCTCCTTTCTTTCCTTAACTACATACTTCCTTTCTTCTTTCCTTCCCTCTTCTTTCCATTCTTGCTTCTTTCTTTCCTTACCTATACTTCCTGTCTTCTGCCCCTCCCTTTCTCCCATTCTTGCTCCTTTCTTTCCTTAACTACATACTTCCTTTCTTCTTTCCTTCCCTCTTCTTTCCATTCTTGCTTCTTTCTTTCCTTACCTACATACTTCCTTTCATCTGCCCCTCCCTCTTCTTCCATTCTTGCTCCTTTCTTTCCTTAACTACATACTTCCTTTCTTCTTTCCTTCCCTCTTATTTCCATTCTTGCTTCTTTCTTTCCTTAACTACATACTTCCTTTCTTCTTTCCTTCCCTCTTATTTCCATTCTTGCTCCTTTCTTTCCTTACCTACATACTTCCTTTCTTCTTTCCTTCCCTCTTATTTCCATTCTTGCTCCTTTCTTTCCTTACCTACATACTTCCTTTCTTCTTTCCTTCCCTCTTATTTCCATTCTTGCTCCTTTCTTTTCTTAACTACATACTTCCTTTCTTCTGCCCCTCCCTCTTATTTCCATTCTTGCTCCTTTCTTTCCTTAACTACATACTTCCTTTCTTCCGCCCCTCCCTCTTATTTCCATTCTTGCTCCTTTCTTTCCTTAACTACATACTTCCTTTCTTCTTTCCTTCCCTCTTCTTTCCATTCTTGCTCCTTTCTTTCCTTACCTACATACTTCCTTTCTTCTTTCCTTCCCTCTTCTTTCCATTCTTGCTTCTTTCTTTCCTTACCTACATACTTCCTGTCTTCTGCCCCTCCCTTTCTTCCATTCTTGCTCCTTTCTTTCCTTAACTACATACTTCCTTTCTTCTTTCCTTCCCTCTTATTTCCATTCTTGCTCCTTTCTTTCCTTACCTACATACTTCCTTTCTTCTGCCCCTCCCTCTTCTTCCATTCTTGCTCCTTTCTTTCCTTAACTACATACTTCCTTTCTTCCGCCCCTCCCTCTTCTTTCAATCCTTGCCTCCTTTCTTTCCTTATTCGACATACTTCCTTTCTTCTTTCCTTCCCTCTTCTTGCCATTCTTGCTCCTTTCTTTCCTTAACTACATACTTCCTTTCTTCTTTCCTTCCCTCTTCTTTCCATTCTTGCTTCTTTCTTTCCTTACCTACATACTTCCTGTCTTCTGCCCCTCCCTTTCTTCCATTCTTGCTCCTTTCTTTCCTTAACTACATACTTCCTTTCTTCTTTCCTTCCCTCTTCTTTCCATTCTTGCTTCTTTCTTTCCTTACCTACATACTTCCTTTCTTCTGCCCCTCCCTCTTCTTCCATTCTTGCTCCTTTCTTTCCTTAACTACATACTTCCTTTCTTCTTTCCTTCCCTCTTCTTTCCATTCTTGCTTCTTTCTTTCCTTACCTACATACTTCCTTTCTTCTGCCCCTCCCTTTCTTCCATTCTTGCTCCTTTCTTTCCTTAACTACATACTTCCTTTCTTCTTTCCTTCCCTCTTCTTTCCATTCTTGCTTCTTTCTTTTCTTACCTACATAGTTCCTTTCTTCTCTCCTTCCCTTTACACGTTTATCCATGAGGCACTAATCGGTTAATTAATAAGTTAATGAACTAATCGGTTAATTAATAAGTTAATTACCTCCCTGGTTACTAGCCTATGGCTGTAATGAGTTTTTAAGGAGAGGAACTCACTGGTCGGCTTGACGTAGATTTTGAGCCTCAGACAGCGTTGGAGGTCTGGAGGTGGAGACGCTGCGGAGACAACAGAGTATTCAGATCACTGCAGTACTACTTCACAGTACTAATACTTCACAGTACTAATACTTCACAGTATAAATACTTCCCAGTATACTTCATAGTACTACTTCACAGTACTAATACTCAGATTATGTCTATAAGTGTGTGTGTGTGTCTGTGTGTGTGTGTGTGTGTGTGTGTGTGTGATGTAGTACTACTTGTGTGTAGTACTCAGTTTGAGTACTCGTGTGTAGTACTCGTGTGTAGTTTTCAGTGTGTAGTACTCACAGATGTAGTAGTATTCGTGTCCAGGCCGGAACTCGAACCCCAGGCTGAAGGGCGTGAACAGCTGGAACTTCTCGGAGAACTTGAGCGGCCCGGTGGCGCCCTGCGTCCCGGCGTGGCCCTGCGTCCCGGCGGCGCCCTGCGTCCCGGCGGCGCCCTGCGTCCCGGCGGCGCCCTGCGTCCCGGCGTGGCCCAGCGTCCCGGCGGCGCCCAGCGTCCCGGTGGCGCCCTGCGTCCCGGCGTGGCCCTGCGTCCCGGCGGCGCCCTGCGTCCCGGCGGCGCCCAGCGTCCCGGCGTGGCCCAGCGTCCCGGCGGCGCCCAGCGTCCCGGTGGCGCCCTGCGTCCCGGCGTGGCCCAGCGTCCCGGCGGCGCCCAGCGGCCGGTTGCATTCCCAGCGCTTGAAGCCGGCGCGGCGGTGGTCGCAGCGCGTGTAGCCGTCGTAGTTCACCATGTACAGGACGTAGCTCTCCAGCCGCGCCGCCGGGTCCTCGTAGAACGGGCAGTAGATGTCCAGGTAGTCGTTGATCGCCACCTCCACCGTGTACTCGCCCCCGGAGAACCTGGACCACAACAAAACAGGCTAAATACTGGGCCAGACCAGAGCTCAATACAGGACCAGGGCTAAATACTGGGCCAGACCAGGGCTCAATACTGGCAAACACCAGGCTAAATACTTGGGTCAGACCAGGGCTTAATACTGGGCCAGACCAGGGCTAAATACTTGGGTCAGACCAGGGCTAAATACAGGACCAGACCAGGGCTAAATACAGGACCAGACCAGGGCTAATACTGGACCAGACCAGGGCTTAATACAGGACCAGGACTAAATACAGGACCAGGGCTAAATACTGGGCCAAACCAGGGCTAACTACTAGGCCAGACCAGGCTAAAAACTAGGAAAGACCAGGGCTTAAAATGGGGCCAGACCAGGCTAAATACTGGGATGTGCTAACTGCAACACATGGAAACAACTGATCCGTGTGTGTGTGTGTGTGTGTGTGTGTCTGTGTGTGTGTGTGTCTCTGTGTGTGTGTGTGTGTGTGTGTGTGTGTGTGTGTGTGTGTGTGTGTGTGTGTGTGTGTGTGTCTCTGTGTGTGTGTGTGTGTGTGTGTGTCTCTGTGTGTGTGTGTGTGTCTCTGTGTGTCTCTGTGTGTGTGTGTGTGTGTCTGTGTGTGTCTCTGTGTGTGTGTGTGTGTGTGTGTGTGTGTCTGTGTGTGTGTGTGTGTGTGTGTGTGTGTGTGTGTGTGTGTCTCTGTGTGTGTGTGTGTCTGTGTGTGTGTGTGTGTCTCTGTGTGTGTGTGTGTGTGTGTGTCTGTCTCTGTGTGTCTCTGTGTGTGTGTGTGTGTGTGTGTGTGTGTCTGTGTGTGTCTGTGTGTGTGTGTGTGTGTGTGTCTCTGTGTGTGTGTGTGTGTGTGTGTGTCTGTGTGTGTATGTGTGTCTGTGTGTGTCTCTGTGTGTGTGTGTGTGTGTCTGTGTGTGTCTCTGTGTGTGTGTGTGTGTGTGTGTGTCTCTCTGTGTGTGTGTGTCCCAGACCCCCCCGAGGCTTTAATTAATCAAAACTGTTTTTAGGAACGTTGGTGTTTACAGAGATGTGTTCAGACATCTGTTAACGGACATCCATATACACCCTGGGTCTCTGTGTGTGTGTGTGTCTGTGTGAGTGTGTG
>JABXJD010000288.1:157500-160000 GCA_013375575.1 Percina caprodes | reverse complement strand
AGCAGCATATCTCCACCAGACTCCATGTAAATAATCACTACTTTTAGCGTGTATAGAGCAGCATATCTCCACCAGACTCCATGTAAATAATCACTACTTTTAGCGTGTATAGAGCAGCATATCTCCACCAGACTCCATGTAAATAATCACTACTTTTAGCGTGTATAGAGCAGCATATCTCCACCAGACTCCATGTAAATAATCACTACTTTTAGCGTGTATAGAGCAGCATATCTCCACCAGACTCCATGTAAATAATCACTACTTTTAGCGTGTATAGAGCAGCATATCTCCACCAGACTCCATGTAAATAATCACTACTTTTAGTGTGTATAGAGCAGCATATCTCCACCAGACTCCATGTAAATAATCACTACTTTTAGCGTGTATAGAGCAGCATATCTCCACCAGACTCCATGTAAATAATCACTACTTTTAGCGTGTATAGAGCAGCATATCTCCACCAGACTCCATGTAAATAATCACTACTTTTAGCGTGTATAGAGCAGCATATCTCCACCAGACTCCATGTTAATAATCACTACTTTTAGCGTGTATAGAGCAGCATATCTCCACCAGACTCCATGTTAATAATCACTACTTTTAGCGTGTATAGAGCAGCATATCTCCACCAGACTCCATGTTAATAATCACTACTTTTAGTGTGTATAGAGCAGCATATCTCCACCAGACTCCATGTTAATAATCACTACTTTTAGTGTGTATAGAGCAGCATATCTCCACCAGACTCCATGTAAATAATCACTACTTTTAGCGTGTATAGAGCAGCATATCTCCACCAGACTCCATGTAAATAATCACTACTTTTAGTGTGTATAGAGCAGCATATCTCCACCAGACTCCATGTAAATAATCACTACTTTTAGTGTGTATAGAGCAGCATATCTCCACCAGACTCCATGTAAATAATCACTACTTTTAGCGTGTATAGAGCAGCATATCTCCACCAGACTCCATGTAAATAATCACTACTTTTAGCGTGTATAGAGCAGCATATCTCCACCAGACTCCATGTAAATAATCACTACTTTTAGTGTGTATAGAGCAGCATGTCTCCACCAGACTCCATGTAAATAATCACTACTTTTAGAGTGTACAGAGCAGCATATCTCCACATGTAATTAGGTGAATTAAGAGTTTATTTAAAGCAAAACTCCAGTTGTTATGGCTGAAACGTGAGAAGATGAACCAAGACGGCTTTTCCTAGTTTTATTCTGTTCCTGGTGACTCTGTATAAAGTGTGTTTTGCGATGCTAAAATTACTGTTTATTTACATGGAGTCTGGTGGGATTCAAAAAGCTCAGATTTCTTGTTTCGTCTTTGAGTCATTTTGAGGTTTTTTTCTTTATCGTTTCCCAACGTTTGAGACGGTGGAACGACGCCGTTGTTGTTCATGACCACAACGTTACGTACAGTCGTTTCAGTTCAATTTACAGCATTTGAAAAATATTTTTGTTATAAAAGAACGGCGACAAAAAGAAAAAAGCTACAAAAACGTCGTTAAAGTCACAAAATCCAGTTTTAATTTTACATTTTGAGACATAAAGTTTCCGGTTGAGACCGAAAATGATGCAAAATAATTTGTGTGAAAAATGCCCCAAAAACACAAAACCTGCCATTTATATATATATATATATATATATATATATATATATATATATATATATGATGAGACACACACACACACACACACACACAGTATATATGCAGACACACACAATATAAACGCAGACACACACAGTATAAACGCAGACACACACACACGGGATACTTTCTATAAAATCATCTCTCAATGCAAATCAAACCAGGTATTAGTCTAACTGAAATAAAACCATGCCTATCTCTAAGCATGGTGAAGAGTATGTGATGATGTGGGGCTATTTTAATTCTAAAGGCCAAGGGAACTTTATCAGGATGCATAATATCCTGAATCCAGGAAATAACTGGCTAATATAAAATCTGCCTGCCTCTATGGGAATTTAACATAGGGGTATGTATACTTATGACCCCTGTATTTTAAATAAGAACATTTATTTATTTACAATACGTTATTCATTCACAAAGAAAATTGGTGTCCTTAAAGGTTGGATTTTACCTCATTTTTTAATTTAGGTATTAAAATAAATTTCCAAAACATGATTTTTTTATTCCTCTTTTTAGTCAACTTAAGCATGTGTATGTAAACTTTTGAGCACCACTGTACGCAGAACCACACACACAGTATATACGCAGACACACACACACACACACACACAGTATATACGCAGACACACACACACAGTATATACGCAGACACACACACACACACAGTATATACGCAGACACACACACACACACACAGTATATACGCAGACACACACAGTATATACGCAGACACACACACATAGTATATACGCAGACACACACACACACACACAGTATATATGCACACACACACACAAACACACACAGTATATACGCAGACACACACACACACACA
>JABXJD010000288.1:117500-142500 GCA_013375575.1 Percina caprodes | reverse complement strand
GTCCTCAAATGTCTCGTTTTGTGCACAACCCAAAGATATTCAGTTTACTTGATTAATCATTGCAGCTCAGGACAGCAAAGACTCATTTACCACACCTCCCAGGGGACTTGAATGCATCACGACTCGGAGGAACGCTTCAGTTCAGACGCTGAAGTTCAGGCGGACATCTGAGCAGCTGGAATGTCGACGTAATAATATTAAGACACACAGATAAGCCTTCTGGTTTCAGCAAACTAGCGACGGCTGCGGGGCTTCTTCTCCGTCAAGCTTTCACGTCAGAATGAGGAGGAATTAATACCTGATGTCTGACTCGGCGCCGCTGCGTTCAAGGCACTCGCGTAACATCTGGACCCAGTCGAGAGATTAATAAGAACATCGCCAGCGAAGCATTAAAGGGCCACGACTGTCTCCGTCAACCTGGACTCCATGTCTCCATGTCTGTCTGATGGGACAACAGTCTCTGGAACTGGTCCAGTATTAAAGGAGAAACAAGCTGTAATGTTACCCTACAGGACAGATGTTCAGCATCAGGGAGAAACAAGCTGTAATGTTACCCTACAGGACAGATGTTCATCAGGTAGAAACAAGCTGTAATGTTACCCTACAGGACAGATGTTCATCATCAGGGAGAAACAAGCTGTAATGTTACCCTACAGGACAGATGTTCATCATCAGGTAGAAACAAGCTGTAATGTTACCCTACAGGACAGATGTTCATCATCAGGGAGAAACAAGCTGTAATGTTACCCTACAGGACAGATGTTCATCAGGTAGAAACAAGCTGTAATGTTACCCTACAGGACAGATGTTCATCATCAGGTAGAAACAAGCTGTAATGTTACCATACAGGACAGATGTTCAGCATCAGGTGAAACAAGCTGTAATGTTACCCTACAGGACAGATGTTCATCATCAGGTAGAAACAAGCTGTAATGTTACCCTACAGGACAGATGTTCAGCATCAGGTAGAAACAAGCTGTAATGTTACCCTACAGGACAGATGTTCATCATCAGGTAGAAACAAGCTGTAATGTTACCCTACAGGACAGATGTTCATCATCAGGTAGAAACAAGCTGTAATGTTACCCTACAGGACAGATGTTCATCATCAGGTAGAAACAAGCTGTAATGTTACCCTACAGGACAGATGTTCATCATCAGGTAGAAACAAGCTGTAATGTTACCCTACAGGACAGATGTTCAGCATCAGGGAGAAACAAGCTGTAATGTTACCCTACAGGACAGATGTTCATCATCAGGTAGAAACAAGCTGTAATGTTACCCTACAGGACAGATGTTCATCATCAGGTAGAAACAAGCTGTAATGTTACCCTACAGGACAGATGTTCATCATCAGGTAGAAACAAGCTGTAATGTTACCCTACAGGACAGATGTTCAGCATCAGGTAGAAACAAGCTGTAATGTTACCCTACAGGACAGATGTTCATCATCAGGGAGAAACAAGCTGTAATGTTACCCTACAGGACAGATGTTCAGCATCAGGTAGAAACAAGCTGTAGTAGTTTGAATGAAGTGTGTTTTATGATGATAAAAGTAGTGCATCTGTCTTCTCCTTTGATACTGGACCAGTTCCAGAGACCATGGGGTCCAGGTCCTTACCCTTTAACCAGTCCTTTAAAACCAGAAACCTGAGGCGGGCGGCGGGTCCGTGTGCACCTAAAAGGCCGTTTTTGGTTTCAGCTGTAGTGGATCACAAACTTATAAATAAAACCGTTGAGAGAAACAAGCCGACGTCGTGATTCACTGACCCGACACAAAGAAAACATTCACACGGTAGAAAGGCTGCAGAAGAAGAACCGCCGAGACACCAAAACCCAAAACAAGGAAAGTCCAGGAATGATTAAAATATTGCTACAATATTTGATTTGAATAAAACACGATTGCATACATAAAAATAGAGGAAATCAAAGAGGAAAATAAGAAATAAATCTAAAAAAGGTCCAGCAAAACCCGCTAAACAACTCAACAGTTCACATGTCTGACGCTACAGTCACAGCAGGACACTAAACACACAATACACACAACAACATCTAGATCTATAGATCTATAGATATATAATGTATCTATATCTAGATCTATAGAGATCTCCATAGATCTATAGATATACTGTATCTATCTAGATCTATAGATCTATGTAGATCTATATCTATATAGAGCTACAGCTCTATAGCTATAGATCTACATAGATATCTATAGATCTATATCTACATATATATATCTATATAGATATAGATCTACAGCTCTATATCTATAGATCTATATCTGTAGAACAACAGTAAACCATTCTGAACTGTAAACCTGCTCTTTGCTAATTTACAGAGGCATGATGGGAGATTTTGGATGTGACTCGGGGATAAGGCACAGGGTCATGTGACACCCAACGGGCTGCAGACCAGCAGCTCGAGGGTGAAATCCATGGACCAGCGCTGGGTCCACGGGCAGATAGAGACCAGCGCTGGGACCACGGGGCAGACAGAGACCAGCGCTGGGACCACGGGGCAGATAGAGACCAGCGCTGGGTCCACAGGGCATTCAAAGAGGATCAGGTCCACAGGAGACCCGGGTCTGGTTAAAGGAAGAGGTCCGAGTCCTAACCCTCGTGTTGCGTTTGTTACTTTTTTGAATGTTTTTGTCGATTTTGTACATTTATTCTCAGAATTCATGGTCAAAAACCTCATTTATATCATATTATACGTACGTTTTTAGTTAAAAAGGCAGAAATGATGAATTATTTTGACTAATCGCTGAGTGGATCTCAGATAGTAGATGTCAAAGTTTAGTCCGGATACTGTTTGAAACCATGAAAAAAGAATTGAAATGTTCTGAGATGAAATAAAACACCCGAATAATTCACTGAAAGTTATCATTCAGCTGAAGAAGGCTGGATGTCATTTTTGGGCAATTTGGTTGAAAGAAATCCATATTTCTGATATAAAAGACTTTGAAAGGAGGACAACACGAGGGTTAAAACGCCCATCTGTCTTTGTTGCCCCCCCCCACATGTGTGCAGACAGAGGAAAAACTGGGAGAAATGAACTACAACTTCTTCTTCTGCGTTTTGTGGCGGGTTGCAACCATAAAATGAGCTAAAACTTAATTATTCATAATTTATTCCATAAGGTTTCCATCAGCTGATGAGACGCTTCCAAGAAGCATTATTGATTCGATATCACTTCATTTGGATGAAATCGTGTAGATGGAACCGAGCTCGAGTCCAAATTCTGACTATAACCTGATAGTTTGGGGTTTTTCCAAAGAAACGCTGACCCCCTTCCCAGACTTCCTGTCAGATCTCCATCTGACGATGACCCTAATCCTCTTTGAAAGGACAGAACGTAACAGTGAGTTTCCCAAAATAATTTAACATCATGCACACCGGACGTCCCGGTGGCTTCTCTGCGTCGGAATGATGGAGTGTAGTGGACGCCGTGGAGGCGGGGGGGGGGGCTGGAGTCCAAGGCTCAGATGGAGGATTTGGAGAAGGAGACCCGCAGGTGGTGGTTTTCTCCCAGGTCGTGGTTGTGGAACTCGATGAGAGCCTCCACGGCCTCTTCCACCGAGCCCATCTGGATCAGGGCCATCTTGTGGTCCTTCCTGGAGGAAGAAACCAACACCATGTTTTTAGACTCTTTACGGGGACGTATACCTAAACCGCCCCCCAAATACCCGAGGCTTCCGCAACCACTGTATACAGGACGGCCACGGGACCTCTAACCCCCCTGGTGTCCTCGGGTCTCATCTGACTCCTTTACAACAAGTTTCTAAATCTGAAATATGGGTTTCTTCAAACTAATTGTGGAGACGAGTCCAGATGAGACAAGTGGAGACAAGACGAGTGGAGACAAGACGAGTGGAGACAAGACGAGTGGAGACAAGACGAGTGGAGACAAGACGAGTGGAGACAAGACGAGTGGAGACGTAACCATCAGTGGAAAAACGCTACGAGAGACAGAAACTGTAAAGGACTCACTGGAAGAACTTGAAGGCCTTGACCAAAGCTCCTGAGGTGGAAAACAGCATCTTCAGGTCGTCCTCGACCACAGAAGGGCTGCAGAGACAAAGGGGACATCAACATGATGACATCAGCAGATAGGTTGTACCGTACCGTATCACACTGTATTGTACCGTACCGTATCACACTGTATTGTACTGTACAGTATCGCACTATACTGTACCGTACAGTATCATACTGTACCGTACCGTACAGTATCGCACTATACTGTACTGTATTGTACCGTACCGTACTGTACCATATCGTACTGTATTATACTGCATGAACTTACGGGATGTTGGAGAGGTGCAGCGTGGCCGACGGGGGGAAGATGTTGGAGTAGTTCTTGGAGCCCGGCTTCTTGAAGCGGTGCAGGGGTGAGTTGCTGTAGTCTTTGGTCAGACCCTGGTCCTCGTGGCCCTCGCGGGGGAGCTGCACGCTGGTGTGTTTGGACGGCGTGATGCGCAGAGGCTTCCCGTGCAGCTGCTGGCCGCTCAGGTGGCTCATGGCTGCCAACCGGAGGAGGGGGGGGGGGAGAACACAGCTTTCTGACTGGAACAATCTACTTCATGTACATACTCATACATTACCCAGCTGATCGCACTGAGCATGTGCGGGACGTTACCTAGCTGAGCCTGGGTGCAGTCCGACATCTGGACCAGAGCGTTCTCCTTCTTGTTGAAGAGAATCTTCACTCTCATCACGTCGCCATAAACACCTTAAAACACACACACACACACACACACACACACACACACACACACACACACACACACAGATCAACAGGTGAAGCTGCAGACTGCAGCCCGCCACACGCCGGTATCATGACCACACATGTCTCAAGGTTGTTCGGGCGGCTAGGCAAACACTAGGAATTGGGAGGGGGGGCAGGACAGGCAAATGCTGCTGGGGGCGTCGGTGGTCCAAAGATAAGACACAAAATCACAAAAATGGTGGAAAAAGCACCAAAAATGTAAGAAAAATGTGAAAAAGCGACTTATTTATCTTATATCAGTCAGTTTTCGGTCAGTTTTCAGTCCTTTGTCTTGGTGATCCAGAATGAAAATGACTGTTGTCTGCTCGGACTGGAGATGTGTTAATATCCTGAGATATATTTTAATTTGGTGGATATGGAGAGATGTGTGGGACACGTCGTTGAGAGACTGATATTAAAAAGATAAGCTGCATGAAAGTCAAGCTTCCTGTAGTCTTGACTCATTTAACATTACTCATCTTTTACTAAGGATGGCGTTCCTATCTTTATGTAAACGGTCATATTTATTCTTCTCTATTCCGGGTGTTAAACTCTTCTTAAAGACAAATCTAAGACAGAAAAAAGCTGCAAATATTGTGAATGAACTCAAATCAACACACAAAACCAGCAGACATTCAATTCTCCTCATTAAAAAGAAGAAAAAACAACCAATCATGAAATCAGACCAACCAGGCGACAACGTACCGAAGAGAATAAAGAGGCAGTGGGGCGTGACTCTCTTTAGAGACAGCGGCAGAGAAGGCAGCGAGGGACAGGACAGGTAAAGGTGGGAGGGCAGGACAGGTGGAGGGTCCGAGGCGTTTCCATGGCAACAAATTAAAAAAGGGGAAAAAAAGACAAGTGAGGGATCAATCAGGAGGTTAATTACGTTTGCAGAGGACAGAGTGTGCGTGTGTGTGTGTGTGTGTGTAGGCATTAAAAACATTACAGGAAGTTAAGACAGGATAAAAAAGGTAAAAACATCATGTATTTTGTTTTAAAACAGCCCAGAAATCTCCATCACCAAACACCACCAGACTCCATGTTAATAATCACTACTTTTAGTGTGTATAGAGCAGCATATCTCCACCAGACTCCATGTAAATAATCACTACTTTTAGTGTGTATAGAGCAACATATCTCCACCAGACTCCATGTAAATAATCACTACTTTTAGTGTGTATAGAGCAGCATATCTCCACCAGACTCCATGTAAATAATCACTACTTTTAGTGTGTATAGAGCAGCATATCTCCACCAGACTCCATGTAAATAATCACTACTTTTAGCGTGTATAGAGCAGCATATCTCCACCAGACTCCATGTAAATAATCACTACTTTTAGTGTGTATAGAGCAGCATATCTCCACCAGACTCCATGTTAATAATCACTACTTTTAGTGTGTATAGAGCAGCATATCTCCACCAGACTCCATGTAAATAATCACTACTTTTAGTGTGTATAGAGCAGCATATCTCCACCAGACTCCATGTAAATAATCACTACTTTTAGTGTGTATAGAGCAGCATATCTCCACCAGAGTCCATGTAAATAATCACTACTTTTAGTGTGTATAGAGCAGCATATCTCCACCAGACTCCATGTAAATAATCACTACTTTTAGTGTGTATAGAGCAGCATATCTCCACCAGACTCCATGTAAATAATCACTACTTTTAGTGTGTATAGAGCAGCATATCTCCACCAGACTCCATGTAAATAATCACTACTTTTAGTGTGTATAGAGCCGCATATCTCCACCAGACTCCATGTTAATAATCACTACTTTTAGTGTGTATAGAGCAGCATATCTCCACCAGACTCCATGTAAATAATCACTACTTTTAGTGTGTATAGAGCAGCATATCTCCACCAGACTCCATGTTAATAATCACTACTTTTAGTGTGTATAGAGCAGCATATCTCCACCAGACTCCATGTAAATAATCACTACTTTTAGTGTGTATAGAGCAGCATATCTCCACCAGACTCCATGTAAATAATCACTACTTTTAGAGTCATGGTTTTTGGCTGGTTTTACTCAGTTTTCAGTGTGTTCTCGTCTGTTTTCAGTGTGTTTTCAGTGAGTTCTTGTCTGTTTTTACTCAGATCGGAGGAGGTTGACGCGCTGCGTGGGCTCACCTCGGGGTTGAGGTTGCTGACCAGCAGGACAGCGACTCCAGCCGACATGTGGGGGGGGAACCCCAGCCGGGCGCCGCCGGGGAGGGACAGCGAGGCCAGGCCAGGTAGAGTCTGGACCAAGCCCGGGTAGTGGGAGGACACTGGGGGCAGAGAGGAATTGGGGGTCAGACTGAGACACTAACTGCTTTTAACAGGTTTTAATCCAGACATTTAACCTCATCATGAAATGAATAATCTGAGTCTTTCATAGGAGACAGGCACAGACATAGCTGTGTGTGTGTGTGTGTCGGTGGCTGTGTGTGTCTGTTTTGTTTGTGTGTCTGTTTTGTTTGTGTGTGTGTCTTAGTGCATGCGTGTGTTTCTGTTTTTCTTTGTCCGTGTGTGTTTCTGCTCGTCTACTCACTCACATACACGCAGACACACATAGAAATACACACACAAACGCAGGCTCACACACAAAAACACACACGCACACAATATTGTTTGTAGACCTATGTTGTTGCTGCTGTTGTGCGTTTTGTTATCACAGCCGTTGTGTTTCCGGCAGACTGACCTGCAGGCTGCAGGTTGAAGGCGGGGAAGGCGTGCGGCGCCGCGTACGGACCGGCCGAGATGATACCTGGAGCTGCAGAGAACACACCTGAGTCACAGGGTCACAGGTTACATCTGCTCGTCTCTCCATCACACACACACACACACACACACACACACACACAAACACATTACATACACACACACACACACATGCACATTACACACTTCATCTTTCAAAGAAACTCAAGAAAACACAATGTCACAACAGGAACTGTACATTAAAGTGGCTGAAACATAATTGTGTGTGTGTGTGTGTGTGTGTGTGTGTGTGTGTGTGTGTGTGTGTGTGTGTGTCTTACCGAAGGCCGTGGCCATGCCCGGGTGCTCCATGCCGGCCTGGCTGTCCCCGCTGGGCAGGTCTGGTCTGGTGAAGTCTCGGCTCTTCTCATTGTTGTACTTGACGTTGAGGCTGCTGAGTTTGGAGAAGCTGATCCTCAGAGTGCAGCAGCCGTTATAGATGTTCTGTCCATCTAGAGACTACACACACACACACACACACACACACACACACACAGAGACACACACACACAGAGAGACAGACACACACACAAAGAGACAGACACACAGAGAGACAGACACACACAGACAGAGAGTGTGTTAGTGTGTGTGTGTGTGAGAGAGTGTGTGTGTGTCTCTGTGTTAGTGTGTGTGTGTCTCGGTTAGTTTGTGTGTGTGTGTGTGTCTCTGTGTGTGTGTGTCTCTCTGTGTGTGTGTTAGTGTGTGTGTTAGTGTGTGTGTGTTAGTCTCTGTGTGTGTGTTAGTGTGTGTGTGTGTGTGTGTTAGTGTGTGTGTGTGTGTGTTAGTGTGTGTGTGTGTGTGTGTCTCTCACCAGTTTGGCGGACTGGGCGGACCCTCCGTCGGGGAACTGCAGCAGCGCCTGGAACTGGCTGTTCTTGGTGAAGACAATGATGCGCAGCACCGTGCCGAACTTTGAGAAGATCTGGGGACAGGGACAGGGTTAGGACCGGACAGGACCGGACCGGATCGGACAAGGACAGTGTAAGGACAGGGTTAGAGATAGGATCAGGGATAGGATCAGACAGGGACCGGACCGGACAGGGTCAGGACCGGACAGGGTCAGGACCGGACAGGGACAGGACCGGACCGGACAGGGTCAGGACAGGGTTAGGGTCAGGGTCGGGACAGGGTCAGGACCGGACAGGGACAGGACTGGGTTAGGGTCAGGACAGGGTTAGGGTCAGGGTTGGGACAGGGTCAGGACCGGATAGGGAACAGGACTGGACAGGGACATTTTCAGGACAGGGACAGTGTCAGGGTCAGGACAGGGTTAGGACCGGGACAGGGACAGTGTCAGGACAGGGTTAGGGATAGGAACGGACACGTCAGGACCGGACAGGGTTAGGACAGGACCAAGACCAGGACAGAGACAGGACCGGAAAGGGTCAGGGTTAGGACAGGGTAAAGACTAAGGACCACTAAGGTCTATAAAAAGAGACTTCAGATACAGTATTAGGGACCACTAAGGTCTATATAAAGAGACTTCAGATACAGTATTAGGGACCACTAAGGTCTATATAAAGAGACTTCAGATACAGTATTAGGGACCACTAAGGTCTATATAAAGAGACTTCAGATACAGTATTAGGGACCACTAAGGTCTATATAAAGAGACTTCAGATACAGTATTAGGGACCACTAAGGTCTATATAAAAGAGACTTCAGATACAGTATTAGGGACCACTAAGGTCTATATAAAGAGACTTCAGATACAGTATTAGGGACCACTAAGGTCTATATAAAGAGACTTCAGATACAGTATTAGGGACCACTAAGGTCTATATAAAAGAGTCTTCAGATACAGTATTAGGGACCACTAAGGTCTATATAAAGAGACTTCAGATACAGTATTAGGGACCACTAAGGTCTATATAAAGAGACTTCAGATACAGTACTAGGGGACCACTAAGGTCTATATAAAGAAACTTCAGATACAGTATTAGGGACCACTAAGGTCTATATAAAGAGACTTCAGATACAGTACTAGGGGACCACTAAGGTCTAGCTTACCTGGCAGAGGGCGTCCAGGGTGACGGGGTAGACCAAGTTCTCCACCACCACCCTCAGCACCGTGCTGGGAGCCGGGGCTGCAGGGTCCATGTGGGACGTAGTGAGGGCCCGGAGAGCCGCCTGGGCCCTCTGGGGGAGGCAGGACACACGGTTCAGCACAGGCTAACAGATGCTAACACAGGCTAATGGACAGAAGTGTGTGTGTGTGTGTGTGTGTGTGTGTGTGTGTGTGTGTGTGCGTGTCTGTGTGTGTGTGTGTGCGCGTGTGTGTGTGCGTGTCTGTGTGTGTGTGCGTGTCTGTGTGTGTGTGTGTTGTGACTTAGTCTGTTTTCTTAGTCTCTGGGTTGCATGTCTTTTGTATTAAAAGTGATATCTAAATAAAGTTTGTTGAATGACTGCACAGTACCTCCTGGTTGGGGGAGTTGTCGGTCTTGAGCTCCTTGTGGTTGGAGAACTGGACGTAGACGGGGTGGTGGCGGATGAGGGGCATTACCGTGGAGTAATACCCCACCATGTTCTGGGCTGCTTCCTCCGAGTTCATCTCCAAGAAGGCCTGGGGGGCAACAACACAGGGTCAGAAGGCCTGGGGGCAACAACACAGGGTCAGAAGGTCTGGGGGCAACAACACGGGGTCAGAAGGCCTGGGGGCAACAACACAGGGTCAGAAGGCCTGGGGGCAACAACACAGGGTCAGAAGGCCTGGGGGCAACAACACGGGGTCAGAAGGCATGTGTGTGTCTCTGTCTCTCTGCGTGTGTGTGTCTGTGTGTGTGTGTGTCTCTGCGTGTGTGTCTCTGTGTGTGTATGTGTGTGTGTGTGTGTATATGTGTGTGCGTGTGTCTTTGTGTGTGCGCGTGTGTGTCTGTGTGTGTGCGTGTGTGTGTGCGTCTGTGTGTGTGTGTGTGTGTCTCTGTGTGTGTGTGTGTGTGTGTGTCTCTGTGTGTGTCTCTCTGTGTGTGTGTCTGTGTGCGTGTGTGCGTCTGTGTGTCTGTGTCTCTGTGTGTGTGTGTGTCTGTGTGTGTGTCTGTGTGTGTGTGTGTGTGTGTGTCTCTGTGTGTGTGTCTGTGTGTGTGTCTGTGTGTGTGTGTGTGTGTGTGTGTGTCTCTGTGTGTGTGTCTCTGTGTGTGTGTCTCTGTGTGTGTGTGTGTGTGTGTGTGTGTGTGTCTCTGTGTGTGTGTCTGTGTGTGTTTCTGTGTGTGTGTGTCTCTGTGTGTGTGTCTGTGTGTGTGTGTCTGTGTGTGTGTGTGTGTGTGTGTGTGTGTGTGTGTGTGTGTGTGTGTGTGTGTGTGTGTGTGTGTGTGTGTGTGTGTGTGTGTGTGTCTCTGTGTGTGTGTGTGTGTGTGTGAGACCTGGTTCTTGGCCTTCAGCATCAGCAGGTTGGTGACGTCTCCAAAGGGCAGCCCCAGGCTGATGACCTCGGCCTCGCTGATGTCGTTGGGGAGCTTACGGACGTGGATGACGCGGGACGGCAGCCCGGGACCTCTGAAGTCTCCTTTAAACTTCTTACTGTCGTTGCCATTGGCTGCAGGGGATAGAGGGACAGGGACCAGGGGGACAGGGGACAGGGACAGGAAACAGTGGATAGGGGACAGGGACCAGGGATAGGGGACAGGGACCAGGGGACAGGGGATAGGGGGACAGGGACCAGGGATAGGGGACAGGAGACAGTGGATAGGGGACAGGGACCAGGGGGACAAGGGACAGGGACCAGGGACAAGAGATAGGGGACAGGGGACAGTGGATAGGGGACAGGAAACAGTGGATAGGGGACAGGGACCAGGGACAGGAAACAGTCGATAGGGGACAGGGACCAGGGATAGGGGACAGGAAACAGTGGATAGGGGACAGGGACCAGGGACAGGGGACAGGAAACAGTGGATAGGGGACAGGGACCAGGGATAGGGGACAGGAAACAGTGGATAGGGAACAGGAAACAGTGGATAGAGAGACAGGGACCAGGGATAGGGGACAGGAAACAGTGGATAGGGGACAGGGACCAGGGACAGGAAACAGTGGATAGGGGACAGGGACCAGGGACAGGAAACAGTGGATAGGGGACAGGGACCAGGGATAGGGGACAGGAAACAGTGGATAGGGGACAGGGACCAGGGACAGGAAACAGTGGATAGGGGACAGGAAACAGTGGATAGGGGACAGGGACCAGGGATAGGGGACAGGAAACAGTGGATAGGGGACAGGGACCAGGGACAGGGGACAGGGGGACAAACAGACATCTTTCAGACTGGATCATGATACGATATCATTACGATTTTAAACATAGATAAACAAAGATATTCTGCGTTATATTTAAAACCTTTCTTCCAACATCAAATTTTCCCCCAAAATGAAACTTTGTCGACACACACACACACACACACACACACGCAAACACGCACACACACACACACACACATACAGACACGCGAACACACACACACACACACACTATCTGACCTGTGGTGTTCATGATATACGGGCCGTTGGTGACGCTGGAGAAAAGCTCTTCAGGTCCTCTCTGAAACACAACAACACTCCGTTAACACCTTATTAACACCTTATTAACACCCTATTAACATGTTAATAACATGTTATTAACATGTTATTAACATGTTATTTACACGTTAACATTTATCAGACTTTATTTTAAGGCGAGGCAAGTTAACACCTTATCGCTTTAACTCATTAATTAATTAACACCAACAATTATTCTATCGCACATCAACGCCGTTTTTATCAGTTCTTTTATTTTGTCAGTCTGTTGCTCACAGGCTTTTATTTTGTCAGTCTGTTGCTCACAGGCTTTTATTTTGTCAGTCTGTTGCTCACAGGCTTTTATTTTGTCAGTCTGTTGCTCACAGGCTTTTATTTTGTCAGTCTGTACACTCCGACATGGAGAAGGGAGCGGCCATTTTAAAGTTCTTCCAGACGGCGCAGCGGAGTACTTCCTGTCTGAAATCAACCAATCAAACAGTGGCGCGAGGCGCAGAGCCGACGAATCAGGAAACGCTTCATATCAGCAGCTACAACAGCTGGTAGAAAAAGTGTGTCTGTGTGTGTGGATGTGTGTGTCTGTGTGTGTGTATGTGTCTATGTGTGTGTGTGTATGTGTGTCTGTATGCGCGTGTCTGTGTGTGTGTGTGTGTGTGTATGTATGCGCGTGTCTGTGTGTGTGTCTATGTGTGTGTCTGTGTGTGTGTCTGTGTGTGTGTGTGTCTGTATGCGCGTGTCTCTGTGTGTGTGTCTGTATGCGCGCGTCTGTGTGCGTGCATGTGTATCTGTGTGTGTGCGTCTGTGTGTGTCTGTATGCGTGTGTGTCTGTATGCGCGTGTGTCTGTGTGCGTGCATGTGTGTGTGTGTCTCTGTGTGTGTGTGTGTGTGTGTGTGTGCAGAGACAGGTCTAACCCTAGCTTCATCTTTCTCCTCCACCTCCTCATTCTTCTTCATGACTTTTAAAAAGACCCATTATAAAATCTCCACCAACGTTCATAACATGGGTCAACCCCCCCCCCCAGTGTGTTTCAAAATAAAATACATCATGTTCAGACATTTCAAAATAAAAAACCCTTCAAAGCTGTAACAGCGTGAAGCGGTGATCCTCCTGCTGAAGGTCGTCATCACGGCTGCACAATTAATCAACTTTTAATCAAAATAAGACTCACGCCGTTTCTCTGAGAGGAACCCGAGCAGCTCCGATCCGCTTTCAGCTGCTAGCATGAATAATAGATGAGAAACCTGAGACCCGAGACCTGAGACCCGAGACCTGCTGTGTGACAGCTGCTGCCGGCTGGCCACTCTGACAGCAGGTTAGCACGGCGCCGCCCGTTGGCTCGCTGTAGCTGCTCAGGCAGAAGAGACAGAGAGAGCGAGGCCTTCCCGATGCGGGGCGGGGTTCCCGATGCGGGGCGGCCTTCCCGATGCGGGGCGGCCTTCCCGATGCTGGGCGGCGTTCCCGATGCGGGGCGGCGTTCCCGATGCGGGGCGGCGTTCCCGATGCGGGGCGGCGTTCCCGATGCGGGGCGGCGTTCCCGATGCGGGGCGGGGTTCCCGATGCGGGGCGGCCTTCCCGATGCGGGGCGGGGTTCCCGATGCGGGGCGGCGTTCCCGATGCGGGGCGGCGTTCCCGATGCGGGGCGTTTTCTATGTCTTTGCCCACCAGAAGCCTGTCTGCGGCTGCCAGCCTCGTCTCTGCACTATGTTTCCCATTGATGACATAATAGCGTTTCCTTCAATTATCGACTCAGGCCCGTGGGGGGGGCGGCTCCATGCTGAGTCCTGCAGCGGCTCGGGTTCGAGGAAAACTTTTATTTTTATAAGTGGGCCATTATGAACGCTGATACCGATAGATGAGAATGCCTGATATCAGCGCGCGGTTACACTACGTGACAACCACTACGGAGCGTACCACGCGTGTGCGTGTCCTCATCGTATGTACAGTACGCTCAGATTAGCTGTGCATTGTGGGTATTTTTAGTGGACTTTATATAGAATGAAATCTACTACAGAGAATTGGAACATATATAGGGAAGTATCACACACACACACACACACACACACACACACACACACACACACACACACACACACACACACACTTTACGTTTCTTAGCGGCGGGCCGAAGGTTGTCATGGTTACAGGACTCCACAGAACCGTTCGCCCGCTCTCGGGAACTAGAGCCCGACCCATAAAGGGTTTTTAAGGTTGATACCGATTTTTGGTTATTTTAAAATACGTTATGCTGATATACATATATAATAAAACAAATCCAGAAATGTGGAGCAAAACATAAACATGAACATGAGTTATTTGTAAATATTTATGAGTTCTCACTAAAATAATATGATAATTTGTTTTCACAACAGATCATCAAAATACATTAAAGTTCTGATCAATAAAATGTAGAAAAATACAAACGTAAGATATGAAACTTAAAGATCTTTTAACAAAAAAAATCAGAGTTGCGAAGAGTTTATTTATTTATTTTTAAAGATCGGCCATCATAAATGCCGATAACGATAGATCGGGGAATGCCTAATATCGGCCGATAATATCAGCCTGCCGATATATCGTGGGTCTCTATCGGGAACAGTGACAGGACGTCATCACTCGCGATGCCATGGCAACCAGCGGCGAAAGCCTGGACAAGAACGCTGCTCTCACGCTTATCCTGCTGCTATCAGACATCAGGACACACGGCAAATCAGGGATTTATTGTTCTGCAAAGGCATTTAGACATTAAAGACCCTGGAAACCCTGTAGACCCAACAGAGAGGAAGAGGAGGCGGGGGGGGGGGTGCCTACCTTGGTACCAACTGTTAAATCTTGGTGGACACTGCTGTGAAGAGAAGACAGCGTGTTAGAAGCAGCCATGAGAGAAACTTAAAAACAACAAGCCAACAAAAAAAGAGACACGGGGAAGAGCGTAAAGCAGGGTTAATGCCTGAGAGACACAGCAAAGGGCGTAAAGCAGGGTTAAAGCCTGAGAGACGCAGCGAAGGGCGCAAAGCAGGGTTAAAGCCTGAGAGACACAGCGAAGGGCGCAAAGCAGGGTTAAAGCCTGAGAGACACAACAAAGGGCATAAAGCGGGGTTAAAGCCTGAGAGACGCAGCAAAGGGCATAAAGCGGGGTTAAAGCCTGAGAGACGCAGCAAAGGGCATAAAGCGGAGTTAAAGCCTGAGAGACGCAGCAAAGGGCATAAAGCGGGGTTAAAGCCTGAGAGACGCAGCGAAGGGCATAAAGCGGGGTTAAAGCCTGAGAGACGCAGCGAAGGGCGTAAAGCAGGGTTAAAGCCTGAGAGACGCAGCGAAGGGCATAGAGAACCCATAGGTCAACGGCTGCAGGAATCAGATCAGTGATCAGCTGAGTATATCGAGTACTTCCTGTCTCAGAATGTGGGGGGGGGGGCTCTTTTGTATAGACCTTAGTACCTAATACTGTATCTGAAGTCTCTTGAGGATGGAAGGGGGGCAAGATGGAGGCTGGGGGGGGGGGAACTGGGCCAACTGCCACTTTGCTCGTTTGAAAGCCATGATGTCTCTCTTTCTCATGGGGGATTCTCTGGGCGGGCAAAGCAGTGAAAGGGGAGGTAACATTTCCCCTTATGACCTCATAAGGAGAAGACACACACACACACACACACATACACACACACACAGGTAAAGTCCAGTTCTCTGTAATAACCGTTAGTCCTAACGAGCGTGTTGGGGTCCCGTGTTCAAAGCAGTCCCTGAAGCAGAGTTCAGGGAAGTACCGTTCGATACCAGAGGAATGAGACTGGAGGGCTGTGAGGGTTCAGACTGTGAACCAGCTGGAAAAAGACCCTCGGGGCAACAATGAGCCTGACTCAGCACAAACATGTCTCTCAGTGTTCAGACTGCAGCTCACAGGTCACTTAGAATAATAATCTGACTCTGATGTGTGTATAGAGCAGCATATCTCCACCAGACTCCATGTTAATAATCACTACTTTTAGTGTGTATAGAGCAGCATATCTCCACCAGACTCCATGTAAATAATCACTACTTTTAGCGTGTATAGAGCAGCATATCTCCACCAGACTCCATGTAAATAATCACTACTTTTAGCGCGTATAGAGCAGCATATCTCCACCAGACTCCATGTTAATAATCACTACTTTTAGTGTGTATAGAGCAGCATATCTCCACCAGACTCCATGTAAATAATCACTACTTTTAGTGTGTATAGAGCAGCATATCTCCACTAGACTCCATGTTAATAATCACTACTTTTAGTGTGTATAGAGCAGCATATCTCCACCAGACTCCATGTAAATAATCACTACTTTTAGTGTGTATAGAGCAGCATATCCCCACCAGACTCCATGTAAATAATCACTACTTTTAGCATGTATAAGCATTACAGCTTGTTTCTACCTGATGCTGAACATCTGTCCTGTAGGGTAACATTACAGCTTGTTTCTACCTGATGATGAACATCTGTCCTGTAGGGTAACATTACAGCTTGTTTCTACCTGATGATGAACATCTGTCCTGTAGGGTAACATTACAGCTTGTTTCTACCTGATGATGAACATCTGTCCTGTAGGGTAACATTACAGCTTGTTTCTACCTGATGCTGAACATCTGTCCTGTAGGGTAACATTACAGCTTGTTTCTACCTGATGATGAACATCTGTCCTGTAGGGTAACATTACAGCTTGTTTCTACCTGATGCTGAACATCTGTCCTGTAGGGTAACATTACAGCTTGTTTCTACCTGATGCTGAACATCTGTCCTGTAGGGTAACATTACAGCTTGTTTCTACCTGATGCTGAACATCTGTCCTGTAGGGTAACATTACAGCTTGTTTCTCCCTGATGATGAACATCTGTCCTGTAGGGTAACATTACAGCTTGTTTCTCCCTGATGATGAACATCTGTCCTGTAGGGTAACATTACAGCTTGTTTCTCCCTGATGATGAACATCTGTCCTGTAGGGTAACATCACAGCTTGTTTCTCCCTGATGCTGAACATCTGTCCTGTAGGGTAACATTACAGCTTGTTTCTACCTGATGCTGAACATCTGTCCTGTAGGGTAACATTACAGCTTGTTTCTACCTGATGATGAACATCTGTCCTGTAGGGTAACATTACAGCTTGTTTCTACCTGATGCTGAACATCTGTCCTGTAGGGTAACATTACAGCTTGTTTCTCCCTGATGTTGAACATCTGTCCTGTAGGGTAACATTACAGCTTGTTTCTCCCTGATGATGAACATCTGTCCTGTAGGGTAACATCACAGCTTGTTTCTCCCTGATGCTGAACATCTGTCCTGTAGGGTAACATTACAGCTTGTTTCTACCTGATGATGAACATCTGTCCTGTAGGGTAACATTACAGCTTGTTTCTCCCTGATGATGAACATCTGTCCTGTAGGGTAACATTACAGCTTGTTTCTACCTGATGATGAACATCTGTCCTGTAGGGTAACATTACAGCTTGTTTCTACCTGATGATGAACATCTGTCCTGTAGGGTAACATTACAGCTTGTTTCTACCTGATGATGAACATCTGTCCTGTAGGGTAACATTACAGCTTGTTTCTACCTGATGATGAACATCTGTCCTGTAGGGTAACATTACAGCTTGTTTCTAGATTAATACTGGACCAGTTTCAGAAATTGTTGTCCCATCAGACACTCAGACACAGAAACATGGGGACATGAGTCCAGGTCCAGGATGAGGGGTCCAGGTAAATGGGGTGATCCCATATTAAAAACCAACAATGGACCCAACAACCTGCCAACCGTACCAATTCTATTGTTATTGTAATAAATGAAACATGTCCGACTCTCCACCAGCTGCAGGCCCAACAGGTTGGTTTCATGTTTCCTCCCTTAGCCAACAACACAATGAGACCTGCTCTGTTCTCACAGACCTGCAGTCCTACCAGTTAGAAACACACCCAGTAATAACGAAGATTTTCAAACTAAACGTAAGATATGGTTAAAGGATTTATAAATAAACATATGTCCGTTCGCTCTCAACAAAATAGGACATTACGAAAATATCACAATTTTAAAATTAACACTTTTGTCACTAACTGCTGCGTTTTTGTCTCTTCATCTGTGTTTTTTTAACGTTTCTGTAGCATGGGCATTGCCAAGGTGCTCTTCAGCAAGGCACCAAACTGCTCGGGGCGCCTTTCCATGTGTAGCCCCCCCCCCACACACACACACACTGATATCTCTCCATTAGTGCATGTATAGGAGCATGTGTGTGTAGTTCAGGCATCTGTGTAATAACAACAGTGTCAATTGTAATTTCCCCTTGTGGGATTAATTAAGTATACATTATTACTATTATTATTAACATTACTATTATTATTATTCAACAACTGGACATTATATTCAATTCTGCACACATTCATAACACAATGTTACATTAATTCTTAATAAAACTAGTTTTATGAGTGACTTTGACTTTGTGACGTCCATTTGTTCATGAGAACGTAAAAGTGGAAACTGACCCGGTCTGTTTGCCTGTTTTATGAAGCATATTATAAGTTATCACCTAATACTGTGTTGCATCTTCCTAGCCAACGTCATTCCAACTTATCACCGCTAGTTTTACACTTATTTTTAGAAGTCATGGTCAATAAAACTAATTCATTTTAAATTATTTATTTGAGCTACTAGTTAAGATCAGAGAAACGTATGCAGATGCATAATTACAGCCCGTTTCTGTATTGAACATCCATGTTATTTCTGGACAATTTGGTTGAAAGAAAAACATATTTTTGATATAGACACTTTAAAAAGGAGTCAACACAAGGGTTAATCCTCTAATCGACACGATATAACATGGCTTTCATTTAAATAATCTCACTGGTACTAATATTAAATTCGGCACACATGCAACACACAATGTCACATTCATTCTCTGAAAAAACTGCAGTTTTATAAGTGACTTGCTTAAAGATTAGCTATAATCGGCTTCAATCTGAGTTACACCGTTTTCCCAACAGTGAGTCAAACCGAACTCCATATGAAACACAGTCATTTTTAAATTCTCTTCCAAGTTCTCAAAGACACAACCTATCAGACGAGGACTCTTACACTACGGTGGCCGACAGAGGCAAATGCCCTGCAACTTAAGAAAACACATGCAAATAGGCAAAACACAAGCAAATTAAGAAAACAACTTCATTAATTTGACAACACATGCGCAACATTCAGCAAACGCGCTGCATATACACACAACACAACCTAATACACAAACGCGCTGCATATACACACAACAACCAAATACACAAACGCGATGCAAATAAAAACCGATGCAAACAGAAAAGCACACAAACCACGAAAACAAATGCAAGTACAAAACGCGCTGCATAAAGAATCCACAACGGAAGTGCTCCAGGCCTGTAGAGGGAGCAGCTGAGCGGAACAGCTGATTTTAGACCCCACGGAACGAGAGAGAGAGAGAGCAAGCGAGCTGATGAGCGGTTTGTTTTGAAACGGGACCAAAAGTGAAGATAGCGACGACATAACAAGGTTAGTATTCATTTTAACATTTGGCCCTCCTCTTTTACAGTATTTTAACAGAGCAACAGGTTTACGTAGCTAGCTGCTGTGTTGAGACTGACTTCTACAATAGTTTGCTAGTGACAACATTGTGTGTCTGATCTTTCATCGCTAACGTTAGTCCGCAGTGGTGAGGATAACTAACTACTTAACTGGGCACCTGAGTGTTTGGATTGCATTAACGTTAGTTTCCTCTTCTCTGAATCGTCTCTACATATGATAGAATATGTGTTGATCTGCGAGGTAACTTTGCATAAGAGGAAGGTGGAGAGAGGAAAACTGGAAAAAGAAAAAGGGGGGAAAGGAGAGTAGAAAAGGTATGTAAAAATAAATGTAAATTAATCTACGTTTAAGGGGCAAAAAGAGAAGCAGAGAGTAGATAAACAGAGCGAGCACAGCGAGATGAGGATGAGAGAGAAGGGTTGAAGAAAACGGATAAAATGTGAAGATTAAGGACGAAATTAAGGAAGCAGAGAAAGGACCTTAAGACAAAATAGGAAGATGGTTAGGAGAGAGGAAGAGAGCATAAGATCATTATTTTGCTCAAGGCGTAATAAATAGCAGGGAAAGGTGACAAGGAAAGAAAGAGGTGACAGAATTAAACTGAACACAGGGTAAACATCCATACAGGTAAAAGCCAGTAAATTAGAATATTTTGAAAAACTTGATTTATTTCAGTAATTGCATTCAAAAGGTGTAACTTGTACATTATATTTATTCATTGCACACAGACTGATGCATTCAAATGTTTATTTCATTTAATTTTGATGATTTGAAGTGGCAACAAATGAAAATCCAAAATTCCGTGTGTCACAAAATTAGAATATTACTTAAGGCTAATACAAAAAAGGGAGTTTTTAGAAATGTTGGCCAACTGAAAAGTATGAAAATGAAAAATATGAGCATGTACAATACTCAATACTTGGTTGGAGCTCCTTTTGCCTCAATTACTGCATTAATGCGGCGTGGCATGGAGTCGATGAGTTTCTGGCACTGCTCAGGTGTTATGAGAGCCCAGGTTGCTCTGATAGTGGCCTTCAACTCTTCTGCGTTTTTGGGTCTGGCATTCTGCATCTTCCTTTTCACAATACCCCACAGATTTTCTATGGGGCTAAGGTCAGGGAGTTGGCTGGCCAATTTAGAACAGAAATACCATGGTCCGTAAACCAGGCACGGGTAGATTTTGCGCTGTGTGCAGGCGCCAAGTCCTGTTGGAACCTGAAATCTCCATCTCCATAGAGCAGGTCAGCAGCAGGAAGCATGAAGTGCTCTAAAACTTGCTGGTAGACGGCTGCGTTGACCCTGGATCTCAGGAAACAGAGTGGACCGACACCAGCAGATGACATGGCACCCCAAACCATCACTGATGGTGGAAACTTTACACTAGACTTCAGGCAACGTGGATCCTGTGCCTCTCCTGTCTTCCTCCAGACTCTGGGACCTCGATTTCCAAAGGAAATGCAAAATTTGCTTTCGTCAGAAAACATGACTTTGGACCACTCAGCAGCAGTCCAGCTCTTTTTCCTTAGCCCAGGTGAGACGCTTGTCGCGCTGTTTCTTGGTCAACAGTGGCTTGACACGAGGTATGCGGCAGTTGAAACCCATGTCTTTCAAGCGTCTCTTGGTGGTGGATCTTGAAGCACTGACTCCAGCAGCTGTCCACTCCTTGTGAATCTTTTTTTTACAATCTTGACTAGGCGCGGTGATCCCTATCGCTTGTACACTTTTTCTGACCACAGTTTTTCCTTCCCTTTGCCTCTCTATTAATGTGTTTGGACACAGAGCTCTGAGAACAGCCAGCCTCTTCAGCAATAACCTTTTGTGTCTTTCCCTCCTTGTGCAATGTGTCGATGGTCGCCTTTTGGACAGCTGTCAAATCTGAAGTCTTCCCCATGTTTGTGTAGGCTTCAGAACTGGACTGAGAGACCATTTAAAGCCCTTTGCAGGTGTTTTGAGTTAATCAGCTGATTACTTTGTGGCACCAGGTGTCTTCAAAATTTAACCCTTACACAATATTCTAATTTTGTGACACACGGAATTTTGGATTTTCATTTGTTGCCACTTCAAATCATCAAAATTAAATGAAATAAACATTTGAATGCATCAGTCTGTGTGCAATGAATAAATATAATGTACAAGTTACACCTTTTGAATGCAATTACTGAAATAAATCAAGTTTTTCAAAATATTCTAATTTACTGGTTTTTACCTGTATACAGAAGATCAGCAGACACTTTTTACTATAAACAAAATATCCACTCTCTGATATTAACTTGTCGACCTTGCAAGCATTTGTCTTTTTGTTGTTTTTCCCCCCACAGATGTACTGTCCATATTGTGGATCTGCCTTGACAGCTTTCCCTGGGTTTTGTTGTGCGTGTGGCAAAAACATCAGATTTCTAAAAGATGTGGCAAACAACGTCCCTGAGGAGATGCCTACAACCAGTACACATGCTAATGCACAGCCTAGTGCTGGCAAATGGATTTTTAGTTGTATTACAGAAAAATCAGTAGTTAGAAGACTTTTACAGAAAATTTACATTGTGTTCTTTTATTGAAATACCGTACACCTCTGCACTATGTGGCTTGTCTACTTCAATAACTAGCATATTAAATGTGTTCTAAAATGCTCTGCAGGAAATATTAATGATGAAGAAACAGAAATTAGCAAAAGGTATGCTCTTTTTAACATTGTTTCTATTATAATTAAATATATCGCTCACATCTAGTGCCATTTTCCATTTCCTTTACTTTCTGCAGATTTATGTTGGAGTTATGAAGATGACAGGTGATTCCCTTAAACCTGTGAGAGGAAAGTCACTTCCCTTGATATTCAACCTGAATGGTCATCTAATCAACTGCTGGCTGCTGTAAAGAAGCTGAAAGATTTTAACCAGGATATGGAAGATGGTTTACATGTTTTATTGTACCCTGATGCTCAGGAAGTAAGATACATCCCAGGAACAGACCCCCCTTTTACAGTGCAGAAATACAAGGAGGAAATTGGAAAGGCCTACCAAAGAATAACAATGTACATTTCCACTGTTGAAGACTTTGCAAACAGCTTTATGTTCTTCTTATTTTAACATTGTGAGTTGTTGCCACTGCTGACCCTGACAAACATAATTCAATTCAATTTCATTTATAGTATCAATTCATAACAAGCGTTATCTCAAGACACTTTACAGATAGAGCAGGTCTAGACCACACTCCATAATTTATAAGGACCCAACAGTTCTAGTAGTTTCCTCCAGAGCAAGCAACAGTGTGACAGTGGCGAGGAAAAACTTCCTTTTAGTCAGAAACCTAGGACAGACCCAGACCCAGACCCAGGCTCTTGGTAGGCGGTGTCTGACGACCGGTTGGGGTTAGAATGAAGAGTGGCAATAACAGTCACAAAAAATAGTAGTTTGTAGTAGTTCTTTGTAGTAGTTGATGGCATAGCAGGGCACTGTGCGGCGTTACAAGGCACAGCAGGACGTAGCAGGGCACAGCAGAGCGTAGCAGGATGAACATGGCATCGCAGGATGTGTAGCGGGACCATGGCTACAGCTGCTACCATGATTTTGGAGCCTCCCTGATCCAAGGAAACTTGCTGGGCGAAAAAGAACATAAGGACTCCGGGGAATGACTCCCCAGAGCTAGGTTAGTAACAAGCATTTCGGGAGAAAAATATTAAAAAGCAACATGTTTGACAAGGACAGGAACATCATCCGGTCTACAGAGAAGATATTCAGCTGCAGTCTGCCATCTCCTCAAGACTTATCCAGAACCAGGAGTGCAGAAGATTCAGATTTAATATTTAATTCTATGTACCAAGAACTACTACATTATTATAGAAGCTGTTAAAATGTTGAAATAAATCAGTCAAATCTAATCATGACCTCTTCATATTTTAAACTATATATGAGCTATTGTGTGTTGCTACTAATTAGTATTCAAAATAGTGTGGTGAACCCTTTTATTTTGCGTCTACTTGTGTTGTCTTCAGCTTGTGCCAAAACTGTAATTTTTTCCACATGAGCACTTGAACAGTGCTCTGGTGTTGGCCACAGAAGGGACAAAACATGGAAGTCTGAAATATTGACATTGATATGATGAATCAACTAAAAAACAAACATTACGTATAGCATACATATCATCACTAAATAAAGAGAAAGGTTACATCAGAGGAATGAAATGTCTGCTGATCTTATATCTCTCTGTATATTACTGTTTACCCTGTGTTTTGTTTAATTATTTCACCTCTCTTTCCTTGTCACCTTTCCCTGATCTTTATTTCTTCTTGAGCATATCTAATGCTCCTTCCTCTTATGCAAAGTTACCTCGCAGATCAACACATATTCTATCATATGTAGAGACGATTCAGAGAAGAGGAAACTAACGTTAATGCAATCCAAACACTCAGGTGCCCAGTTAAGTAGTTAGTTATCCTCACCACTGCGGACTAACGTTAGCGATGAAAGATCAGACACACAATGTTGTCACTAGCAAACTATTGTAGAAGTCAGTCTCAACACAGCAGCTAGCTACGTAAACCTGTTGCTCTGTTAAAATACTGTAAAAGAGGAGGGCCAAATGTTAAAATGAATACTAACCTTGTTATGTCGTCGCTATCTTCACTTTTGGTCCCGTTTCAAAACAAACCGCTCATCAGCTCGCTTGCTCTCTCTCTCTCGTTCCGTGGGGTCTAAAATCAGCTGTTCCGCTCAGCTGCTCCTCTACAGGCCTGGAGCACTTCCGTTGTGGATTCTTTATGCAGCGCGTTTTGTACTTGCATTTGTTTTCGTGGTTTGTGTGCTTTTCTGTTTGCATCGGTTTTTATTTGCATCGCGTTTGTGTATTTGGTTGTTTTGTGTATATGCAGCGCGTTTGTGTATTAGGTTGTGTTGTGTGTATATGCAGCGCGTTTGCTGAATGTTGCGCATGTGTTGTCAAATTAATGAAGTTGTTTTCTTAATTTGCTTGTGTTTTGCCTATTTGCATGTGTTTTCTGAAGTTGCAGGGCATTTGCCCCTGTCGGCCACCGTACTAACCCATTAGAAACCATCTTCAATTCGGCATGCTGTCAACACACACTGTTACAGTCATTCTTAATAAACTACAGTTTATAAGTGACCTGCTTAGTGACTTCCGTTCGTTGACAAGCGAGTAAAACCGAACTCCGTATGAAAAGCCGTCATTTTAAAGTTCTCTTCTCAATCCTCACAACCACAAACTATCAGATTAAGATTACTACACGTTATATAATCCCACTGGTACCAATATTAAATTCGGCACACATGCAACACACGAAGAAACAACAATTTTAACAAAATCAAAACTTATATATGAGAGGGACTGTCCGGCTAAATGAACACAGTGGGCGTGAGAACAAGTTCTGCACGTTGCTAAGTGATTCTTCCCACAACGTATGCTCCA
>JABXJD010000288.1:17500-112500 GCA_013375575.1 Percina caprodes | reverse complement strand
TCCTGACCTGAATCCTATTGAGATGTTGTGGTATGACCTTAAAAAGGCCGTTCATGCTCGAAAACCCTCTAATGTAACTGAATTAGGACAATTCTGCAAAGATGAGTGGGCCAAAATTCCTCCAGGACGCTGTAAAAGCCTCATTGCACATTATCCAAACGCTTGGTTGCAGTTGTTGCTGCTAAGGGTGGCCCAACCAGTTATTAGGTTTAGGGGCAATCACTTTTTCACACAGGGCCATGATGGTTTGGATTTTTTTCACCTTTAATAATAAACACCTTCATTTACAAATTGCATTTTGTGTTTACTTGTGTTGTCCTTGACTATTGTTTAAATTGGTTTGATGTTCAAACACTTAAGTGTGACAAACATGCAAAGGAACAGGAAATGAGGAAGGGGCAAACACTTTTTCACACCACTGTATATATATATATATATATATATATATATATATATATATATATATATATGTGTATATATATATATATATATATAGATATATACACTACCATTCAAAAGTTTGGGGTCACATTGAAATGTCCTTATTTTTGAAGGAAAAGCACTGTACTTTTCAATGAAGATAACTTTAAACTAGTCTTAACTTTGAAGAAATCCACTCTATACATTGCTAATGTGGTAAATGACTATTCTAGCTGCAAATGTCTGGTTTTTGGTGCAATATGTACATCGGTGTATAGAGGCCCATTTCCAGCAACTATCACTCCAGTGTTCTAATGGTACAATGTGTTTGCTCATTGGCTCAGAAGGCTAATTGATGATTAGAAAACCCTTGTGCAATCATGTTCACACATCTGAAAACAGTTTAGGTCGTTACAGAAGCTACAAAACTGACCTTCCTTTGAGCAGATTGAGTTTCTGGAGCATCACATTTGTGGGGTCAATTAAACGCTCAAAATGGCCAGAAAAAGAGAACTTTCATCTGAAACTCGACAGTCTATTCTTGTCCTTAGAAATGAAGGCTATTCCATGCGAGACATCGCTAAGAAATTTAAGATTTCCTACAACGTGTAGTGTGGGGATATCTGCTGCAAGAGTGTGTGTGTGTGACAGCCCAGAAACCTGACTGATCTAGAGAAGATCTGTGTGGAGGAGTGGACCAAAATCCCTTCTGCAGTGTGTGTGTGTGTGTGTGTGTGTGTGTGTGTGTGTGTGTGTGGGGGTGTATCTGCTGCAGGAGGGGGAACCCTTTACCTCCCAAAGACACGTCCCGTCTCCAGACCGGTCTCCTGTCTTGGTCCTGGACCATCAACGTCAGGTTCTCTGGGATCGTCTCCAGGAAAACTTCAAATGTTGGATGGTAATTTGGTCCATAGTCTGAGCTGAAGCGTTCCAGCTGAAACCAGCAGCAACATGTCAGGTTCAGATGTGTGTGAGGCTGATTGGGAAGATGTTTCCAACAGGATCCGTCTGGTAGAACCAGTAGAAGGAACTCAACTCACCTCAGGCTGGATCTTAAAGCCCTCAGGATCACAGTGGACCCTGTAGCTCTGATCAACGCTGAGACGACACTTGGAAGAGATCCTGATGTGTTGAGCACCTCGTACTTTCCTCTCAACCTTCAGGAACACAACATTGGTACACACAGTCATCTACCTCATCAATACCTACAAGGTATACACACAGTCATCTACCTCATCAATACCTACAAGGTATACACACAGTCATCTACCTCATCAATACCTACAAGGTATACACACAGTCATCTACCTCATCAATACCTACAAGGTATACACACAGTCATCTACCTCATCAATATCTACAAGGTATACACAGTCATCTACCTCATCAATACCTACAAGGTATACACACACAGTCATCTACCTCATCAATACCTACAAGGTATACACACAGTCATCTACCTCATCAATACCTACAAGGTATACACACAGTCATCTACCTCATCAATACCTACAAGGTATACACACAGTCATCTACCTCATCAATACCTACAAGGTATACACACAGTCATCTACCTCATCAATACCTACAAGGTATACACACAGTCATCTACCTCATCAATACCTACAAGGTATACACACAGTCATGTACCTCATCTAGAAGGACGTTGCCAGGCAGCAGTAGAACATCTAGTACTCGAGGCCACATGTCCGGAGGTCGGAGGAACAGCAGAACTTGGGCCTCTATCGGCAGCGAGAGGTTCACAAATCTTCTAATGAGATCCCAGATGAGGCCCAAGGCAGAGAGGTGGGGGACCTTCACGACCACATGAGTGTCTGTAATCTTCAGCGGCTCCAAGATGCTCATCCCATCATCAGAGATGTGGACGACAGACAGCAGGCCGTCAACAAGCAGCGCTGGGGAAGCAGAGACCTGTTAACCTTTGCTGGTATTGGTGGAAGCTTCATCTACCCTTCATTTGGTTCTACTGGAGTTCAAATGAACCCATAGTCATTCACTCTGGACCCCCCACCCTGTACCTTATTATTTTAATTAGTTCCACATGTGATCTGTCTGGATGAGTGTGTTAAGTCTTGTGTATAACTACTACACATGAGTACACATCTGTGCAGTAGTATTACTTCCTGTCTTTACCATCCTTGGTTTCACAGTGGGGGAGGTGGAGCTGACAGACTGCTCCATCCTCTGAACACTTGATGTCAAACAGCGGCCCTGCAGCCATCCTGCCAGCTGATTGGAGGAGGCTCTCATCCCATTGGACAGTCTTGTACCGCAGCTCCGCCTCCTGGGTCATAACAAACACCAGTCCAGTCAAAGCACACCGGAACACACCTGGACCAGGACACCTGAACCTGTGGGACACAGAAGGGCCAATCACAAGCCAGCTCTCCCTCTGTGGGTCAAACAGTGTGTTGAGTTGAGAGAGAGAAGCAGCAGCTGCAGGAGGAAGAAGGGAATGAGCTTTAAAAGTGAAGGGGAAGCACTGAAAGCAGGGACAGGTGACGTTTGGGGGGGGGGCAGTTCTGCTGGAGTCTCCTGACGCAGTAAAAAGAGATAAAGGGGACATTAGATTAAAGTGGAGCTGCTGAATGATGAAGTACTGTGATTGGAGGACTGGGTTACCTGTATGAAGTCTCTCCAGACTCAGTCAGCAGCTCAGCTGTGAAGTGGGACATTTCCTGGAAGAAGAAGAAGAAGAAGAAGAAGAAGAAGAAGAGTTGATTAGAAACTGCCTAACCCTAATTCTCAGTCCTGTCTATGTGACAGGATCCTCACCGCTTCCCTTTCTACTCCACGTGCACTATTTCCCCTATATCCACCACTTCCCTTTCTACTCCACGTGCACTATTTCCTCTGTATCCACCGCTTCTCTTTCTACTCCACGTGCACTATTTCCTCTGTATCCACCACTTCCCTTTCTACTCCACGTGCACTATTTCCTCTGTATATGTGCACAGATGAAGCCTGCAGGACTGTCTGACAGCAGCTCGTGGTTTCAGAGATGAGGAAGAAGAGAAGAGATTGAATGAGTTGATGATGAAGAGGAAGAGAAGAGAGAGAGGAGAAGGTAAAGGAACAGTAAACCCTGGAGGGGGTAACACTGAGGACCCCCCCCCCCAGTCTGCCCACTGACAGATGAATTAAAATGTTAAAGTGAAAGACTGACATCTGTATGGAGAGCCTCTCCACACACAAGCTGCTGCTGCTTCAACCTCTCTGGATCATCAGGAGACAGCTGGTCCTCTCTGCTGTCCTCAGACACATCAGGGTCTGTCTTTGACGGAGACGGATCTGGGGAGACAAGAGGACACAGCAGATGGCAAACTCCCTTTTGGAAATCCTGGTGACCCACATTAATAAAGGTCTAGCAGAGGTCCATCAGAGCCCTTTGGAGCAGGTCTTTCTCCTCATGGTTCCTGTTGTTATCTACTGACAACTTCCCATAAAGTCCCAATGGAGATATTAAATCATGTTTAAGTCCAGACCACGTCTAAAGTGGGTCGGTACAAAGTCAAGACCGAGTTTCTCCAATAACATTTAACAGAAATGAGAGACTGAAGACAGAGAAGAAGAAAGCAGCAGACCTGCTGTGGTTACTGGGACCAACCAGCACCATAAAGCTCCAGCAGCTAATCTCCAGTCCTGGTCCTGCTTTAACAGAGCCGTTATGTTTCTTTGAGATATTTACTCACCTGCTTCCTGTGTGGCAGGTGCAGCCCTGTATACTCTGCCCTCCACCCTGAAGGGATAAACATGAATAAAGCAGTTATCTTCTGGGGAGAGTTCCACTAAATCCTCATCAGATGAACCTTTAACACTTGATTTCCTTCAATCAGACTGATCTCAGAGCTGTGACAAAGATGAAGTGATCAGCTGTTTAGTGTTGAAATGAGAGAAGAAACACTGAGATCAGATTTGATGGTTGGACAGGTTGATGTCTCTGATCATGATGTCATGCTGTCAGCTGTAATCCTGATTTATTTCCTGACATCAACACAACAACAACAGTCGTCTTCACATCAACTCAAACACATGATCACAACAAGCTTCTGGCTCATCTGATTGGCTGACTGTCCTCTCTCTCCTCTCACAGCTTCACTGAGAAGGTTGGAGGTCTACAGGAAATACTGGATCTGTGCGTTGATACTAACTGTGTTTAGGTCAATACTGCTGAGACCAGCATGGACTGAGTCCAACCCTCTACTGACCTCAGAGTCTCCAGTCTACAGTCTGGACTCTCCACAAGATCACGCAGCTGCTCCACGTCTGAATCCTGCAGGTTGTTGTAACTCAGGTCCAGCTCTCTCAGATGGGAGGGGTTGGACTTCAGAGCTGAGACCAGAGAAGCACAGCTGGTCTCTGACAAACTGCAGCCCCTCAATCTGAATAAAGAATAAATGATGATGATGAAAATCAATTTCTAATTCAATAAAAACTTTATTGATCCTTTAAACAGCTGCATTTGGAAACATGCTTTGGTCTCTTTGTTTTCATCTACTGTATGTGTGTGTGTGTGTGTGTGTGAGTGTGTGTCCATTTCTGTAGGTGTGTCTGTGTGTGTGTGTTTCTCTGTGAGGGTGCGTGTGTGTCTGTGTCCTTGTGTGTCTGTGTGCTGTGTTTCTGTGTATGTGTTTCTGTGTGTGTGTGTGTGTGTTCGTGTCTGTGATTGTGTGTGTGTGTGTCTGTTTTTCTGTGTATGTGTGTGTGTCTGTGTGTTTCTGTGTCTGTGTGTGTGTCTGTGTCTCTGTGTGTGTCTGTATCTTTGGGTGTGTGTCAGTTTGTGTGTGAGTCTTTGTGTGTGTGTCTGTTTGTGTATGTGTCTGTGTGTGTTTGTGTGTGTGTTTGTGTATATCTATGTCTGTGTTTGTGTGTATGTGTATATGTGTCTGTCTGTGTTTCTGTGTGTGTGTGTGTGTGTTTCTGTGTGTGTGTGTGTAGTATAGTTTGCCACACCGCTCTCTAGTCACACAGGTAACCCTCCACCTGTTACCAAAATACAATGTAAACCCCCTAATGTCATCATCATCATCATCATCATCATCATCATCATCATCATCATCATCACCATCATCATCATCATCATCAACAGTAATTCTGATCCGTATTATTTGAATATAGGTGTCAGCATGATTATAAATGACATGCATGTGAAGAGGATCAAACAGAAATCAGAGTAATGGCTTCAACAGTTAATAAGCACAAGTCTTCTGGGACTGCAGGCTGGATGGACTACAAGAACCATCAACATATGTTCTGGGACTGCAGACTGGATGGACTACAAGAACCATCAACATATGTTCTGGGACTGCAGACTGGATGGACTACAAGAACCATCAACATATGTTCTGGGACTGCAGACTGGATGGACTACAAGAACCATCAACATATGTTCTGGGACTGCAGACTGGATGGACTACAAGAACCATCAACATATGTTCTGGGACTGCAGACTGGATGGACTACAAGAACCATCAACATATGAACTACAGGACATTTACTACTTGATAGATGGAAGTTGTGTTTGGACAGGAATTAGTTTCAGTTGTTAATTAAAGATATTAGATCTCTAATAGTAACAGAGTCAGGGAACTGACCTCAGAGTCTCCAGTCTACAGTCTGGACTCTCCAGAAAACCACACAGCAGCTCCACTCCTGAATCCTGCAGCTCGTTGTTGAGATTCAGGTCCAGCTCTCTCAGATGGGAGGGGTTGGACTTCAGAGCTGAGACCAGAGAAGCCCAGCTGGTCTCTGACAACCTGCAGAGCTCCAATCTGAATAAAGAATAAATGATGATGATGAAAATCAATTTCTAATTCAATAAAAACTTTATTGATCCTTTAAACAGCTGCATTTGGAAACATGCTTTGTTCTCTTTGTTTTCATCTACTGTACGTGTGTGTCTGTGTGTGTCTGTGTGTGTGTGTGTGTGTGTGTGTTTCTCAGAGATGTGAAGTACTTAGTAGTCCATCCAGACTGGATGGACTACAAGAACCATCAACATATGAACTAAAGGACATTTACTACTTGATAGATGGAAGTTGTGTTTGGACATGAATTAGTTTCAGTTGTTAATTAAAGATATTAGATCTCTAATAGTAACAGAGTCAGGGAACTGACCTCAGAGTCTCCAGTCTACAGTCTGGACTCTCCAGAAAACCACACAGCAGCTCCAGTCCTGAATCCTGCAGCTCGTTGTTGAGATTCAGGTCCAGCTCTCTCAGATGGGAGGGGTTGGACTTCAGAGCTGAGACCAGAGAAGCCCAGCTGGTCTCTGACAACCTGCAGCGCTCCAATCTGAATAAAGAATAAATGATGATGATGAAAATCAATTTCTAATTCAATAAAAACTTTATTGATTCTTTAAACAGCTGCAATTGGAAACATGCTTTGGTCTCTTTGTTTTTATCTACTGCACGTGTGTGTGTGTTTATAATTATAATATAAGTTCCATTTTACAAAATTGGCTCGTTACTTTAGTTTCATATAATTTCAGTGGCGTTACCGTTTCATCAATAATGAATAAAAATAAATTCTATATAAACATATTCAATCTAATAATTCATTAGCCTCCGGGTGGGGGTCTGTGTGTGTGTCTGTGTGTGTTTTTGTGTGTGTGTGTGTGTGTTTCCATTCATTCTCCACCATGAGTCCACAGCTACAAACTTCAAAATGTACAAAATGTACTAACATTACTCGGTACGTAGCTCCGGGTTCTTCAGGCCCCACAATGCCTTGTGTTTCTTTGTGTTTCTCACTCCCACATCCCACTCACATAACTTATTGTTTATCAGCCGTGACATAAAAAGCATGTGGGTAGAAAAAAATCTCAGTTTAGCTAAAATTAGCCAACATATTTATAAAGAATCATATTCAAATAGTAATTTCAGCAATCAAATAAAATTATTTTTTTAGCATTCAAATTATATTTAATATTCAGAAAGTGTTCCAACAGCCCTAGTGAGTTATACACTGTATGTGAGCACAACACATGAACTGACCTCAGAGTCTCCAGTCTACAGTTTGGACTCTGCAGTCCAGCACACAGAGACTCCACTGATGAATCCCCCAGCATGTTGTTACTCAGGTCCAGCTCTCTCAGATGGGAGGGGTTTGACTTCAGAGCGGAGGCCACGACTTCACACTCAGTCTCAGAGAGGTAACAGAGAGGCCTGTGATGACAGATAATAAAACATTTAAAATATAATCAAATCTGACCCTTTTTATCCTAAAAATCACATTTTGATTCTCAAGGGTCTGAAGTTTGATTCTGATATGTTGAGGTCAGAGGTCACGGGACCCCTTTCAAAATGCCCATGCAGACAGACAGAGATCCGTTCTGTGGAATCGATACTGGATCATTCAGATGAAGAAAATGATATTTTAAACCATCCCTCTTCCCTTACAACAATAACAACAATCATCATTAATCTTTTGGTCAGTAGTTTCTATATTTTAAGAAATGTTTTATCGGCTCGCCTCCAGTCATCCGGGGCCGAAGAAAAACAAGGATTGGGGACAATGAACTATAAGAGATTAAATAAAGCGTTGTCTAACAGTTTGAATGTTAGGGCGACCAGATGGAAAAGGAGAAGAACGAGCTCTAAAAAGCTCGGCCCATCTCAAAAGATGCTCCTCGTTGGAAACTAGACCAGGTAAAGGTGCAGCTTTTATTTAACGAGGATGGAGATGTTTTGTTCCTCTCTCACATCCAACAATAATTAGAGATATTAGGGCGGGGCTCGCCTCCACTTCCTCAGACATTTGATTCTCATTCACATATTTAAAGTTGATTTGGGATATTTCACTTTGGATATGAAGGAGATGACAGAGTTGTACAAGTTTCCTCGGACCTGCTGCATAGAGACAGGGAGCATCACGTCATACTCTGAAAGCCATGCCCACCGGGGGCTCTGCTTCTATCTGTAAGGTAAGCTAACACTCAGGGTGGTGTGATGATGCTGTGGGATCCTACAGTCTTCCCATTCTCTCTGCTGATTCCTCACGTCTGGATCCACTTTTTTCTTTATGAAAACTCAGTTTTTCAGCTCGCCAGCTTATGAAAACTTAAGTTCTGGGTTATTTAGTCTTTTGGTGGTGAAGATCAGCACCCAGCAGCTTTTAGGTCTGGCTCTGATGTAAGCTTTCTATTGTTCATGTGTGTAAAGTCTGGATGTTTCCTCTAATACTGATGGACTCAGATTCACACGGATTTAAAATGATAATCTGGACTTACCGAGCCTTTCTGCAGTTCCTCACAGCTGGAACCAGTCTCCGTCGTCCCTCCAGTAAAATGTAGCAATTCCTCCCGTCCTCATCCAGAACCTCCTCTGACATCTGCAGCATGTAGGCCAGAGCTGAGCAGTTTACACGGATTATGTCAGTACTACCGAGGACCGATTCACCATCACTGACACATTCCAGTACCTAGTAGTCCATAATCCTCTCTTGCCTTCATCCCCCGATGTTAAATGTCTGCGCTGTACGACTGTAAAAACTGGAATATTTCTAATGTTAAATGTCCCAACAAATGTCTCCGTATTCCAACAGCAGTGGTGTGTTGAGACATGAAGACATCAGCAGACAGATGGACAGACTTACTTTGCTTAGAGCTGCTCTGATTGGCTGTCTGCAGTCCAGCTCTGGATCTGGATCTGGACGGCTGCTCCTCCTCAGAAACATCACTCCTCTTCCTCTTTCTGTGGAGACATTTCTTCATCACTATTGTTGCTGAAACAAGGGAATCTGGTGAAAGACCAGCATGTAACAGTGATGTCTCAGGTCCAGGTCCAGACTGCTTCCTGGGTTCTGAGCCCTGTTTTCTATCAAATGCATGATGAAGATTGCCTGGATCAACATTCCAGTACATTCATGTCAGGCTTTGTTTAACCAGGTATCAGCTGATTGAAATAGCTCACGTTCATTTGATCATCTGCATAGAACAACAACTTTCTGTTCTTCTGGTCTAACTTCAGACTTTCAGGCTTCTTTTGGAGATGAAATCATTGTTTGTGTCTCAGTAAGAATGTGGATAACATTAGTGCTGCTGAGATACCTGCTACAGCTGCATTTCTACCAATGAATCGGAGAAAAGCTTTAATTTCTCTGATTCCACCGTCTGGCCATGCTAGACTAATCTGCTGAGAACTTTTAGATCAGTGCTGCCCATGGATGGTGGTTCTTGGCTTTCAGGGACCACATATGGTCCAGAGACTTCATAGAACTTAAAGAAATCAGAACAATCAATTCATGCCATAGGCAGGAAAACCTGAACCAGAGTCATTAAATGAGTTGGTAGCAGTCTCTTACTTTGGGTCTGAGGGTCCAGGTTCATCACTGAGGTCTGGAGGAGGATCTCTGGACCGGTCACTCTTCATAGACCACCAGCCAGATACTCCAGACTCTGCTACGTCCCCCTCTTCCTCCAAATCACTCATCTTCTGATCTGAAGTCAGTCTGAGAGGAACAACAGGAACCCTGACTGGGAGCTCAGCACATTTAGAGGAGACATTCTGGAACACGAGTCTAGAACAGGTTGCTGCTACGTTACCTTAACAACAAACCAACGGGGATCTGAGACACACACACACACACACACACACACACACACACACACACACACACACACACACACACACACACACACACACACACACACACACACACACACACACACACACAAACACACAGTCTCAGAGACTTTAAGAGTAAAATAAAAAATGTTGGACACTCACCCTTCCTCAGCCTTCTCTTCCTCCTCCTCCTCTTCCTCTCCTCTCTAAATGAGTCTACACTGACTCAACAGGGCTGCTGCTCCTCCCTCTCTGGTCTCCACCTACTGGAAATCACATGTGTCTGTGTGTGTGTGTGTGGGGGGGGGGGGGTCTCAGTGATGTGAACACAGATCAGTTTTAATCCTAATGCAGACAACAACAAATAAAAACACCTCCACATGTTTTTATATTTAATAGGAGTCAGTATGTCTCCTCTCCTAAAACCTGCTTCAGCTCAGCACACACACACACACACACACACACACACACACACACACACACACACACAGGACTCAACATGAGAACACACACATCAACAGTCCAGTGCCACGTAGACGTGATTTCTATGGGATTTTAAAGTAGCTCTATGCCGCCACCTTGTTGTCACATGTGATATAGCGTCTGCAGCCTGAATATGTGGGTCAGTGGGATGAGAAAGACTCGTTTTCAGAGGCTGATTCTCCGTTTGTCTAAATAACCTGTAGGTGGAAACAGGGCCGTAAACAACAAGTAGAGATGAATTCATAACTTATTTATTATTCAGCAGCAGCGGAGCCACAAAGAGACTCTGGCGTTGATTTTATTGTCAGATTAATGTCACGTCTACTAATAGATTTCCAAATCTTTCATAATAACTCTCCACTCTGCTTAACATGGACCAAGTCCCATTTAAATCAACGAATGCAAGTCCTCACCAGCAGCCCGAGCTGGGAAAACATGTCATATTAAGACTAGAAACCATAATTCTGCATCTATATTTTCAGGCCGCTGTGGGTGGCACTGGCCCACCCGTTGCTACGCCAACGCTCCTGGAAACAGCAACTCATAGGTAGCCTCAAGACCTGGATCCAACCTGAAGGTCCTGAATTGGTATCCATTAACCTAAGACCTGGATCCACCATGAAGGTCCTGAATTGGTATCCACAAACCTAAGACCTGGATCCAACATGAAGGTCCTGGATTGGTATCAATGAACCTAAGACCTGGATCCAACATGAAGGTTCTGGATTAGTACCCATTACCCAACCAGGCCAGGACCTTACCGTCGTCCTCGGGTCAAAGATGACCCATTTCTTAAAAAGAATTCAAATATTTGGGTTTCTTTGAACCAAATTGTCAAAGAAAACGTGGATGGGTTAGTTTTCCTACTTCCTCCATACGATCATTACTCTTCACAAGTCAAAGAAATCATCACTACTACTTTACATGGATTTGGTGTTTTATTCAAGTTATCATATTGGGAAAAATGACAAAAATGTTGGAAAAAGCTTCAAAAACACAAGAAAAAAATCAAGAAAAACATTCAAAACAACAAAAACGTCAGAAAAAGTGACAAAAACCTAGAAAACATCAACAAAACATGAAGTGACTAAAGCAGCCAACAACATGTTGAAAAAACATTTTCATTTGAAATTTTGACCCAGAAAAAAGTCAAAGTTGCGACCCGGTTCTTGATGAACAGACGGGGTTAAGAACCAAAAAGGAGGAGAAGAAAACAGAGGATGAAGAGACAAAGAGCTGGAGACGGAGACATGGACAGACAGGAAGTAGAGACTACACGGAGGAACTCCATCTAGGAGGGAATGTCCCTGTGCCAAATCAGCACAATGACTATTATTACTCATACTTATTATTATTATTCCTGCTGGTCTCGTCCCCCTACTGGTCCCGGAGCGTTGCCAACACACACACACACAATACATCAAAACGTGGGTAATGATCGGGGATGGGGGGGGCTAACCCTTCTCAACCAGATCTGCCGCGCGGTTTTCACGAAATCTGCAAAAAACTGGGAAATATTTCTTATTGACTTTAGTGGGAAATGTTCTGGAAATCTCTCCAAACCCCCCCCACCCCCCCTCTCTGGGACCGTGCTGTATCTCCATATTTTAACATAGAAACATGATGACCCCCCCTCTCTGGGACCGTGCTGTACCTCCATACTTTAACATAGAAACATGATGACCCCCCCTCTCTGGGACCGTGCTGTATCTCCATACTTTAACATAGAAACATGATGACCCCCCCTCTCTGGGACCGTGCTGTAACTCCATACTTTAACATAGAAACATGATGACCCCCCCTCTCTGGGACCGTGCTGTACCTCCATACTTTAACATAGAAACATGATGACCCCCCCTCTCTGGGACCGTGCTGTATCTCCATACTTTAACATAGAAACATGATGACCCCCCCTCTCTGGGACCGTGCTGTATCTCCATACTTTAACATAGAAACATGATGACCCCCTCTCTGGGACCGTGCTGTATCTCCATACTTTAACATAGAAACATGATGACCCCCTCTCTGGGACCGTGCTGTATCTCCATACTTTAACATAGAAACATGATGACCCCCCCTCTCTGGGACCGTGCTGTACCTCCATACTTTAACATAGAAACATGATGACCCCCCCTCTCTGGGACCGTGCTGTATCTCCATACTTTAACATAGAAACATGATGACCCCCTCTCTGGGACCGTGCTGTATCTCCATACTTTAACATAGAAACATGATGACCCCCCCTCTCTGGGACCGTGCTGTATCTCCATACTTTAACATAGAAACATGATGACCCCCCCTCTCTGGGACCGTGCTGTATCTCCATACTTTAACATAGAAACATGATGACCCCCCCTCTCTGGGACAGTGCTGTATCTCCATACTTTAACATAGAAACATGATGACCCCCCCTCTCTGGGACCGTGCTGTATCTCCATACTTTAACATAGAAACATGATGACCCCCTCTCTGGGACCGTGCTGTACCTCCATACTTTAACATAGAAACATGATGACCCCCTCTCTGGGACCGTGCTGTACCTCCATACTTTAACATAGAAACATGATGACCCCCTCTCTGGGACCGTGCTGTACCTCCATACTTTAACATAGAAACATGATGACCCCCCCTCTCTGGGACCGTGCTGTATCTCCATACTTTAACATAGAAACATGATGACCCCCTCTCTGGGACCGTGCTGTATCTCCATACTTTAACATAGAAACATGATGACCCCCTCTCTGGGACCGTGCTGTATCTCCATACTTTAACATAGAAACATGATGACCCCCTCTCTGGGACCGTGCTGTATCTCCATACTTTAACATAGAAACATGATGACCCCCCCTCTCTGGGACAGTGCTGTATCTCCATACTTTAACATAGAAACATGATGACCCCCCATCTCTGGGACCGTGCTGTATCTCCATACTTTAACATAGAAACATGATGACCCCCCCTCTCTGGGACAGTGCTGTATCTCCATACTTTAACATAGAAACATGATGACCCCCCCTCTCTGGGACCGTGCTGTATCTCCATACTTTAACATAGAAACATGATGACCCCCCCTCTCTGGGACCGTGCTGTACCTCCATACTTTAACATAGAAACATGATGACCCCCTCTCTGGGACCGTGCTGTATCTCCATACTTTAACATAGAAACATGATGACCCCCTCTCTGGGACCGTGCTGTACCTCCATACTTTAACATAGAAACATGATGACCCCCTCTCTGGGACCGTGCTGTACCTCCATACTTTAACATAGAAACATGATGACCCCCTCTCTGGGACCGTGCTGTACCTCCATACTTTAACATAGAAACATGATGACCCCCCCTCTCTGGGACCGTGCTGTACCTCCATACTTTAACATAGAAACATGATGACCCCCCCTCTCTGGGACCGTGCTGTATCTCCATACTTTAACATAGAAACATGATGACCCCCCCTCTCTGGGACCGTGCTGTATCTCCATACTTTAACATAGAAACATGATGACCCCCTCTCTGGGACCGTGCTGTATCTCCATACTTTAACATAGAAACATGATGACCCCCCCTCTCTGGGACCGTGCTGTATCTCCATACTTTAACATAGAAACATGATGACCCCCCCTCTCTGGGACCGTGCTGTACCTCCATACTTTAACATAGAAACATGATGACCCCCTCTCTGGGACCGTGCTGTACCTCCATACTTTAACATAGAAACATGATGACCCCCCCTCTCTGGGACCGTGCTGTATCTCCATACTTTAACATAGAAACATGATGACCCCCCCTCTCTGGAGCCGTGTTGTCCTCTCTTTGCAGGACATGTCCAACAGCAGAGTAAAGTTGTTACTAATGATATTAACCAGACACCTGTGGTGACCACGGCCTGTCCTCAACCATTGTCCATCACTATAGCAACACAGGAGGAGGAGAGGACAAGGAGAGGACAAGAAGGATTTTCTTTCACATACTTTAGCGTTTTACATGTGAACACATGTTGGCTCTGTACACGCTAAAAGGACTGTTTTTTACATGGAGTCTGGTTGGTGCAGCGCTAGCTACGTCGTAGCGGTTCCTGGGAACCAGAAAGGTCTGAAATAGGTTTTAAAAGTTATTTCTCTGAAGGGTTAAGACATGTAAGACTTTTATTTTAGTTTATTAGGATGTGGACCAAGTAGTCGGCACACTGTTACATGTTTCTAGTTTCTATATTCGACATTGTTTTCAGCCTTCACCGGGACATTGCCTATCAGCATGGCGAGAGGGCATGAGACGGGAGGTCGCAGCCAGAGAAGGAATCTTTCACTTTGCCTAAAATATGGATTCATTTTATAGACGGACATATATTTTAAAGTGTTTTATTCAACAGTGTGATAGTCTGCATTTATCTCGTAGACGTAGTTTTTTAAAGTATTTTCTTCATTTGTATGATTGCCGTTACTGTTTAGTTAAAAAAAAACACCAAATATTTTATAGTATTTTATTCATTAGCATGATAGACATTCCAGATGCAAGCTTTTATTTTGAAAAGTAGAAGCTCTGGGACGGCACCAGGTGGGACACCATGAGATGGGACGGTATGAATATGACATTATTATGTTGATTATTGGCATAAGGAAATGTCCTGAGGGCGAAAGCGTCGGGACTTATTTTGAGAAAATGTATTTGGTCATCTGTATAAGTTCTGATGATTATGTCTTACCAGGGGGACTCCCGGGACATATGAGACAGGTTTTAGAGAGACTGGCTCAGCTGGTCCTGCTCTGGGTGTGATATCAATACATATCTGGAAGATTCATGTTCCCTTTATTTATTAATTTGTCTTTAAGGTCCTCCAACCATTTTGTCCTGACTGGAGACACCAGGGTTGATGTTTGTCCTGAAAGACATGATACTGATGTCCTGACTGGAGACACCAGGGTTGATGTTTGTCCTGAAAGACATGATGCTGATGTCCTGACTGGAGACACCAGGGTTGATGTTTGTCCTGAAAGACATGATGCTGATGTCCTGACTGGAGACACCAAGGTTGATGTTTGTCCTGACTGGAGACACCAGGGTTGATGTTTGTCCTGAAAGACATGATGTTGATGTCCTGACTGGAGACACCAGGGTTGATGTTTGTCCTGAAAGACATGATGTTGATGTCCTGACTGGAGACACCAGGGTTGATGTTTGTCCTGAAAGACATGATGCTGATGTCCTGACTGGAGACACCAGGGTTGATGTTTGTCCTGAAAGACATGATGTTGATGTCCTGACTGGAGACACCAGGGTTGATGTTTGTCCTGAAAGACATGATGCTGATGTCCTGACTGGAGACACCAGGGTTGATGTTTTGAAGTTATTATAGAAAATAAAACCAGACAGACAATGAGCTGTAAAAATGACCTCAGGTCTCTGATCCTGCTTCTTGTTGGTCCATCAGGGACGTTGTGTCTCTGTCTAGTGGCTGAAACTAAGACCTCCATCCGCTCTGTACTGGACTCCATCTCTTTCAGAGTCCTGGTCCACTTATTACCAGCAGACTTTAACAGCATGTACTTCCAAAGAGACGCCGTGGACCAGTCCCTTATTGTAGACGTCCATCACAGCTCTCCACAGTCTGGTGCTTCACATTAATCCCAGCTCTCTGGAGAGGACCGGGTCCACCTCACAGAGAGCAGAGACCAGAACCGAGCTGGCCTCACGTCCTTTTCTTCTCACCGTGTCCACCATGTCTCGGGCTTTGTCTGCTCGGCTTCGTGTTCTGGCTGAGTCCATTTCACCGTCAGTTAGAACACCTCGCTGAAGGAGGTGATCCAGGAGCTGGTTCAGAACTGGATCAGACACTCGGGTCACAAACTGGGCCCGAACCAGCAACAGCCTGTCTTCTGGGGTATCACTGTCCTCTGTGGAGACGCTGTCCTCTGCTGGGACATTCCTCCGTGGATCTGGCCCAGCTGGACCTGGAAAAGAAACGAGGAAATACTGTCAGGTAGTGTTCTCCTTTAAGAAGTAATCAGACGGGGAAGGAGGTTAGAAAGCTGACACAGAGACAGAAGACGGGGACGGAGGTTAGACACAGAGACAGAGGACGGGGACGGACGGTGGCACCGGAGCGATCCAGTTATATGGGACATGAACCCCGGTCACCTGGGTGAGTCCTGTGTGTTTGACCCCTCTTAACTGGGACATCCATCAGGTAGAGAGCTGCTGCAGGAGGGTGTGTGTGTTTGTGTGTGGGGGATCTGTTGCAGGAGGGGAACCCTTTACCTCTCAAAGACACGTCCCGTCTCCAGACCTGTCTCCTGTCTTGGTCCTGGACCATCAACGTCAGGTTCTCTGGGATCGTCTCCAGGAAAACTTCAAATGTTGGATGGTAATTTGGTCCATAGTCTGAGCTGAAGCGTTCCAGCTGAAACCAGCAGCAACATGTCAGGTTCAGATGTGTGTGAGGCTGATTGGGAAGATGTTTCCAACAGGATCCGTCTGGTAGAACCAGTAGAAGGAACTCAACTCACCTCAGGCTGGATCTTAAAGTCCTCAGGCTCACAGTGGACCCTGTAGCTCTGATCAACGCTGAGACGACACTTGGAAGAGATCCTGATGTGTTGAGCACCTCGTACTTTCCTCTCAACCTTCAGGAACACAACATTGGTACACACAGTCATCTACCTCATCAATACCTACAAGGTATACACACAGTCATCTACCTCATCAATACCTACAAGGTATACACACAGTCATGTACCTCATCAATACCTACAAGGTATACACACAGTCATCTACCTCATCAATATCTACAAGGTACACACACAGTCATCTACCTCATCAATACCTACAAGGTATACACACAGTCATCTACCTCATCAATATCTACAAGGTACACACACAGTCATCTACCTCATCAATACCTACAAGGTATACACACAGTCATCTACCTCATCAATACCTACAAGGTATACACACAGTCATCTAACTCATCAATACCTACAAGGTATACACACAGTCATGTACCTCATCTAGAAGGACGTTGCCAGGCAGCAGTAGAACATCTAGTACTCGAGGCCCCATGTCCGGAGGTCGGAGGAACAGCAGAACTTGGGCCTCTATCGGCAGCGAGAGGTTCACAAATCTTCTAATGAGATCCCAGATGAGGCCCAAGGCAGAGAGGTGGGGGACCTTCACGACCACATGAGTGTCTGTAATCTTCAGCGGCTCCAAGATGCTCATCCCATCATCAGAGATGTGGACGACAGACAGCAGGCCGTCAACAAGCAGCGCTGGGGAAGCAGAGACCTGTTAACCTTTGCTGGTATTGGTGGAAGCTTCATCTACCCTTCATTTGGTTCTACTGGAGTTCAAATGAACCCATAGTCATTCACTCTGGACCCCCCCCCCACCCTGTACCTTATTATTTTAATTAGTTCCACATGTGATCTGTCTGGATGAGTGTGTTAAGTCTTGTGTATAACTACTACACATGAGTACACATCTGTGCAGTAGTATTACTTCCTGTCTTTACCATCCTTGGTTTCACAGTGGGGGAGGTGGAGCTGACAGACTGCTCCATCCTCTGAACACTTGATGTCAAACAGCGGCCCTGCAGCCATCCTGCCAGCTGATTGGAGGAGGCTCTCATCCCATTGGACAGTCTTGTACCGCAGCTCCGCCTCCTGGGTCATAACAAACACCAGTCCAGTCAAAGCACACCGGAACACACCTGGACCAGGACACCTGAACCTGTGGGACACAGAAGGGCCAATCACAAGCCAGCTCTCCCTCTGTGGGTCAAACAGTGTGTTGAGTTGAGAGAGAGAAGCAGCAGCTGCAGGAGGAAGAAGGGAATGAGCTTTAAAAGTGAAGGGGAAGCACTGAAAGCAGGGACAGGTGACGTGTGTGGGTGTGTGGGGGCAGTTCTGCTGGAGTCTCCTGATGCAGTAAAAAGAGATAAAGGGGACATTAGATTAAAGTGGAGCTGCTGAATGATGAAGTACTGTGATTGGAGGACTGGGTTACCTGTATGAAGTCTCTCCAGACTCAGTCAGCAGCTCAGCTGTGAAGGGGGACATTTCCTGGAAGAAGAAGAAGAAGAAGAAGAAGAAGAAGAAGAAGAAGAAGAAGAAGAGTTGATTAGAAACTGCCCGCCCCTAATTCTCAGTCCTGTCTATGTGACAGGATCCTCACCACTTCCCTTTCTACTCCACGTGCACTATTTCCTCTGTATCCACCACTTCCCTTTCTACTCCACGTGCACTATTTCATCTGTATCCACCGCTTCCCTTTCTACTCCACGTGCACTATTTCCCCTGTATCCACCACTTCCCTTTCTACTCCACGTGCACTATTTCCTCTGTATCCACCACTTCCCTTTCTCCTCCACGTGCACTATTTCCTCTGTATCCACCACTTCCCTTTCTACTCCACGTGCACTATTTCCTCTGTATATGTGCACAGATGAAGCCTGCAGGACTGTCTGACAGCAGCTTGTGGTTTCAGAGATGAGGAAGAAGAGAAGAGATTGAATGAGTTGATGATGAAGAGGAAGAGAAGAGAGAGGAGAAGGTAAAGGAACAGTAAACCCTGGAGGGGTAACACTGAGGACCCCCAGTCTGACCACTGACAGATGAATTAAAATGTTAAAGTGACAGACTGACATGTGTATGGAGAGCCTCTCCACACACAAGCTGCTGCTGCTTCAACCTCTCTGGATCATCAGGAGACAGCTGGTCCTCTCTGCTGTCCTCAGACACATCAGGGTCTGTCTTTGACGGAGACGGATCTGGGGAGACAAGAGGACACAGCAGATGGCAAACTCCCTTTTGGAAATCCTGGTGACCCACATTAATAAAGGTCTAGCAGAGGTCCATCAGAGCCCTTTGGAGCAGGTCTTTCTCCTCATGGTTCCTGTTATCTACTGACAACTTCCAATAAAGTCCCAATGGAGATATTAAATCATGGTTAAGTCCAGACCACGTCTAAAGTGGGTCGGTACAAAGTCAAGACCGAGTTTCTCCAATAACATTTAACAGAAATGAGAGACTGAAGACAGAGAAGAAGAAAGCAGCAGACCTGCTGTGGTTACTGGGACCAACCAGCACCTTAAAGCTCCAGCAGCTAATCTCCAGTCCTGGTCCTGCTTTAACAGAGCCGTTATGTTTCTTTGAGATATTTACTCACCTGCTTCCTGTCTGGCAGGTGCAGCCCTGTATACTCTGCCCTCCACCCTGAAGGGATAAACATGAATAAAGCAGTTATCTTCTGGGGAGAGTTCCACTAAATCCTCATCAGATGTGACAAAGATGAAGTGATCAGCTGTTTAGTGTTGAAATGAGAGAAGAAACACTGAGATCAGATTTGATGGTTGGACAGGTTGATGTCTCTGATCATGATGTCATGCTGTCAGCTGTAATCCTGATTTATTTCCTGCAGACATCAACACAACAACAACAGTCGTCTTCACATCAACTCAAACACATGATCACAACGAGCTTCTGGCTCATCTGATTGGCTGACTGTCCTCTCTCTCCTCTCACAGCTTCACTGAGAAGGTTGGAGGTCTACAGGAAATACTGGATCTGTGCGTTGATACTAACTGTGTTTAGGTCAACACTGCTGAGACCAGCATGGACTGAGTCCAACCCTCTACTGACCTTAGAGTCTCCAGTCTACAGTCTGGACTCTCCACAAGATCACACAGCAGCTCCACTCCTGAATCCTGCAGCTCGTTGTATCTCAGGTCCAGGTCTCTCAGATGGGAGGGGTTGGATATTAGAGCTGAGACCAGAAAAGCACAGCTGGTCTCTGACAACCTGCAGAACTTCAATCTGAATAAAGAATAAATGATGATGATGAAAATCAATTTCTAATTCAATAAAAACTTTATTGATCCTTTAAACAGCTGCATTTGGAAACATGCTTTGGTCTCTTTGTTTTCATCTACATGTCTTTGTGTGTGTGTGTGTGTGTGTAAGTGTGTTTCTGTGTCAGTATGTGTGTCTGTCTGTGTGTGCGTGTGTGTCTTTGTCAGTGTGTGTCTGTCTGTGTGTCAGTGTGTGTGTCTTAGTGTGTGATTTTGTGGATGTGTGTGTCTGAGTGTTTGTGTGTGCATGTGTAGAATAGTTTGCCATACCGCTCCCTAGTCACACACCTCTCCCATGTGTGTGTGTGTATGTGTCTGTCATCCGTTCAGTCTTTGCATAATCAGCTACATAAATAAAACTTGTTTTAAACAAAAAACAAAAAATAGTTTGTCCTTCTGCTCTCTAGTAACACACACACCACCTGTCCCAGGTGAGGTCTACATATAGAGTTACCATCATCATCATCATCATCATCATCAACAGTAATTCTGATCCGTATTATTTGAATATAGGTGTCAGCATGATTATAAATGACATGCATGTGAAGAGGATCAAACAGAAATCAGAGTAATGGCTTCAACAGTTAATAAGCACAAGTCTTCTGGGACTGCAGACTGGATGGACTACAAGAACCATCAACATATGTTCTGGGACTGCAGACTGGATGGACTACAAGAACCATCAACATATGTTCTGGGACTGCATACTGGATGGACTACAAGAACCATCAACATATGTTCTGGGACTGCAGACTGGATGGACTACAAGAACCATCAACATATGACTACAGAACATTTACTACTTGATAGATGGAAGTTGTGTTTGGACATGAATTAGTTTCAGTTGTTAATTAAAGATATTAGATCTCTAATAGTAACAGAGTCAGGGAACTGACCTCAGAGTCTCCAGTCTACAGTCTGGACTCTCCAGGAAACCACACAGCAGCTCCAGTCCTGAATCCTGCAGCTTGTTGAGACTCAGGTCCAGCTCTCTCAGATGGGAGGGGTTGGACTTCAGAGCTGAGACCAGAGAAGCACAGCTGGTCTCTAACAACCTGCAGTACCTCAATCTGAATAAAGAATAATTGATGATGATGAAAATCAATTTCTAATTCAATAAATACTTTATTGATCCTTTAACCCTCTGAGCCCTAAGGCCATTTTTTACAGTTCATTTTTCGGCTGCATTTATTTTATAAAAAAGCTTGTAAAACATAAATGTATATATGAAGTGAAGCTAACGCTAACAGCTGTAGGGCAGCTAACATAACCTTTAGCTGTCTCCATGAAGGAAACAAGAGCCAGCTCACTAATGACAACATTAGCATTCTGGCTAGGTGGATGTGGATGTTAAGGTCATGTTCAAACTACCCCCCCCCCCCCACACGTGTACTAACATTACTCGGTACATAGCGTTAGCTCCGGGTTCTTCAGGCCCCACAATGCCTTGTGTTTCTTTGTGTTTCTCACTCCCACAACCCACTTTACATAAGTTATTGTTTCTCATACATGACATCAAAAGCATGTGGGTAGAAAACACTCTGAGATTAGCTAAAATTAGCCAACATATTTATAAAGATTCATATTTAAATGGTAATTTCAGCAGTCAAATAAAAATGTTTTTTACTACCGATCAAATTCTATTTAATATTCAGAAAGTGTTCCAACAGCCCTAGTGAGTTATACACTGTATGTGAGCACAACACATGAACTGACCTCAGAGTCTCCAGTCTACAGTTTGGACTCTGCAGTCCAGCACACAGACGCTCCACTGCTGAATCCTCCAGGTCGTTGTTACTCAGGTCCAGCTCTCTCAGATGGGAGGGGTTGGACTTCAGAGCTGAGGCCACGACTTCACACTCAGTCTCAGAGAGGCAACAGTCATTAAGCCTATGATCACAAGTAATAAAACATTTAAAATATAATCAAATCTGACCCTTTTATCCTAAAAATCACGCTTTGATTCTCAAGGGTCTGAAGTTTGATTCTGATATGTTGAGGTCAGAGGTCACGGGACCCCTTTCAAAAACGCCCATGCAGACAGACAGAGATCCGTTCTGTGGAATTGATACTGGATCATTCAGATGAAGAAAATGATATTTTAAACTATTCCTCTTCCCTTACAACAATAACAACAATCATCATTAATCTTTTGGTCAGTAGTTTCTATTTTTAAGAAATGTTTTATCGGCTCGCCTCCAGTCATCCGGGGCCGAAGAAAAACAAGGATTGGGGACGATGAACTATAAGAGATGAAATAAAGCGTTGTCTAACAGTTTGAATGTTAGGGCGACCAGATGGAAAAGGAGAAGAACGAGCTCTAAAAAGCTCGGCCCATCTCAAAAGATGCTCCTCGTTGGAAACTAGACCAGGTAAAGGTGCAGCTTTTATTTAACGAGGATGGAGATGTTTTGTTCCTCTCTCACATCCAACAATAATTAGAGAATTAGGGCGGGGCTCGCCTCCACTTCCTCAGACATTTGATTCTCATTCACATATTTAAAGTTGATTTGGGATATTTCACTTTGGATATGAAGGAGATGACAGAGTTTTACAAGGTTCCCTCGGACCTGCTGCATAGAGACAGAGAGCATCACGTCATAGTCTGAAAACCACGCCCACCGGGGGCTCTGCTTCTATCTGTAAGGTAAGCTAACACACAGGGTGGTGTGATGATGCTGTGGGAGCCTACAGTCTTCCCATTCTCTCTGCTGATTCCTCACGTCTGGATCCACTTTTTTCTTTATAAAAACTCAGTTTTTCAGTTCGCCAGCTTATGAAAACTTAAGTTCTGGGTTATTTAGTCTTTTGGTGGTGAAGATCAGCACCCAGCAGCTTTTAGGTCTGGCTCTGATGTAAGCTTTCTATTGTTCATGTGTGTAAAGTCTGGATGTTTCCTCTAATACTGATGGCCTCAGCTTCACACTGATTTAAAATGATAATCTGGACTTACCGAGCCTTCCTGCAGTTCCTCACAGCTGGAACCATTCTCCGTCGTCCCTCCAGTGAAATGTAACAATTCCTCACGTCCAACTCATCCAGAACCTCCTCTGACATCTGCAGCATGTAGGCCAGAGCTGAGCAGTGGATCTCAGAGAGTCTCTTCTCTGATGTGTTCTCTGACTTCAGGAACTCTTCGATCTCCTGATCGACTGAGTGGTCCTTCATCTCCGTCAGACAGTGGAAGATGTTGATGCAGCTGTCAGGAGAGATCTCATCACTGATCAACTCCTTCAGGTTGTTGATGGCTCTCTGGATGATTTCTGGACTGTTGTCTGTCTGACCCAGCAGGCCTCCTAAGAGTCTCTGGTTGGACTCCAGAGAGAGGCCATGAAGGAAGCGGACAAACAGGTCCAGGTGGCCATTTTTACTCTCAAGGGATTTCTCCATGGCTCTCTTCAGGAAGACATCCAGGGATGGGTAAGGGTCATTGTCCCAATCAACTTCTTCATCATCATCATCATCATCATCATCATAATCATCAATAGCTTTCTTCCCCAGGAAGTCCTTGAGTACCTGTGTGTTCCTGTTGGTGTAACAGTGGAACAGGTAGACTGCAGCCAGAAACTCCTGAACGCTCAGATGAACGAAGCAGTAGACTGATTTCTGGAAGATCCCACTCTCTCTTTCGAAGATCTGTGAACAGACTCCTGAGTACAGCGAGGCCTCTGTGACGTCCAGACCACAGCGCTCCAGGTCTTCTTGGTAGAACATGATGTTTCCTTTCTCCAGCTGTTCAAACGCCAGCCTCCCCAACTTCAGAAGAACTTCCCCGTCATTCTCCATCAGCTCCTGTGGACTCGTCTCATGTCCCTCAGCATACTTGAGCTTCTTCCTCTTTGTCTGAACCAGCAGGAAGTGGGAGTACATGTCAGTCAGGGTCATGGGAAGCTCTTCTCTCTGGTCTGTAGTCAACATGTGGTCCAGGACTGTAGTAGTGATCCAGCAGAAGACTGGGATCAGACACATGATGTGGAGGCTGCTGGATGTCTTGATGTGGGAGATGATTCTGCTGGACCGCTCTTCATCACTGACTCTCTTTCTGAAGTACTCCTCCTTCTGGTCGTCAGTGAAGCCTCGTATTTCTGTTACCCTGTCAACAAACGCAGGAGGGATCTGATTGGCTGCTGCAGGTCGGGAAGTTATCCAGACGAGAGCCGAGGGAAGCAGCTTCCCCTGGATGAGGCTTGTCAACAGCAGGTTGACTGAGGACTTGTGTGTGACATCAGGAACAGCCTCATCGCTGTTGAAATCCAGTGAAAGTCTGCTTTCATCCAGGCCGTCAAAGATGAAGAGAAGTCTGGAGGCAGCGAGCTGGTCTGCTGGGACCTCCTGTAATGTTGGATGGAAAACACGGAGCAGCTCCAGAAGACTGTACTGCTCATCTCTGATCAGGTTCAGCTCCCTGAAGGAAAGAGGAATCACCAGACTGATATCTTGGTTCTCCGACCCTCGGCCCAGTCCAGACAGAACTTCTGCACTGTGAAGGTTTTCCAACGCCAGCGACGCCGCTCGTCACAACCACTCTGATGGGTTTCTGTTGGCCAGGTGAGGCTTTAAAGATGTCGCAGCACTGGATTGGAGAGTGATGGAGGCTCTTCTCCTTGGAAGCGGTCTCCAGCTGCCTCACCTCATGTTGGGTATTAACCTCTTCACTCAGTCCCTCTGTGAGGTAGAGGACCGTGTAGATCTTGCTGAGGAGGGTTCTACTTCCTGTTTCAGCTCCTTCAGTCACACGTTCAAATGTCTCCTTCAGCCTGGACTTCTGTTTCTGACGACCAACGTCCACTAAAAAAAGGACAGAGGTGAGAGACAGAACAAGAAAGAGAAAGAGAGAACAAGCTGCTGATTCTTTTTAGGACTTTATTACTGTATTAATATTAAAACATGCAGTTAAAGTTCAGTTGGACTTAAAATTAGGACTGGGTACCGGATTTACTGACTTCCTTTTAGGTACCAACCGGATTGTAGGGCCCTTTGCTTATCAGACCAGTCCCCTCCGGGTGCTGGGTAGATCATGGAGCTATTTAAGACGCGTGCACTATGTGATCCAATGCCAACCATCGGCGGTCAGCATTTCTTTTAAACTCAGGCAGGTTTCATACATAGAGTCCATTCATATGTGGAAATACCAAACAGAAACCCTTCATTCCTCTTTCCATTCTCAGAACATATTGGTCAAAAAGATGTTTGCTCCCTTCTCCCCCAACACCTGGGCCCTGTTGGACATGGATTAAATCACCTGAGTCACAGCCACATTGACAGTGCCATGGCAACCCCTGGTGGGGGACTAACAGCAGCAAATAATACACATAAAACCACATGGCTCCCACACGGATTATGTCAGTACTACCGAGGACCGATTCACCATCACTGACACATTCCAGTACCTAGTAGTCCATAATCCACTCTGGCCTTCATCCCCCCACCCCTCCCCCCCCCCGATGTTAAATGTCTGCGCTGTACGACTGTAAAAACTGGAATATTTCTAATGTTATATGTCACAACAAATGTCTCCGTATTCCAACAGCAGTGGTGTGTTGAGACATGAAGACATCAGCAGACAGATGGACAGACTTACTTTGCTTAGAGCTGCTCTGATTGGCTGTCTGCAGTCCAGCTCTGGTTCTGGATCTGGACGGCTGGTCCTCCTCAGAAACATCACTCCTCTTCCTCTCTCTGTGGAGACATGTCTTCATCACTATTGTTGCTGAAACAAGTGAATCTGGTGAAAGACCAGCATGTAACAGTGATGTCTCAGGTCCAGGTCCAGACTGCTTCCTGGGTTCTGAGCCCTGTTTTCTATCAAATGCATGATGCAGATTGCCTGGATCAACATTCCAGTACATTCATGTCAGGCTTTGTTTAACCAGGTATCAGCTGATTGAAATAGCTCACGTTCATTTGATCATCTGCATAGAACAACAACTTTCTGTTCTTCTGGTCTAACTTCAGACTTTCAGGCTTCTTTTGGAGATGAAATCATTGTTTGTGTCTCAGTAAGAATGTGGATAACATTAGTGCTGCTGAGATACCTGCTACAGCTGCATTTCTACCAATGAGAAAGCTTTAATTTGTAACATTTGGGCGGCTGTGGCTCAGCGGTAGAGCGGTTGCCTGCCAATTGGAAGATTGGTGGTTCAATATCTGTCCCTGCAGTCGAAGTGTCCTTGGGCAAGACACTGAAATGTAAGTGTAAATGTGTGTGACTGTGATGAGCAGGTGACACCTTGTACGGCAGCCTCGGCCTCAGTGTATGAATGTGTGTGATGGTGAATGTATCCTGTATGATGGAGATGAGCTTTGAGTAGTCGTTAAGACTAGAAAAGATATATAAATACAGAACATTTACATTTAATTTCTCTGATTCCACCGTCTGGCGATGCTAGACTAATCTACTGAGAACTTTTAGATCAGTGCTGCCCATGGATGGTGGTTCTTGGCTTTCAGGGACCACATAGGGTCCAGAGACTTCATAGAGCTTAAAGAAACCAGAACAATCAATACATGCCATAGGCAGGAAAACCTGAACCAGAGTCATTAAATGAGTTGGTAGCAGCCTCTTACTTTGTGTCTGAGGGTCCAGGTTCATCAATGAGGTCTGGAGGAGGATCTCTGGACCCGTCACTCTTCATAGACCACCAGCCGGATCCTCCAGACTCTGCTCCGTCCCCCTCTTCCTCCAAATCACTCATCTTCTGATCTGAAGTCAGTCTGAGAGGAACAACAGGAACCCTGACTGGGAGCTCAGCACATTTAGAGGACACACACACACACACACACACACACACACACACACACACACACACACACACACACACACACACACACACACACACACACACACACACACACACACACAGTCTCAGAGACTTTAAGAGTAAAATGATAAATGTTGGACACTCACCCTTCCTCAGCCTTCACTTCCTCCTCCTCCTCTTCCTCTCCTCTCTAAATGAGTCTACACTGACTCAACAGGGCTGCTGCTCCTCCCTCTCTGGTCTCCACCTACTGGAAATCACATGACCTCACCTCAGTGTGTGTGTCTGTGTGTGTGTGTGTGGGGGGGGGGGTCTCAGTGATGTGAACACAGATCAGTTTTAATCCTAATGCAGACAACAACAAATAAAAACACCTCCACATGTTTTTATATTTAATAGGAGTCAGTATGTCTCCTCTCCTAAAACCTGCTTCAGCTCAGCACACACACACACACACACACACACACACACACACACACACAGGACTCAACATGAGAACACACACGTCAACAGTCCAGTGCCACGTAGAAGTGATTTCTATGGGATTTTAAAGTAGCTCTATGCCGCCACCTTGTTGTCACATGTGATATTGCGTCTGCAGCCTGAATATGTGGGTCAGTGGGATGAGAAAGACTCGTTTTCAGAGGCTGATTCTCCGTTTGTCTAAATAACCTGTAGGTGGAAACAGGGCCGTAAACAACAAGTAGAGATGAATTCATAACTTATTTATTATTCAGCAGCAGCGGAGCCACAAAGAGACTCTGGCGTTGATTTTATTGTCAGATTAATGTCACATCTACTAATAGATTTCCAAATCTTTCATAATAACTCTCCACTCTGCTTAACATGGACCAAGTCCCATTTAAATCAACGAATGCAAGTCCTCACCAGCAGCCCGAGCTGGGAAAACATGTCATATTAAGACTAGAAACCATAATTCTGCATCTATATTTTCAGGCCGCTGTGGGTGGCACTGGCCCACCCGTTGCTACGACAACGCTCCTGGAAACAACAACTCATAGGTAGCCTCAAGACCTGGATCCAACCTGAAGGTCCTGAATTGGTATCCATGAACCTAAGACCTGGATCCACCATGAAGGTCCTGAATTGGTATCCACAAACCTAAGACCTGGATCCAATCTGAAGGTCCTGAATTGGTATCCATTAACCTAAGACCTGGATCCAACATTAAGGTCCATGATTGGTACCCATGACCCAACCAGGTCAGGACCTTAACGTCGTCCTCGGGTCAAAGATGACCCATTTCTTAAAAAGAGTTCAGATATTTGGGTTTCTTTCAACCAAACTGTCAAAGAAAACGTGGATGGGTTAGTTTTCCTACTTCCTCCATACGATCATTACTCTTCACAAGTCAAAGAAATCATCACTACTACTTTACATGGATTTGGTGTTTTATTCAAGTTATCATATTGGGAAAAATGACAAAAATGTTGGAAAAAGCTTCAAAAACACAAAAAAAAAAAAAAATCAAGAAAAACATTAAAAAAAACATTCAAAACAAAAAAAAACAACCTGGGTCACGATCAACAACAGTAACCACGAAGACCTGGAGGAAGATGGTAAAAAAGAAAGTAAGGAAGGAAGGAAGGAAGGAAGGAAGGAAGGAAGGAAGGAAAAGACAGAAAAAAAGGACAAAAACCTCACAAATATCAAAAAGAAAGAATATGTCCGAAGAAGATGACACAAACATTTTGGTAGAAAAGAGTCTCTATAAAGAGGACCAATGGTCAACATGGACCCCCTGCAGTCCTCCAGAATACCGCTAGGGGGACACAGACCCCCATAAGAGAGAGAATGGCCTCAGGTCTCTGATTCTGCTTCTTGTTGGTCCATCAGGGACGTTGTGTCTCCGTCTAGTGGCTGAAACTAAGAACTCCATCCGCTCTGTACTGGACTCCATCTCTTTCAGAGTCCAGGTCCACTTATTACCAGCAGACTTTAACAGCGTGTCCTTCCAAAGAGACGCCGTGGACCAGTCCCTTATTGTAGACGTCCATCACAGCTCTCTAGAGTCCGGTGCTTCACATTAATCCCAGCTCTCTGGAGAGAACCGGGTCCACCTCACAGAGAGCAGAGACCAGAACCGAGCTGGCCTCACGTCCTTTTCTTCTCACCGTGTCCACCACGTCTCGGGCTTTGTCTGCTCGGCCTCGTGTTCTGGCTGAGTCCATTTCACCGTCAGTTAGAACACCTCGCTGAAGGAGGTGATCCAGGAGCTGGTTCAGAACTGGATCAGACACTCGGGTCACAAACTGGGCCCGAACCAGCAACAGTCTGTCTTCTGGGGTATCACTGTCCTCTGTGGAGACGCTGTCCTCTGCTGGGACATTCCTCCGTGGATCTGGACCTGGAAGAGAAACAAGGAAATACTGTCAGGTAGTGTTCTCCTTTAAGTAATCAGACGGGGACGGGCGGCGGCACCGGAGCGATCCAGTTATATGGGACATGAACCCCGGTCTCCTGGGTGAGTCATGGGTGTTTGACCCCTCTTAACTGGGACATCCATCAGGTAGAGAGCTGCTGCAGGAGTGTGTGTGTGTGTGTGTGTGTGTGTGGGGGGAGGGGTGGGGGGGTGGGGGGGGTGATCTGCTGCAGGAGGGTGTGTGGGGGAACCCTTTACCTCTCAAAGCCACGTCCCGTCTCCAGACCGGTCTCCTGTCTTGGTCCTGGACCATCAACGTCAGCTTCTCTGGGATCGTCTCCAGGAAAACTTCAAATGTTGGATGGTAATTTGGTCCATAGTCTGAGCTGAAGCGTTCCAGCTGAAACCAGCAGCAACATGTCAGGTTCAGATGTGTGTGAGGCTGATTGGGAAGATGTTTCCAACAGGATCCGTCTGGTAGAACCAGTAGAAGGGACTCAACTCACCTCAGGCTGGATCTTAAAGTCCTCAGGCTCACAGTGGACCCTGTAGCTCTGATCAACGCTGAGACGACACCTGGAAGAGATCCTGATGTGTTGAGCACCTCGTACTTTCCTCTCAACCTTCAGGAACACAACATTGGTACACACAGTCATCTACCTCATCAATACCTACAAGGTATACACACAGTCATCTACCTCATCAATACCTACAAGGTATACACACAGTCACCTACCTCATCAATATCTACAAGGTATACACACAGTCATCTACCTCATCAATACCTACAAGGTATACACACAGTCATGTACCTCATCTAGAAGGACGTTGCCAGGCAGCAGTAGAACATCTAGTACTCGAGGCCACATGTCCGGAGGTCGGAGGAACAGCAGAACTTGGGCCTCTATCGGCAGCGAGAGGTTCACAAATCTTCTAATGAGATCCCAGATGAGGCCCAAGGCAGAGAGGTGGGGGACCTTCACGACCACATGAGTGTCTGTAATCTTCAGCGGCTCCAAGATGCTCATCCCATCATCAGAGATGTGGACGACAGACAGCAGGCCGTCAACAAGCAGCGCTGGGGAAGCAGAGACCTGTTAACCTTTGCTGGTATTGGTGGAAGCTTCATCTACCCTTCATTTGGTTCTACTGGAGTTCAAATGAACCCATAGTCATTCACTCTGGACCCCCCCCCACCCTGTACCTTATTATTTTAATTAGTTCCACATGTGATCTGTCTGGATGAGTGTGTTAAGTCTTGTGTATAACTACTACACATGAGTACACATCTGTGCAGTAGTATTACTTCCTGTCTTTACCATCCTTGGTTTCACAGTGGGGGAGGTGGAGCTGACAGACTGCTCCATCCTCTGAACACTTGATGTCAAACAGCGGCCCTGCAGCCTTCCTGCCAGCTGAATGGAGGAGCCTCTCATCCCATTGGACAGTGTTGTACCGCAGCTCCGCCTCCTGGGTCATAACAAACACCAGTCCAGTCAAAGCACACCGGAACACACCTGGACCAGGACACCTGAACCTGTGGGACACAGAAGGGCCAATCACAAGCCAGCTCTCCCTCTGTGGGTCAAACAGTGTGTTGAGTTGAGAGAGAGAAGCAGCAGCTGCAGGAGGAAGAAGGGAATGAGCTTTAAAAGTGAAGGGGAAGCACTGAAAGCAGGGACAGGTGACGTGGGGGGCAGTTCTGCTGGAGTCTCCTGATGCAGTAAAAAGAGATAAAGGGGACATTAGATTAAAGTGGAGCTGCTGAATGATGAAGGACTGTGATTGGAGGACTGGGTTACCTGTATGAAGTCTCTCCAGACTCAGTCAGCAGCTCAGCTGTGAAGGGGGACATTTCCTGGAAGAAGAAGAAGAAGAAGAAGAAGAAGAAGAAGAAGAAGAAGAAGAAGAAGAAGAAGAAGAAGAAGAGTTGATTAGAAACTGCCCCCCCCAACTCTCACAGTCCTGTCTATGTGACAGGATCCTCACCACTTCCCTTTCTACTCCACGTGCACTATTTCCTCTGTATCCACCGCTTCCCTTTCTACTCCACGTGCACTATTTCCTCTGTATATGTGCACAGATGAAGCCTGCAGGACTGTCTGACAGCAGCTCGTGGTTTCAGAGATGAGGAAGAAGAGAAGAGATTGAATGAGTTGATGATGAAGAGGAAGAGAAGAGAGAGAGGAGAAGGTAAAGGAACAGTAAGGCTGAATCCCATTTCTTCCCCTTACCCCTTCCCCTCGTTTTTGCGCGTTCACGCGGGACCTAGTGCTGTCCCGATCCTTTTAGTGACAGAGGGGTAGGGGTAAGACCGAGGGCTGTATGGCCCTTGGAAGCAAGTGACACCGCGACCTGACTTGTAAACAGACAAGCAACAACGGCTGCCCCATTGACCAGAGAGACACATAAATGGAAGTATTTTCGGCTTAAATAATTGATTTAAAAGTTACGACAGTCTTGTTTTGTGGTCTATGCAGTCCTGTAGATATGTACTGCAACCATGTTCTTAATTGAAACTTTAAAAAAAAAATCACTAGCTTGCGCTAACGCTAATCGTTAACGTTGATTTGAACAACAGTCCCGCATTTCTCTGCCTTGAATGGACTGTATACATCGCATAGACTGTATATATTAATATTAACGTCTATGATACACCGCTACGTGCTTTACATATACCGTCCTGTATCACACAGGGACCAGGAGGACCCAGCAGCTGGTCCACTTTATACTATATATACCGTCCTGTATCACACAGGGACCAGGAGGACACAGCAGCTGATCCACTTTATACTATATATATACCGTCCTGTATCACACAGGGACCAGGAGGACCCAGCAGCTGGTCCACTTTATACTATATATACCATCCTGTATCACACAGGGACCAGGAGGACACAGCAGCTGATCCACTTTATACTATATATATACCGTCCTGTATCACACAGGGACCAGGAGGACCCAGCAGCTGGTCCACTTTATACTATATATACCATCCTGTATCACACAGGGACCAGGAGGACCCAGCAGCTGGTCCACTTTATACTATATATACCGTCCTGTATCACACAGGGACCAGGAGGACACAGCAGCTGGTCCACTTTATACTATATATATACCGTCCTGTATCACACAGGGACCAGGAGGACCCAGCAGCTGGTCCACTTTATACTATATATACCGTCCTGTATCACACAGGGACCAGGAGGACACAGCAGCTGATCCACTTTATACTATATATATACCGTCCTGTATCACACAGGGACCAGGAGGACCCAGCAGCTGGTCCACTTTATACTATATATACCATCCTGTATCACACAGGGACCAGGAGGACCCAGCAGCTGGTCCACTTTATACTATATATACCGTCCTGTATCACACAGGGACCAGGAGGACACAGCAGCTGGTCCACTTTATACTATATATATACCGTCCTGTATCACACAGGGACCAGGAGGACCCAGCAGCTGGTCCACTTTATACTATATATACCATCCTGTATCACACAGGGACCAGGAGGACCCAGCAGCTGGTCCACTTTATACTATATATACCGTCCTGTATCACACAGGGACCAGGAGGACCCAGCAGCTGGTCCACTTTATACTATATATACCATCCTGTATCACACAGGGACCAGGAGGACCCAGCAGCTGGTCCACTTTATACTATATATACCGTCCTGTATCACACAGGGACCAGGAGGACACAGCAGCTGATCCACTTTATACTATATATATACCGTCCTGTATCACACAGGGACCAGGAGGACCCAGCAGCTGGTCCACTTTATACTATATATACCATCCTGTATCACACAGGGACCAGGAGGACCCAGCAGCTGGTCCACTTTATACTATATATACCGTCCTGTATCACACAGGGACCAGGAGGACACAGCAGCTGGTCCACTTTATACTATATATATACCGTCCTGTATCACACAGGGACCAGGAGGACCCAGCAGCTGGTCCACTTTATACTATATATACCATCCTGTATCACACAGGGACCAGGAGGACCCAGCAGCTGGTCCACTTTATACTATATATATACCGTCCTGTATCACACAGGGACCAGGAGGACCCAGCAGCTGGTCCACTTTATACTATATATACCATCCTGTATCACACAGGGACCAGGAGGACCCAGCAGCTGATCCACTTTATACTATAAATATACCGTCCTGTATCACACAGGGACCAGGAGGACCCAGCAGCTGGTCCACTTTATACTATATATACCGTCCTGTATCACACAGGGACCAGGAGGACACAGCAGCTGATCCACTTTATACTATATATATACCGTCCTGTATCACACAGGGACCAGGAGGACCCAGCAGCTGGTCCACTTTATACCATATATACCGTCCTGTATCACACAGGGACCAGGAGGACCCAGCAGCTGGTCCACTTTATACTATATATACCGTCCTGTATCACACAGGGACCAGGAGGACACAGCAGCTGGTCCACTTTATACTATATATACCGTCCTGTATCAGACAGGGACCAGGAGGACACAGCAGCTGGTCCACTTTATACTATATATACCGTCCTGTATCACACAGGGACCAGGAGGACCCAGCAGCTGGTCCACTTTATACTATATATACCGTCCTATATCAGACAGGGACCAGGAGGACACAGCAGCTGGTCCACTTTATACTATATATACCGTCCTGTATCACACAGGGACCAGGAGGACCCAGCAGCTGATCCACTTTATACTATATATACCGTCCTATATCACACAGGGACCAGGAGGACCCAGCAGCTGGTCCACTTTATACTATATATACCGTCCTGTATCACACAGGGACCAGGAGGACCCAGCAGCTGGTCCACTTTATACTATATATACTGTCCTGTATCACACAGGGACCAGGAGGACACAGCAGCTGGTCCACCTTGGGGCTGAAAACGAGCAGAAGTTTCTTAAATCATGTGTTCATGTTGTCCCCGTTCATTATTGCATTGGTTCTGTATTATTGTAATCATTTGTAATTAATTCCTGTCCATGCACTTGTATATTGTTGTTGGTTTTGATACGGGACACTGATGATTTGTGAAGGGGGTCGGGGTTTACTGGCCAACAGGCATCAGACTGGTCTGGAATATCAGAACAGCTGTAGTTTGTTTGTTTGTGGTCTTGTGTCTTTTTTTTAGTTTTATACATTTGAAGCCTTTTTATGTGTGTGACATGTAAGTTATGGTTCTAATAGTTGATAATGGTTCTGTAATATAATATATTTAATGTAATGTTTTTGCCTGTTATGTTTAATTTATCAGGCAATAAAGACAGAATTTTGTTAAAATGTTTTTCTGAACATCAATGACATTCAAAACGGTGATAACTGGAACAGATATACAACACACTGTGTGTGTGTGTGTGTGTGTGTGTGTGTGTGTGTGTGTGTGTGTGTGTGTGTATATACACATATGTATTGCAAACAGACCTAAGTATTACACAGATAACATCTGCCTCTGCACCACCAACGTGAACATAACATAACTAAAACATATATAAATGCATATGACACTGTTGTCAAAACCCACAATCAACAGAGACGCCATCTTGGAAGTTTGTGATCAATACTGTATGGTGATGTCACCAAGTGGTCCCATTTCATAGGGGGGTGTTTTCACCCCTAGCCCTTACCCCTTGGTTTTGAGGGCCAAGGGGTAGGGTTAAGGGCCAAGGGGTAGGGTTAAGGGCCAAGGGGTAGGGGTAAGATAGAGAAATGCGATTCAGCCTAAACCCTGGAGGGGGTAACACTGAGGACCCCCCCCCCCCAGTCTGCCCACTGACAGATGAATTAAAATGTTAAAGTGAAAGACTGACATCTGTATGGAGAGCCTCTCCACACACAAGCTGCTGCTGCTTCAATCTCTCTGGATCATCAGGAGACAGCTGGTCCTCTCTGCTGTCCTCAGACACATCAGGGTCTGTCTTTGACGGAGACGGATCTGGGGAGACAAGAGGACACAGCAGATGGCAAACTCCCTTTTGGAAATCCTGGTGACCCACATTAATAAAGGTCTAGCAGAGGTCCATTAGAGCCCTTTGGAGCAGGTCTTTCTCCTCATGGTTCCTGTTGTTATCTACTGACAACTTCCAATAAAGTCCCAATGGAGATATTAAATCATGGTTAAGTCCAGACCACGTCCAAAGTGGGTCGGTACAAAGTCAAGACTGAGTTTCTCCAATAACATTTAACAGAAATGAGAGACTGAAGACAGAGAAGAAGAAAGCAGCAGACCTGCTGTGGTTACTGGGACCAACCAGCACCTTAAAGCTCCAGCAGCTAATCTCCAGTCCTGGTCCTGCTTTAACAGAGCCGTTATGTTTCTTTGAGATATTTACTCACCTGCTTCCTGTCTGGCAGGTGCAGCCCTGTATACTCTGCCCTCCACCCTGAAGGGATAAACATGAATAAAGCAGTTATCTTCTGGGGAGAGTTCCACTAAATCCTCATCAGATGAACCTTAAACACTTGATTTCCTTCAGTCAGACTGATCTCAGAGCTGTGACAAAGATGAAGTGATCAGCTGTTTAGTGTTGAAATGAGAGAAGAAACACTGAGATCAGATTTGATGGTTGGACAGGTTGATGTCTCTGATCATGACGTCATGCTGTCAGCTGTAATCCTGATTTATTTCCTGCAGACATCAACACAACAACAACAGTCGTCTTCACATCAACTCAAAGACATGATCACAACAAGCTTCTGGCTCATCTGATTGGCTGACTGTCCTCTCTCTCCTCTCACAGCTTCACTGAGAAGGTTGGAGGTCTACAGGAAATACTGGATCTGTGCGTTGATACTAACTGTGTTTAGTTAAATACTGCTGAGACCAGCATGGACTGAGTCCAACCCTCTACTGACCTCAGAGTCTCCAGTCTCCAGTCTGGACACTTCAGAAAACCACACAGCTGCTTCACGTCTGAATCCTGCAGGTTGTTGTAACTCAAGTCCAGCTCTCTCAGATGGGAGGGGTTGGACTTCAGAGCTGAGACCAGAGAAGCACAGCTGGTCTCTGACAACCTGCAGAACTTCAATCTGAATAAAGAATAAATGATGATGATGAAAATTAATTTCTAATTCAATAAAAACTTTATTGATCCTTTAAACAGCTGCATTTGGAAACATGCTTTGGTCTCTTTGTTTTCATTTACATGTGTGCGTGTGTGTCTCTGTGTGCGTGTGTGTGTCTGTCTGTATTCGTATGTCAGTGTTTGGGTGTTTCAGTGTGTGTGTGTTTCAATATATGTGTATGTGTGTGTGTCTTTATGTGTCTGTGTGTGTCTTTGTGTGTTTCTGTGTATATTTGTTTGTGTGTGTGTGTCAGTAAATCAAAACATTTGTTTGTAGAGATCCCCTGATATCATCATCATCATCATCATCATGTCTGTATGTGTGTGTGACTGTTTCTGTGTGTGTGTGTATATGCATGTGTATCACTGTTTGTGTGTGTGTGTGTATGTGTGTGTGTCTGTCTGTGTGTGTGTGTGTGTGTCATCCGTTCAGTTTTTGCACAACAGCAACATAAATAAAACTTGTTTTAAACATAAAGAAAAAAACGTTTGTCTCAAAAAATGAAAAATAGTTTGTCCTTCTGCTCTCTAGTCACACACACACCTCCACCTGTCCCAGGTGAGGTCTACATATAGAGTTACCATCATCATCATCATCATCATCATCATCATCATCAACAGTAATTATGATCCGTATTATTTGAATATAGGTGTCAGCATGATTATAAATGACATGCATGTGAAGAGGATCAAACAGAAATCAGAGTAATGGCTTCAACAGTTAATAAGCACAAGTCTTCTGGGACTGCAGACTGGATGGACTACAAGAACCATCAACATATGTTCTGGGACTGCAGACTGGATGGACTACAAGAACCATCAACATATGTTCTGGGACTGCAGACTGGATGGACTACAAGAACCATCAACATATGTTCTGGGACTGCAGACTGGATGGACTACAAGAACCATCAACATATGTTCTGGGACTGCAGACTGGATGGACTACAAGAACCATCAACATATGTTCTGGGACTGCAGACTGGATGGACTACAAGAACCATCAACATATGAACTAAAGGACATTTACTACTTGATACATGGAAGTTGTGTTTGGACATGAATTAGTTTCAGTTGTTAATTAAAGATATTAGATCTCTAATAGTAACAGAGTCAGGGAACTGACCTCAGAGTCTTCAGTCTACAGTCTGGCCAGACCAGAAAACCACCCAGCAGCTCCAGTGCTGATTCCTTTAGGTTGTTGTGACTCAGGTCCAGCTCTCTCAGATGGGAGGGGTTGGACTTCAGAGCTGAGACCAGAGAAGCACAGCTGGTCTCTGACAACCTGCAGTCCTCCAATCTGAATAAAGAATAAATGATGATGATGAAAATCAATTTCAAATTCAATAAAAACTTTATTGATCCTTTAAACAGCTGCATTTGGAAACATGCTTTGGTCTCTTTGTTTTCATCTACATGTATATGTGTGTGTGTGTTTATCAGAGATGGGAACTACTTTGTTACTGTACTCAAGTAGATTTTTTAAATATTTTTAGTTTGACTCCTTACATTTTACAAAATTGACTCGTTACTTTAGTTTCATATAATTTCGTTGGAGTTACCGTTTCCACGTCATCAATACTGAATAAAAATAATTATTATATTAAATATTCAATCTAATAATTCACATGTCCTCCTTTAATTTCTTTCCTCATTGAGCACACAGACCAGGAAGGGAGCCCGTGCTGGCAGCTGATTGGACGAGTGCGTCACGTGGGTCTGGCTGCTGGAGGACTTCAAAGCGACTGTCATGGCGGCTGGGACGGAATAGGATCTTGTATTTTAGGAACAGAGTGGAGCGAAACGTGTTCCTGAAAACATTTGAAGGAGAAAGAGGCCGTGCAGATGTTGGATCTGTCTTCATTTCAGATCCACACAGGTCACTTTAAAAGATGTTGAGAGGCGGCGAGCCGAGCCGGTCGCTCCTCATCTGCTGCAGGAAGGCAGCTGCAAAACTGTGTGTGTGTTTGTGTATATTTGTGTGTGTGTGTGTGTGTGTGTGTGTGTGTGTGTATCATCAGTTCAGTTTTTGCACAACTGCAACAGCAACATAAATAAAATTGTTTTAAACATGAAGAAAAAAACGTTTGTCTCAAAAAATGAAAAATAGTTTGTCCTTCTGCTCTCTAGTCACACACACACCTCCACCTGTCCCAGGTGAGGTCTACATATAGAGTTACCATCATCATCATCATCATCATCAACAGTAATTATAATCCGTATTATTTGAATATAGGTGTCAGCATGATTATAAATGACATGCATGTGAAGAGGATCAAACAGAAATCAGAGTAATGGCTTCAACAGTTAATAAGCACAAGTCTTCTGGGACTGCAGACTGGATGGACTACAAGAACCATCAACATATGTTCTGGGACTACAGACTGGATGGACTATAAGAACCATCAACATATGTTCTGTGACTGCAGACTGGATGGACTACAAGAACCATCAACATATGTTCTGGGACTGCAGACTGGATGGACTACAAGAACCATCAACATATGTTCTGGGACTGCAGACTGGATGGACTACAAGAACCATCAACATATGTTCTGGGACTGCAGACTGGATGGACTACAAGAACCATCAACATATGGACTACAGAACATTTACTACTTGATAGATGGAAGTTGTGTTTGGACATGAATTAGTTTCAGTTGTTAATTAAAGATATTAGATCTCTAATAGTAACAGAGTCAGGGAACTGACCTCAGAGTCTCCAGTCTACAGTCTGGACTCTCCAGAAAACCACCCAGCAGCTCCAGTCCTGAATCCTGCAGCTCGTTTGCACTCAGGTCCAGGTCTCTCAGATGGGAGGGGTTGGACTTCAGAGCTGAGACCAGAGAAGCACAGCTGGTCTCTGACAACCTGCAGTCCTCCAATCTGAATAAAGAATAAATGATGATGATGAAAATCAATTTCAAATTCAATAAAAACTTTATTGATCCTTTAAACAGCTGCATTTGGAAACATGCTTTGGTCTCTTTGTTATCATCTACTGTACGTGTGTGTGTGTGTTTCTCAAAGATGTGAAGTACTTTGTTGCTGCACTGAAGTAGAATTATTTAGATATTTTTAGTTTATCTTTTTTTGCGCTGACTTTTTACTTTGACTTCTTACATTTATAGGAAAGAACAACCTGTGTTTTCATTGCTGTGCAGATGATTTTAAATCTTTTTGTCTATGAAAGTAAATGACAGTGTGGCACTAAACTCCTGCTTAGTTGTATCACTGATATTACGTTGTGGCTTTCAGACTACTTTCTTAACTTGAATGAAGGTAAAACAGAGTGTATTATTTTCAGTCCTCCAGGCATGCAGAATGGTCCAGCTTTGAGTTTGGGAGCTCTGGCATCTTGCACCAGATCAGCTGTCAACATCTTGAGGGGTTCCTTTTGATTGCAGCATGAAATGTGATCATCAGATCAGTAATGTTGTTAGAAGGAGCTTTTTCCAGCTTCACCTGGAGCCTTTTCTGAGCCGGCACAACGTAGAAAAGGCCATTCATGTTTAATTAGTTCAAGGGTGGACTACTGTAACGCTCTCTATGTTGTGTGTGTGTGTGTGTGTGTGTGTGTGTGTGTGTGTGTGTGTGTGTGTGTGTGTGTGTGTGTGTGTGTTGGTCTGAATCAGACGTCCATCTCACGCCTTCAACTTGTGCAAAATGCTGCTGCTGCTTTTTAACAAATACATCTAGACGTTCTCTACACCCTGCATTACACTATTATATATTATTATACACATTATTATATATTATTATACACATTATTATATATTATTATACACATTATTATATATTATTATACACACTATTATATATTATTATACACTATATTATATATTATTATACACTATATTATTATACACATTATTATATATTATACACTATATTATATATTATTATACACAATATTATTATATATTATTATACACTATATTGTATATTATTATACACTATATTGTATATTATTATACACATTATTATATATTATTATAAACATTATTATATATTATTATACACATTATTATACACTATATTATATATTATATACACATTATTATATATTATTATACACTATATTATATATTATTATACACATTATTATATATTATTATACACATTATTATATATTATTATACACATTATTATATATTATTATACACATTATTATATATTATTATACACATTATTATATATTATTATACACTATATTATATAATATTATACACATTATTATATATTATTATACATATTATTATATATTATTATACACATTATTATATATTATTATACACATTATTATATATTATTATACACTATATTATATAATATTATACACATTATTATATATTATTATACATATTATTATATATTATTATACACATTATTATATATTATTATACACATTATTATATATTATTATACACTATATTATATAATATTATACACACTATTATATATTATTATACACATTATTATATATTATTATACACATTATTATATATTATACACTATATAACCCTAACCCTGCATCGACTCCCGGTGCGTGTTAGAATAGATTTTAAGGTTTTATTGATTGTTTTTAAGGTTTTAAATGGTCTCGCCCCAGAGGATTTGTCTGAAATTTTAACTTTGAGGGAGCCCAACCGGTCATTAAGGTCTTCAAATCAGCTGGTTTTAGAAGTACCAAGGTCCAGGTATGAATGGGGTGGGGGCTTTTGCAGTTGCAGCCCCAAGACTTTGGAACAAGCCCCCGATATTTGCACTGTTAAGATGTCGCTCTTTTTAGGTCCAAACTCCAAACGTATCTGTTGAGTCTGGCTGTTAACACAGAGCAGTGGGGAGGGGGGACTTCCTTCTCCTGTTTCTTTGTTTCCTTTTCTGATTTTACTGTTTTCTATGTTGACTCTTTCTATTGGACGATGTGGTTTTACTCATTCTGGATCCCTTTGGACCCTGCTGCTGGCTGTAAAGTGTTATATAAATACATTTTGATTGATTGATTTTACAAAACTGACTCGTTAATTTAGTTTCATACAATTTCAGTGAATTTATGTGTGTATGTTTGTGTCTATTTGTGCTTCTGTCTGTATCTGTGTGTCAGTGTGTGTGAGCATGTGTGTGTGTGTGTGTGTGCGTGAATGAGTGTGTGTGTGTGTGTGTGTGTCTCTGTGTGCATGTGTGTGCCTGAGTATGTTTCTCTGTGTGTTTATGTCTGGTGTCTGTGTATGTGTGTACAGTGGTGTGAAAAAGTGTTTGCCCCCTTCCTCATTTCCTGTTCCTTTGCATGTTTGTCACACTTAAGTGTTTCGGAACATCAAACCAATTTAAACAATAGTCAAGGACAACACAAGTAAACACAAAATGCAATTTGTAAATGAAGGTGTTTATTATTAAAGGTGAAAAAAAATCCAAACCATCATGGCCCTGTGTGAAAAAGTGATTGCCCCCCTTGTTAAAACATACTATAACTGTGGTTGTCCACACCTGAGTTCAATTTCTCTAGCCACACCCAGGCCTGATTATTGCCACACCTGTTCACAATCAAGGCATCACTTAAATAGGAGCTGCTTGACACAGTAAGGTCCACCAGAAGATCCTTGAAAGCTACACATCATGCCGAGACCCAAAGAAATTCAGGAACAATTGAGAAAGAAAGTAATTGAGATCTATCAGTCTGGAAAGGGTTATAAAGCCATTTCCAAAGCTTTGGGAATCCAGCGAACCACAGTGAGAGCCATTATCCACAAATGGCGAAGACATGGAACAGTGGTGAACCTTCCCAGGAGTGGCCGGCCGCCCAAAATTACCCCAAGAGCGCAGCGACGACTCATCCAAGAGGTCACAAAAGACCCCACAACAACGTCCAAAGAACTGCAGGCCTCACTTGCCTCAGTTAAGGTCAGCGTTCATGCCTCCACCATCAGGAAAAGACTGGGCAAAAATGGCCTGCATGGCAGAGTTCCAAGGAGAAAACCACTGCTGAGCAAAAGAACATCAAAGCTCGTCTCAATTTCTCCACAACACATCTTGATGATCCCCAAGACTTTTGGGACAACATTCTGTGGACCGATGAGACAAAAGTGGAACTCTTTGGAAGGTGTGTGTCCAAGTATATCTGGCGTAGAAGGAACACTGCATTTCATAAAAAGAAGATTATACCAACAGTAAAATATGGTGGTGGTAGTGTGATGGTCTGGGGCTGTTTTGCTGCTTCAGGACCTGGAAGACTTGCCGTGATAAAAGGAACTATGAATTCTGCTGTCTACCAAGAGATCCTGAGGGAGAATGTCCGACCATCTGTTTGTGTACTCAAGCTGAAACGAACTTGGGTTCTGCAGCAGGACAATGATCCTAAACACACCAGCAAGTCCACCACCGAATGGCTGAAGAAAAACAAAATGAAGACTTTGGAGTGGCCTAGCCAAAGTCCTGACCTGAATCCTATTGAGATGTTGTGGTATGACCTTAAAAAGGCCGTTCATGCCCGAAAACCCTCTAATGTAACTGAATTAGGACAATTCTGCAAAGATGAGTGGGCCAAAATTCCTCCAGGACGCTGTAAAAGCCTCATTGCACATTATCGCAAACGCTTGGTTGCAGTTGTTGCTGCTAAGGGTGGCCCAACCAGTTATTAGGTTTAGGGGGCAATCACTTTTTCACACAGGGCCATGATGGTTTGGATTTTTTTTCACCTTTAATAATAAACACCTTCATTTCCAAATTGCATTTTGTGTTTACTTGTGTTGTCCTTGACTATTGTTTAAATTGGTTTGATGTTCCGAAACACTTAAGTGTGACAAACATGCAAAGGAACAGGAAATGAGGAAGGGGGCAAACACTTTTTCACACCACTGTATGTGGGAGCTGTCTGTGTGTGTGTGTGTGTATATTTCTCTGTGAGTGTGTGTGTGTGTGTGTGTGTGTGTGTGTGTGTGTGTGTGTGTGTGTGTGTGTGTGTGTGTGTGTGTGTGCGTGTGTGTAGGACCGGTCACTAAATGAGTAAAACAGTAATTATAATCCGTATTATTTGAATATACGTGTCAGCATGATTATAAATGACATGCATGTGAAGAGGATCAAACAGAAATCAGAGTAATGGCTTCAACAGTTAATAAGCACAAGTCTTCTGGGACTGCAGACTGGATGGACTACAAGAACCATCAACATATGTTCTGGGACTGCAGACTGGATGGACTACAAGAACCATCAACATATGTTCTGGGACTGCAGACTGGATGGACTACAAGAACCATCAACATATGTTCTGGGACTGCAGACTGGATGGACTACAAGAACCATCAACATATGAACTACAGGACATTTACTACTTGATAGATGGAAGTTGTGTTTGGACATGAATTAGTTTCAGTTGTTAATTAAAGATATTAGATCTCTAATAGTAACAGAGTCAGGGAACTGACCTCAGAGTCTCCAGTCTACAGTCTGGACTCCCCAGAAAACCACACAGCAGCTCCAGTCCTGAATCCTGCAGGATGTTGTTACTCAGGTCCAGCTCTCTCAGATGGGAGGGGTTGGACTTCAGAGCTGAGACCAGAGAAGCACAGCTGGTCTCTGACAAACTGCAGCACTCCAATCTGAATAAAGAAAAAATGATGATGATGAAAATCAATTTCTAATTCAATAAAAACTTTATTGATCCTTTAAACAGCTGCATTTGGAAACATGCTTTGGTCTCTTTGTTTTCATCTCCTCTATGTGTGTGTGTGTATGTTTTTCTCAGAGATGTGAAGTACTTTGTTGCTGCACTCAAATAGAATTATTTAGATATTTTTAGTTTCTCTTTTTTCACGCTGACTTTTTACTTTGACTTCTTACATTTATAGGAAAGAACAACCTGTCTTTTCATTGCTGTGCAGATGATTTTAAATCTTTTTGTCTATGAAAGTAAATGACAGTGTGGCACTAAACTCCTGCTTAGTTGTATCACTGATATTACGTTGTGGCTTTCAGACTACTTTCTTAACTTGAATGAAGGTAAAACAGAGTATTATTTTCAGTCCTCCAGGCATGCAGAATGGTCCAGCTGTGAGTTTGGGAGCTCTGGCATCTTGCACCAGATCAGCTGTCAACATCTTGAGGGGTTCCTTTTGATTGCAGCATGAAATGTGATCATCAGATCAGTAATGTTGTTAGAAGGAGATTTTTACAGCTTCACCTGGAGCCTTTTCTGAGCCGGCACAACGTAGAAAAGGCCATTCATGCTTAATTAGTTCAAGGGTGGACTACTGTAACGCTCTCTATGTTGTGTGTGTGTGTGTGTGTGTGTGTGTGTGTGTGTGTGTGTGTGTGTGTGTGTTGGTCTGAATCAGACGTCCATCTCACGCCTTCAACTTGTGCAAAATGCTGCTGCTGCTTTTTAACAAATACATCTAGACGTTCTCTACACCCTGCATTACACTATTATATATTATTATACACATTATATATTATTATACACATTATTATATATTATTATACACATTATTATATATTATTATACACACTATTATATATTATTATACACTATATTATATATTATTATACACTATATTATTATACACATTATTATATATTATACACTATATTATATATTATTATACACATTATTATATATTATTATACACTATATTGTATATTATTATACACATTATTATATATTATTATAAACATTATTATATATTATTATACACATTATTATACACTATATTATATATTATATACACATTATTATATATTATTATACACACTATTATATATTATTATACACTATATTATATATTATTATACACTATATTATTATACACATTATTATATATTATACACTATATTATATATTATTATACACATTATTATATATTATTATACACTATATTGTATATTATTATACACATTATTATATATTATTATACACACTATTATATATTATTATACACATTATTATATATTATTATACACATTATTATATATTATACACTATATAACCCTAACCCTGCATCGACTCCCGGTGCGTTTTAGAAGAGATTTTAAGGTTTTATTGATATTTTTAAGGTTTTAAATGGTCTCGCCCCAGAGGATTTGTCTGAAATTTTAACTTTGAGGGAGCACAACCGGTCATTAAGGTCTTCAAATCAGCTGGTTTTAGAAGTACCAAGGTCCAGGTATGAATGGGGTGGGGGGGGGGGCTTTTGCAGTTGCAGCCCCAAGACTTTGGAACAAGCCCCCCTCCCCCGATATTTGCACTGTTAAGATGTCGCTCTTTTTAGGTCCAAACTCCAAACGTATCTGTTGAGTCTGGCTGTTAACACGGAGCAGTGGGGAGGGGGACTTCCTTTTCCTGTTTCTTTGTTTCCTTTTCTGATTTTACTGTTTTCTATGTTGACTCTTTCTATTGGACGATGTGGTTTTACTCATTCTGGATCCCTTTGGACCCTGCTGGCTGTAAAGTGTTATATAAATACATTTTGATTGATTGATTTTACAAAACTGACTCGTTAATTTAGTTTCATACAATTTCAGTGAATTTATGTGTGTATGTTTGTGTCTATTTGTGCTTCTGTCTGTATCTGTGTGTCAGTGTGTGTGAGCATGTGTGTGTGTGTGTGTGTGCGTGAATGAGTGTGTGTGTGTGTGTGTGTGTGTGTCTCTGTGTGCATGTGTGTGCCTGAGTATGTTTCTCTGTGTGTTTATGTCTGGTGTCTGTGTATGTGTGTACAGTGGTGTGAAAAAGTGTTTGCCCCCTTCCTCATTTCCTGTTCCTTTGCATGTTTGTCACACTTAAGTGTTTCGGAACATCAAACCAATTTAAACAATAGTCAAGGACAACACAAGTAAACACAAAATGCAATTTGTAAATGAAGGTGTTTATTATTAAAGGTGAAAAAAAATCAAAACCATCATGGCCCTGTGTGAAAAAGTGATTGCCCCCCTTGTTAAAACATACTATAACTGTGGTTGTCCACACCTGAGTTCAATTTCTCTAGCCACACCCAGGCCTGATTATTGCCACACCTGTTCACAATCAAGGCATCACTTAAATAGGAGCTGCTTGACACAGTAAGGTCCACCAGAAGATCCTTGAAAGCTACACATCATGCCGAGACCCAAAGAAATTCAGGAACAATTGAGAAAGAAAGTAATTGAGATCTATCAGTCTGGAAAGGGTTATAAAGCCATTTCCAAAGCTTTGGGAATCCAGCGAACCACAGTGAGAGCCATTATCCACAAATGGCGAAGACATGGAACAGTGGTGAACCTTCCCAGGAGTGGCCGGCCGCCCAAAATTACCCCAAGAGCGCAGCGACGACTCATCCAAGAGGTCACAAAAGACCCCACAACAACGTCCAAAGAACTGCAGGCCTCACTTGCCTCAGTTAAGGTCAGCGTTCATGCCTCCACCATCAGGAAAAGACTGGGCAAAAATGGCCTGCATGGCAGAGTTCCAAGGAGAAAACCACTGCTGAGCAAAAAGAACATCAAAGCTCGTCTCAATTTCTCCACAACACATCTTGATGATCCCCAAGACTTTTGGGACAACATTCTGTGGACCGATGAGACAAAAGTGGAACTCTTTGGAAGGTGTGTGTCCAAGTATATCTGGCGTAGAAGGAACACTGCATTTCATAAAAAGAACATTATACCAACAGTAAAATATGGTGGTGGTAGTGTGATGGTCTGGGGCTGTTTTGCTGCTTCAGGACCTGGAAGACTTGCCGTGATAAAAGGAACTATGAATTCTGCTGTCTACCAAGAGATCCTGAGGGAGAATGTCCGACCATCTGTTTGTGTACTCAAGCTGAAACGAACTTGGGTTCTGCAGCAGGACAATGATCCTAAACACACCAGCAAGTCCACCACCGAATGGCTGAAGAAAAACAAAATGAAGACTTTGGAGTGGCCTAGCCAAAGTCCTGACCTGAATCCTATTGAGATGTTGTGGTATGACCTTAAAAAGGCCGTTCATGCCCGAAAACCCTCTAATGTAACTGAATTAGGACAATTCTGCAAAGATGAGTGGGCCAAAATTCCTCCAGGACGCTGTAAAAGCCTCATTGCACATTATTGCAAACGCTTGGTTGCAGTTGTTGCTGCTAAGGGTGGCCCAACCAGTTATTAGGTTTAGGGGGCAATCACTTTTTCACACAGGGCCATGATGGTTTTGATTTTTTTTCACCTTTAATAATAAACACCTTCATTTACAAATTGCATTTTGTGTTTACTTGTGTTGTCCTTGACTATTGTTTAAATTGGTTTGATGTTCCGAAACACTTAAGTGTGACAAACATGCAAAGGAACAGGAAATGAGGAAGGGGGCAAACACTTTTTCACACCACTGTATGTGGGAGCTGTCTGTGTGTGTGTGTGTGTATATTTCTCTGTGAGTGTGTGTGTGTGTGTGTGTGTGTGTGTGTGTGTGTGTGTGTGCGTGTGTGTAGGACCGGTCACTAAATGAGTAAAACAGTAATTATAATCCGTATTATTTGAATATAGGTGTCAGCATGATTATAAATGACATGCATGTGAAGAGGATCAAACAGAAATCAGAGTAATGGCTTCAACAGTTAATAAGCACAAGTCTTCTGGGACTGCAGACTGGATGGACTACAAGAACCATCAACATATGTTCTGGGACTGCAGACTGGATGGACTACAAGAACCATCAACATATGTTCTGGGACTGCAGACTGGATGGACTACAAGAACCATCAACATATGTTCTGGGACTGCAGACTGGATGGACTACAAGAACCATCAACATATGTTCTGGGACTGCAGACTGGATGGACTACAAGAACCATCAACATATGTTCTGGGACTGCAGACTGGATGGACTACAAGAACCATCAACATATGAACTAAAGAACATTTACTACTTGATAGATGGAAGTTGTGTTTGGACATGAATTAGTTTCAGTTGTTAATTAAAGATATTAGATCTCTAATAGTAACAGAGTCAGGGAACTGACCTCAGAGTCTCCAGTCTACAGTCTGGACTCCCCAGAAAACCACACAGCAGCTCCAGTCCTGAATCCTGCAGGATGTTGTTACTCAGGTCCAGCTCTCTCAGATGGGAGGGGTTGGACTTCAGAGCTGAGACCAGAGAAGCACAGCTGGTCTCTGACAACCAGCAGCACTCCAATCTGAATAAAGAAAAAATGATGATGATGAAAATCAATTTCTAATTCAATAAAAACTTTATTGATCCTTTAAACAGCTGCATTTGGAAACATGCTTTGGTCTCTTTGTTTTCATCTCCTCTATGTGTGTGTGTGTATGTTTTTCTCAGAGATGTGAAGTACTTTGTTGCTGCACTCAAGTAGAGTTATTTAGATATTTTTAGTTTCTCTTTTTTCACGCTGACTTTTTACTTTGACTTCTTACATTTATAGGAAAGAACAACCTGTGTTTTCATTGCTGTGCAGATGATTTTAAATCTTTTTGTCTATGAAAGTAAATGACAGTGTGGCACTAAACTCCTGCTTAGTTGTATCACTGATATTACGTTGTGGCTTTCAGACTACTTTCTTAACTTGAATGAAGGTAAAACAGAGTGTATTATTTTCAGTCCTCCAGGCATGCAGAATGGTCCAGCTTTGAGTTTGGGAGCTCTGGCATCTTACACCAGATCAGCTGTCAACATCTTGAGGGTTTCCTTTTGATTGCAGCATGAAATGTGATCATCAGATCAGTAATGTTGTTAGAAGGAGCTTTTTCCAGCTTCACCTGGAGCCTTTTCTGAGCCGGCACAACGTAGAAAAGGCCATTCATGCTTAATTAGTTCAAGGGTGGACTACTGTAACGCTCTCTATGTTGGTGTGTGTGTGTGTGTGTGTGTGTGTGTGTTGGTCTGAATCAGACGTCCATCTCACGCCTTCAACTTGTGCAAAATGCTGCTGCTGCTTTTTAACAAATACATCTAGACGTTCTCTACACCCTGCATTACACTATTATATATTATTATACACATTATTATATATTATTATACACATTATTATATATTATTATACACATTATTATATATTATTATACACACTATTATATATTATTATACACATTATTATATATTATTATACACATTATTATATATTATACACTATATAACCCTAACCCTGCATCGACTCCCGGTGCGTTTTAGAAGAGATTTTAAGGTTTTATTGATTGTTTTTAAGGTTTTAAATGGTCTCGCCCCAGAGGATTTGTCTAAAATTTTAACTTTGAGGGAGCACAACCGGTCATTACTGTCTTCAAATCAGCTGGTTTTAGAAGTACCGAGGTCCAGGTATGAATGGGGGGGGGGGCAGGCTTCTGCAGTTGCTGCCCCGAGGCTCTGGAACAAGTTACCCCCGATATTTGCACTGTTACGATGTTGCTCTTTTTAGGTCCAAACTCCAAAGGTATCTGTTGAGTCTGGCTGTTAACACGGAGCAGTGGGGGGGGGGGGGGCGACTTCCTTCTCCTGTTTCTTTGTTTCCTTTTCTGATTTTACTGTTTTCTATGTTGACACTTTCTATTGGACGATGTGGTTTTACTCATTCTGGATCCCTTTGGACCCTGCTGGCTGTAAAGTGTTATATAAATACATTTTGATTGATTGATTTTACAAAACTGACTTGTTAATTTAGTTTCATACAATTTCAGTGAAGTTATGTGTGTATGTTTGTGTCTATTTGTGCTTCTGTCTGTATCTGTGTGTCGGTGTGTGTGAGCATGTGTGTGCGTGAATGTGTGTGTATCCATGTTTGTGATTGTGTGTGTGTCTGTGTTTGTGTGTCTGTGTTTCTTTGTGTGTGTATGTGTGATATTGTGATTGTGTCTGTATGAGTATATCTGTTTGTGTGTTACTGTGTGTGTGTGTGTGTGTGTGTGTGTGTGTGTGCGTGCGTGTGTGTGTGTGTCATCTGTTCAGTTTTTACACAACTGCAACAGCAACATAAATAAAACTTGTTTTAAACATGAAGAAAAAACCGATTGTCTCAAAAAATGAAAAATAGTTTGTCCTTCTGCTCTCTAGTCACACACACACCTCCACCTGTCCCAGGTGAGGTCTACATATAGAGTTACCATCATCATCATCATCATCATCATCATCATCAACAGTAATTCTGATCCGTATTATTTGAATATAGGTGTCAGCATGATTATAAATGACATGCATGTGAAGAGGATCAAACAGAAATCAGAGTAATGGCTTCAACAGTTAATAAGCACAAGTCTTCTGGGACTGCAGACTGGATGGACTACAAGAACTATCAACATATGTTCTGGGACTGCAGACTGGATGGACTACAAGAACCAACAACATATGTTCTGGGACTGCAGACTGGATGGACTACAACAACCATCAACATATGTTCTGGGACTGCAGACTGGATGGACTACAAGAACCAACAACATATGTTCTGGGACTGCAGACTGGATGGACTACAAGAACCATCAACATATGTTCTGGGACTGCAGACTGGATGGACTACAAGAACCAACAACATATGTTCTGGGACTGCAGACTGGATGGACTACAAGAACCATCAACATATGTTCTGGGACTGCAGACTGGATGGACTACAAGAACCATCAACATATGAACTACAGGACATTTACTACTTGATAGATGGAAGTTGTGTTTGGACATGAATTAGTTTCAGTTGTTAATTAAAGATATTAGATCTCTAATAGTAACAGAGTCAGGGAACTGACCTCAGAGTCTCCAGTCTACAGTCTGGACTCTCCAGAAAACCACCCAGCAGCTCCATTCCTGAATCCTGCAGGTTGTTGTGACTCAGGTCCAGCTCTCTCAGATGGGAGGGGTTGGACTTCAGAGCTGAGACCAGAGAAGCACAGCTGGTCTCTGACAACCTGCAGTACTCCAATCTGAATAAAGAATAAATGATGATGAAGAAAATCAATTTCTAATTCAATAAAAACTTTATTGATCCTTTAAACAGCTGCATTTGGAAACATGCTTTGATCTCTTTGTTTTCATCTACATGTCTGTCTGTGTGTGTGTATGTGTGTGTGTATACATGTCTGTTTGTGTGTGTCTTTCTTTGCTTGTTTGTGTGTGTGTGTCTGTCTGTGTGTGTCTGTGTTTTTGTGTGTTTGTGTGTGTGTGTGTATACATTATGTAACGGAATAAGTCATAAGGTGTAGATGTTATGACCACAATCCAGATTATTAATGAGTGTAGTTATGATGTAACCTATAAGACAGTTGTTAGCAAATGTTAAGGTCATGTTAAAACTACCCCCCCCCCCACCCCCGTACTAACATTACTCGGTACGTAGCGTTAGCTCCGGGTTCTTCAGGCCCCACAATGCTTTGTGTTTCTTTGTGTTTCTCACTCCCACAACCAACTTTACATAAGTTATTGTTTCTCAGACGTGACATAAAAAGCATGTGGGTAGAAAAAAATCTCAGATTAGCTAAAATTAGCCAACATATTTATAAAGAATCACATTCAAATAGTAATTTCAGCAGTCAAATAAAAATATTTTTTACCATTCAAATTATATTAATTTTCAGAAAGTGTTCCAACAGCCCTAGTGAGTTATACACTGTATGTGAGCACAACACATGAACTGACCTCAGAGTCTCCAGTCTACAGTTTGGACTCTGTAGTCCAGCACACAGACGCTCCACTGCTGAATCCTCCAGGTTGCTGGCACGCAGGTCCAGCTCTCTCAGATGGGAGGGGTTGGACATTAGAGCTGAGGCCACAACTTCACACTCAGTCTCAGAGAGGTTAATAAGCCTGTGATGACAGATAATAACAAATATAAAATATAATCAAATCTGACCCTTTTATCCTAAAAACCACATTTTGATTCACAAGGGTCTGAAGTTTGATTTTGATATGTTGAGGTCAGAGGTCACGGGACCCCTTTCAAAATGCCCATGCAGATAGACAGAGATCTGTTCTGTGGAATCGATACTGGATCATTCAGATGAAGAAAATGATATTTTAAACCATCCCTCTTCCCTTACAACAATAACAACAATCATAATTAATCTTTTGGTCAGTAGTTTCTATTTTTTAAGAAATGTTTTATCGGCTCGCCTCCAGTCATCCGGGGCCGAAGAAAAACAAGGATCGGGGACGATGAACTATAAGAGATGAAATAAAGCGTTGTCTAACAGTTTGAATGTTAGGGCGACCAGATGGAAAAGGAGAAGAACGAGCTCTAAAAAGCTCGGCCCATCTCAAAAGATGCTCCTCGTTGGAAACTAGACCAGGTAAAGGTGCAGCTTTTATTTAACGAGGATGGAGATGTTTTGTTCTCTCTCACATCCAACAATAATTAGAGATATTAGGGCGGGGGCTCGCCTCCACTTCCTCAGACATTTGATTCTCATTCACATATTTAAAGTGTATTTGGGATATTTCCCTTTGGATATGAAGGAGATGACAGAGTTGTACAAGGTTCCCTCGGACCTGCTGCATAGAGACAGAGAGCATCACGTCATACTCTGAAAGCCACGCCCACCAGGGGGTGGGGGCAACAGCAAACTCCCAGGAAGCTACTCTCAGCTCCTTTAAATCTGAAGTTTTTTTTTTAAAATCATTTCTTATACTAAAGTTGATTTTTGTTGAAACTGTATGACAATCAGCAAGGGTAAGCCCCCGTTTGGGATGTTTCTGTTAATTTGTGAGATTAGGGCTATTCTGGGGTATTATGAACAGGAAATTAATATATTTCTGAGAATTTCTCCAACGCCGGTGTGAGGTAGATTTTATGGTAAAATCTACAAGAAACAAAAAGAGCTGTTCAGGATTTTGTAAAGTTTGCCATGATTAAACTAAGCCTTATAGTGACGATTATACTGTAGTGTAAAGAGAAGTACTTCCACTCTTGGTTACCAGGGTAACCAGAGTACAAAGTCCCATGATCCTCCAGGGCCCATGGGGGATGAGATGATAAAGACATGTGGCTCCTTATTGGTCAACAATGTTTGGGTTATTAATGTTTATTGGGCTCAGACAACGTTGTGTGTGTGTGTGTGTGTGGGGGTAGGGGCTTATACACTGTCCCATACTACCTGAAAGCTTCTTTCACCTGCTTTTATATATTTAACTGTTTTGAACTGCTCTTTGTTTCATTTCTTGTACTGTAACTTTTATTAGTTTAATCTTTTATTCATGACTTTTTTATTTGACTACTGAAATCTACAAATAAATAAATAAATGAATAAAGCATTGCCTATAAAATATGAAAATGAACAGAAACATCCTCAAGATTAAATAGTTCAGAATCTGCTCATAAATATGATAAAAATAACTGAATGAAAGTTATTATGAAAAGCTGACCCTTGACCCCAATAATAACTGGGTGTGTATATGAAATCTCTGCGTTCTAGAAACCCAGAGCTGACTCTGTCTACACTGTCAAAAGGCCGTCTGTTGGACTAATGATGACAGAAGATCCTTTAGATCACCATCGGCTCATTCTCACAGCGTTGGACACAACTAAGACATTTGCAGAGTAACAAGTAGAATTATTTCCAATAAGCAGCTTTATCTTTTATAGTGTGGAAGCTTTCTATTGTTCATGTGTGTAAAGTCTGGATGTTTCCTCTAATACTGATGGCCTCAGCTTCACACTGATTTAAAATGATAATCTGGATTTACCGAGCCTTTCTGCAGTTCCTCACAGCTGGAACCAGTCTCCGTCGTCCCTCCCGTGATATCTTGTACTTGTCCAGGTCCAACTCATCCAGAACCTCCTCTGACATCTGCAGCATGTAGGCCAGAGCTGAGCAGTGGATCTCAGAGAGTTCCTTCTCTGATGTGTTCTCTGACTTCAGGAACTCTTGGATCTCCTGATGGACTGAGTGGTCCTTCATCTCCGTCAGACAGTGGAAGATGTTGATGCTCCTGTCAGGAGAGATCTCATCACTGTTCATCTCCTTCAGGTTGTTGATGGCTCTCTGGATGATTTCTGGACTGTTGTCTGTCTGACCCAGCAGGCCTCCTAAGAGTCTCTGGTTGGACTCCAGAGAGAGGCCATGAAGGAAGCGGACAAACAGGTCCAGGTGGCCATTTTTACTCTCAAGGGATTTCTCCATGGCTCTCTTAAGGAAGATATCCAGGGATGGGTAAGGGTCATGTTCATTGTCACCACGGCTATCTTTCTTTCCAAAAGACTTAAAAATCTTCCTAAGAAAAGATTTTTTTGGTTGCTTGATTGGTTTTGAGTTTCTATGCTTGAAGTCTGGTCCCAGGAAGTCCTCCAGGACCTGTGTGTTCCTGTTGGTGTAACAGTGGAACAGGTAGACTGCAGCCAGAAACTCCTGAACGCTCAGATGAACGAAGCAGTAGACTGATTTCTGGAAGATCCCACTCTCTGTTTTGAAGATCTGTGAACAGACTCCTGAGTACAGCGAGGCCTCTGTGACGTCCAGACCACAGCGCTCCAGGTCTTCTTGGTAGAACATGATGTTTCCTTTCTCCAGCTGTTCAAACGCCAGCCTCCCCAACTTCAGAAGAACTTCCCCGTCGGCCTCCATCAGCTCCTGTGGACTCGTCTCATGTCCCTCAGCATACTTGAGCTTCTTCCTCTTTGTCTGAACCAGCAGGAAGTGGGAGTACATGTCAGTCAGGGTCTCGGGCAGCTCTCCTCTCTGGTCTGTAGTCAACATGTGGTCCAGGACTGTAGCAGTGATCCAGCAGAAGACTGGGATCAGACACATGATGTGGAGGCTCCTGGATGTCTTGATGTGGGAGATGATTCTGCTGGACAGCTCTTCATCCCTGACTCTCTTCCTGAAGTACTCCTCCTTCTGGGCGTCAGCGAAGCCTCGTACTTCTGTTACCCTGTCAACACACGCAGGAGGGATCTGATTGGCTGCTGCAGGTCGGGAAGTTATCCAGACGAGAGCCGAGGGAAGCAGCTTCCCCTGGATGAGGTTTGTCAACAGCAGGTTGACTGAGGACTTGTGTGTGACATCAGGAACAGCCTCATCGTTGTTGAAATCCAGTGAAAGTCTGCTTTCATCCAGGCCGTCAAAGATGAAGAGAAGTCTGGAGGCAGCGAGCTGGTCTGCTGGGACCTCCTGTAATGTTGGATGGAAAACACGGAGCAGCTCCAGAAGACTGTACTGCTCATCTCTGATCAGGTTCAGCTCCCTGAAGGAAAGAGGAATCACCAGACTGATATCTTGGTTCTCCGACCCCTCGGCCCAGTCCAGACAGAACTTCTTAACTGTGAAGGTTTTTCCAACGCCAGCGACGCCGCTCGTCACAACCACTCTGATGGGTTTCTGTTGGCCAGGTGAGGCTTTAAAGATGTCGCAGCACTGGATTGGAGAGTGATGGAGGCTCTTCTCCTTGGAAGATGTCTCCAGCTGCCTCACCTCATGTTGGGTATTAACCTCTTCACTCAGTCCCTCTGTGAGGTAGAGGACCGTGTAGATCCTGCTGAGGAGGGTTCTACTTCCTGTTTCAGCTCCTTCAGTCACACGTTCAAATGTCTCCTTCAGCCTGGACTTCTGTTTCTGACGACCAACGTCCACTAAAAAAGGACAGAGGTGAGAGACAGAACAAGAAAGAGAAAGAGAGAACAAGCTGCTGATTCTTTTTAGGACTTTATTACTGTATTAATATTAAAACATGCAGTTAAAGTTCAGTTGGACTTAAAATTAGGACTGGGTACCGGATTTACTGACTTCCTTTTTAGGGTACCAACCGGATTGTAGGGCCCTTTGCTTATCAGACCAGTCCCCTACGGGTGCTGGGTAGATCATGGAGCTATTTAAGACGCGTGCACTATGTGATCCAATGCCAACCATCGGCGGTCAGCATTTCTTTTAAACTCAGGCAGGTTTCATACTTAGAGTCCATTCATATGTGGAAATACCAAACAGAAACCCTTCATTCCTCTTTCCATTCTCAGAACATATTGGTCAAAAAGATGTTTGCTCCCTTCTCCCCCAACACCTGGGCCCTGTTGGACATGGATTAAATCACCTGAGTCACAGCCACATTGACAGCGCCATGGCAACCCCTGGTGGGGGGGGGAGGACTAACAGCAGCAAATAATACACATAAAACCACATGGCTCCCACACGGATTATGTCAGTACTACCGAGGACCGATTCACCATCACTGACACATTCCAGTACCTAGTAGTCCATAATCCACTCTGGCCTTCATCACCCCCGATGTTAAATGTCTGCGCTGTACAACTGTAAAAACTGGAATATTTCTAATGTTAAATGTCACAACAAATGTCTCCGTATTCCAACAGCAGTGGTGTGTTGAGACATGAAGACATCAGCAGACAGATGGACAGACTTACTTTGCTTAGAGCTGCTCTGATTGGCTGTCTGCAGTCCAGCTCTGGTTCTGGATCTGGACGGCTGGTCCTCCTCAGAAACATCACTCCTCTTCCTCTCTCTGTGGAGACATTTCTTCATCACTATTGTTGCTGAAACAAGTGAATCTGGTGAAAGACCAGCATGTAACAGTGATGTCTCAGGTCCAGGTCCAGACTGCTTCCTGGGTTCTGAGCCCTGTTTTCTATCAAATGCATGATGAAGATTGCCTGGATCAACATTCCAGTACATTCATGTCAGGCTTTGTTTAACCAGGTATCAGCTGATTGAAATAGCTCACGTTCATTTGATCATCTGCATAGAACAACAACTTTCTGTTCTTCTGGTCTAACTTCAGACTTTCAGGCTTTTTTTGGAGATGGAAATCATTGTTTGTGTCTCAGTAAGAATGTGGATAACATTAGTGCTGCTGAGATACCTGCTACAGCTGCATTTCTACCAATGAATCGGAGAAAAGCTTTAATTTCTCTGATTCCACCGTCTGGCCATGCTAGACTAATCTGCTGAGAACTTTTAGATCAGTGCTGCCCATGGATGGTGGTTCTTGGCTTTTCAGGGACCACATATGGTCCAGAGACTTCATAGAGCTTAAAGAAATCAGAACAATCAATACATGTCATAGGCAGGAAAACCTGAACCAGAGTCATTATTGAGTTGGTAGCAGTCTCTTACTTTGGGTCTGAGGGTCCAGGTTCATCACTGAGGTCTGGAGGAGGATCTCTGGACCGGTCCTTCTTCATAGACAGACAGCCGGATACTCCAGACTCTGCTCCGTCCCCCTCTTCCTCCAAATCACTCATCTTCTGATCTGAAGTCAGTCTGAGAGGAACAGGGTTCAGGTTCAGAGTCTCAGGCCTGAGAGAGTATCGGGACTTTAGAGTCCCTGCTTTAGTTCCTCCTACCAACACGGTGCTTTCCATTTTCTCTCCATGTTGGAACTGCAACATGTTCCTGATTCTTTCTCACATCCTGACTTTCTCCCAGCATGCAATGGGAATAACATGATAAAGCAGAAGTTAGAAGAGTATGAATGAGTCAGAATATCAGATTCATGCTTTGAATTTATTATTAGTCCATGAGACGGGGGGGTGATCGGTATCATCGGGGGCAATGCTCTCATTGTTTTTAACAGGGTATACACCCCTAGTACTAGACCAGTCCTGATAGCAGAGCGGGGTAGAGACATCACGTTGTTCCAGCTCATAAACATGACCCCCTATGGTAAATATATTCTAGATCTGGTTTAGGATCATGGTGGGGGGGTTGTCAGTGTTCTATAACATGGTGCGGGGTAGCGTTGGGAAGGGGACCGTTCAGGTTTCATTGAAGCCCAGAACTGAATCTGTGGGACCAACACAGAGGTCACATGACTTCTCTAAAGCAGAGAAAACCTGAGCTGTAGCTTTCTTTTACCCCTGGGGCAGGAAGGAGCATCAGGGCAACTAACTCAACACGGAAACATGTAATAACCCAGACTAGTTATTGGTGAGAGTCTGAAATTAGATGTAATGTAATCACCCCCCTTCCTCCTCCTCCTCCTCCTCCTCCTCCTCAGCCTTCACTTCACCTGAGTGGGAGGGGCTTTGTGTGTGTGTGTGTGTGTGTGTGTGTGTGTCTGTGTGTGTGTGTGTGTGTGTGTGTAATCATTCACTTTTGGCTGGCGCACACAATTACGCAAGTTAGAACAAGTCACAGGTAAGACTGGACGAACAGGAACACACACACACACACACACACACACATTTAGAGGAGACACGCTGGAACACGAGTCTAGAACAGGAAGTTCCTACATGCTGCTACGTTAGCTTAACAACAAACCAACGGGATCTGACACACACACACACACACACACACACACACACACGTTCTCAGAGACTTTAAGAGTAGAATAATAAATGTTGGACACTCACCCTTCCTCAGCCTTCTCTTCTTCCTCCTCTTCCTCAGCCTTCTCTTCCTCCTCCTCCTCCTCTTCCTCTCCTCTCTAAATGAGTCTACACTGACTCAACAGGGCTGCTGCTCCTCCCTCTCTGGTCTCCACCTACTGGAAATCACATGACCTCACCTGAGAAACACCTGCACCAGCACACTGACATGTAACAGGAGTTAACCTTCAGACGTTATGATGTAATCATCGGGATGAATCCTATTGATTTGTTATTTTCTGGTTTAATGAAGGTCTCCAGCTATATTTCTGATGTTTTTATATTTAATAGGAGTCAGTGTGTTTCCTCTCCTAGAACCCTACACACACACACACACACACACACACACACACACACACACACACACACACACACACATACACACACACACACACACACACACACACACACACACACATACACACACACACACACACACACACACACACACACACACACACACACACACACACACACACACACACACACACACACACACACACGAGAAAAGACACACACGTCAACAGTCCAGTGCCACGTAGAAGGTGTTTCCAGTATCTGGACCTTCAGGAGACTCTGAAGGATTTTAAAGTAGCTCTATGCCGCCACCTTGTTGTCACATGTGATATTGCGTCTGCAGCCTGAATATGTGGGTCAGTGGGATGAGAAAGACTCGTTTTCAGAGGCTGATTCTCCGTTTGTCTAAATAACCTGTAGGTGGAAACAGGGCCGTAAACAACAAGTAGAGATGAATTCATAACTTATTTATTATTCAGCAGCAGCGGAGCCACAAAGAGACTCTGGCGTTGATTTTATTGTCAGATTAATGTCACGTCTACAAATAGATTTCCAAATCTTTCATAATAACTCTCCACTCTGCTTAACATGGACCAAGTCCCATTTAAATCAACGAATGCAAGTCCTCACCAGCAGCCCGAGCTGGGAAAACATGTCATATTAAGACTAGAAACCATAATTCTGCATCTATATTTTCAGGCCGCTGTGGGTGGCACTGGCCCACCCGTTGCTACGCCAACGCTCCTGGAAACAGCAACTCATAGGTAGCCTCAAGACCTGGATCCAACCTGAAGGTCTTGAATTGGTGTCCATGAACATAAGACCTGGATCCAACATAAAGGTCCTGAATTGGTATCAATGAACCTAAGACCTGGATCCAACATGAAGGTCCTGAATTGGTATCCATGAACCTAAGACCTGGATCCAACATGAAGGTTCTGGATTGGTACCCATGACCCAACCAGGTCAGGACCTTAACGTCGTCCTCGGGTCAAAGATGACCCATTTCTTAAAAAGAATTCAGATATTTGGGTTTCTTTCAACCAAATTGTCAAAGAAAACGTGGACGGGTTAGTTTTCCTACTTCCTCCATACGATCATTACTCTTCACAAGTCAAAGAAATCATCACTACTACTTTACATGGATTTGGTGTTTTATTAAAATTTATCATATTGGGAAAAATGACAAAACTGTTGGAAAAAGCTTCAAAAAGACAAAAAAAAAAAATCAAGTAAAACATTAAAAAAACATTCAAAAAAAAAAACCTGGGTCACGATCAACAACAGTAACCACGAAGACCTGGAGGAAGATGGTAAAAAAGAAAGGAAGGAAGTAAGGAAGGAAGGAAGGAAGGAAGGAAGGAAGGAAGGAAGGAAGGAAGGAAGGAAGGAAGGAAGGAAGGAAGGACAAGACAGAAAAAAAGGACAAAAACCTCACAAATATCAAAAAGAAAGAAAGAATATGTCCAAAGAAGATGACACAAACATTTTGGTAGAAAAGAGTCTCTATAAAGAGGACCAATGGTCAACATGGACCCCCTGCAGTCCTCCAGAATACCCCTAGGGGGACACAGACCCCCATAAGAGAGAGAATGGCCTCAGGTCTCTGATTCTGCTTCTTGTTGGTCCATCAGGGACATTGTGTCTCCGTCTAGTGGCTGAAACTAAGAACTCCATCCGCTCTGTACTGGACTCCATCTCTTTCAGAGTCCAGGTCCACTTATTACCAGCAGACTTTAACAGTGTGTCCTTCCAAAGAGACGCCGTGGGACAGTCACTTATTGTAGACGTCCATCGCAGCTCTCCACAGTCTGGTGCTTCACATTAATCCCAGCTCTCTGGAGAGGACCGGGTCCACCTCACAGAGAGCAGAGACCAGAACCGAGCTGGCCTCACGTCCTTTTCTTCTCACCGTGTCCACCACGTCTCGGGCTTTGTCTGCTCGGCCTCGTGTTCTGGCTGAGTCCATTTCACCGTCAGTTAGAACACCTCGCTGAAGGAGGTGATCCAGGAGCTGGTTCAGAACTGGATCAGACACTCGGGTCACAAACTGGGCCCGAACCAGCAACAGTCTGTCTTCTGGGGTATCACTGTCCTCTGTGGAGACGCTGTCCTCTGCTGGGACATTCCTCCGTGGATCTGGCCCATCTGGACCTGGAAGAGAAACGAGGAAATACTGTCAGGTAGTGTTCTCCTTTAAGAAGTAATCAGACGGGGACGGGCGGCGGCACCGGAGCGATCCAGTTATATGGGACATGAACCCCAGTCTCCTGGGTGAGTCCTGGGTGTTTGACCCCTCTTAACTGGGACATCCATCAGGTAGAGAGCTGCTGCAGGGGGAATCTGCTGCAGGAGGGTGTGTGTGGGGGATCTGCTGCAGGAGGGGGAACCCTTTACCTCTCAAAGACACGTCCCGTCTCCAGACCGGTCTCCTGTCTTGGTCCTGGACCATCAACGTCAGGTTCTCTGGGATCGTCTCCAGGAAAACTTCAAATGTTGGATGGTAATTTGGTCCATAGTCTGAGCTGAAGCGTTCCAGCTGAAACCAGCAGCAACATGTCAGGTTCAGATATGTGTGAGGCTGATTGGGAAGATGTTTCCAACAGGATCCGTCTGGTAGAACCAGTAGAAGGAACTCAACTCACCTCAGGCTGGATCTTAAAGCCCTCAGGATCACAGTGGACCCTGTAGCTCTGATCAACGCTGAGACGACACCTGGAAGAGATCCTGATGTGTTGAGCACCTCGTACTTTCCTCTCAACCTTCAGGAACACAACATTGGTACACACAGTCATCTACCTCATCAATACCTACAAGGTATACACACAGTCATCTACCTCATCAATACCTACAAGGTATACACACAGTCATCTACCTCATCAATACCTACAAGGTATACACACAGTCATCTACCTCATCAATACCTACAAGGTATACACACAGTCATCTACCTCATCAATACCTACAAGGTATACACACAGTCATCTACCTCATCAATACCTACAAGGTATACACACAGTCATCTACCTCATCAATACCTACAAGGTATACACACAGTCATCTACCTCATCAATACCTACACGGGGTATACACACAGTCATCTACCTCATCAATACCTACACGGTATACACACAGTCATCTACCTCATCAATGCCTACAAGGTATACACACAGTCATCTACCTCATCAATAACTACAAGGTATACACACAGTCATCTACCTCATCAATACCTACAAGGTATACACACAGTCATCTACCTCATCAATAACTACAAGGTATACACACAGTCATCTACCTCATCAATACCTACAAGGTATACACACAGTCATCTACCTCAATACCTACAAGGTATACACACAGTCATCTACCTCATCAATGCCTACAAGGTATACACACAGTCATCTACCTCATCAATACCTACAAGGTATACACACAGTCATCTACCTCATCAATACCTACACGGTATACACACAGTCATCTACCTCATCAATACCTACAAGATATACACACAGTCATCTACCTCATCAATACATGCAAGGTATACACACAGTCATGTACCTCATAAATACCTACAAGCTGTACACACAGTCATCTACCTCATCAATACCTACAAGGTATACACACAGTCATCTACCTCATCAATACCTACAAGGTATACACAGTCATCTACCTCATCAATACCTACAAGGTATACACACAGTCATCTACCTCATCAATACCTACAAGGTATACACACAGTCATGTACCTCATCTAGAAGGACGTTGCCAGGCAGCAGTAGAACATCTAGTACTCGAGGCCACATGTCCGGAGGTCGGAGGAACAGCAGAACTTGGGCCTCTATCGGCAGCGACAGGTTCACAAATCTTCTAATGAGATCCCAGATGAGGCCCAAGGCAGAGAGGTGGGGGACCTTCACGACCACATGAGTGTCTGTAATCTTCAGCGGCTCCAAGATGCTCATCCCATCATCAGAGATGTGGACGACAGACAGCAGGCCGTCAACAAGCAGCGCTGGGGAAGCAGAGACCTGTTAACCTTTGCTGGTATTGGTGGAAGCTTCATCTACCCTTCATTTGGTTCTACTGGAGTTCAAATGAACCCATAGTCATTCACTCTGGACCCCCCACCCTGTACCTTATTATTTTAATTAGTTCCACATGTGATCTGTCTGGATGAGTGTGTTAAGTCTTGTGTATAACTACTACACATGAGTACACATCTGTGCAGTAGTATTACTTCCTGTCTTTACCATCCTTGGTTTCACAGTGGGGGAGGTGGAGCTGACAGACTGCTCCATCCTCTGAACACTTGATGTCAAACAGCGGCCCTGCAGCCATCCTGCCAGCTGATTGGAGGAGGCTCTCATCCCATTGGACAGTCTTGTACCGCAGCTCCGCCTCCTGGGTCATAACAAACACCAGTCCAGTCAAAGCACACCGGAACACACCTGGACCAGGACACCTGAACCTGTGGGACACAGAAGGGCCAATCACAAGCCAGCTCTCCCTCTGTGGGTCCAACAGTGTGTTGAGTTAAAGCGTGCTCTGCGTTTTTATTCATCTCGTACGGCGTTTCAGTCTTCCTTCCTGCGCGCTAACAACCTGCGATCATCCGACCGTCTGACACACAGTCAATCATTCAATTTTATTTATATAGCTAAATATAATTATATAGTTAAATCACAACAACAGTTATCTCCCAGGTCTTTCATAAAGAGCAGGTCTAGACCGGACTCTGGGTTGTTATTTATCTCCCAGGTCTTTCATAAAGAGCAGGTCTAGACCGGACTCTGGGTTGTTATTTATCTCCCAGGTCTTTCCATAAAGAGCAGGTCTAGATCAGGACTCTGGGTTGTTATTTATCTCCCAGGTCTTTCCATAAAGAGCAGGTCTAGACCGGACTGGGATGTTATTTACAGAAACCCAACAGTTCCCACCAAGAGCACTAGGCCACAGAGGCAAGGAAAAACTTCCTTTAAGAGACAGAAACCTGGAGAAAAACCATGGCTCAGGGTGGGGGGGCATCTGCCTCCACCGGTTGGGTGTGAGAGAAAAAGAGAGAGAGAGAGAGAGAAAGAGAGAGAGATGGAGAATTGCAGCAATTCAATTCAATTCAATTCAATTTTATTTATAGTATCAATTCATAACAAGAGTTATCTCAAGACACTTTACAGATAGAGCAGGTCTAGACCAGATAGAGCAGGTCTAGACCAGATAGAGTAGGTCTAGACTACACTCCAGAATTTACAAGGACCCAACAGTTCTAGTAGTTCCCTCCAGAGCAAGCAACAGTGCGAGGGTGTGGAGCAGGAGCATGGCTCTAAAATACGTTGGCAGCAACTGATTTGGGGCTAAAGTCAGGCGTAATCTGCCCGGCAACACAAACACAAAACTCCTCCAGCTTTAGTCCTGGTAAAAAGTCCTAAAACTAGAAATGGGATCACTGCTGACTCAGAAAGTCTTTCTGGACGAGAGAGAGAAGCAGCAGCTGCAGGAAGAAGGGAATGAGCTTTAAAAGTGAAGGGGAAGCACTGAAAGCAGGGACAGGTGACGTTTGGGGGGGGGCAGTTCTGCTGGAGTCTCCTGATGCAGTAAAAAGAGATAAAGGGGACATTAGATTAAAGTGGAGCTGCTGAATGATGAAGTACTGTGATTGGAGGACTGGGTTACCTGTATGAAGTCTCTCCAGACTCAGTCAGCAGCTCAGCTGTGAAGTGGGACATTTCCTGGAAGAAGAAGAAGAAGAAGAAGAAGAAGAAGAAGAAGAAGAAGAAGAAGGGTTGATTAGAAACTGCGTGCCCCTAATTCTCAGTCCTGTCTATGTGACAGGATCCTCACCACTTCCCTTTCTACTCCACGTGCACTATTTCCTCTGTATCCACCACTTCCCTTTCTACTCCACGTGCACTATTTCCTCTGTATCCACCGCTTCTCTTTCTACTCCACGTGCACTATTTCCTCTGTATCCACCGCTTCCCTTTCTACTCCACGTGCACTATTTCCCCTGTATCCACCGCTTCCCTTTCTACTCCACGTGCACTATTTCCTCTGTATCCATCACTCCCCTTTCTACTCCACGTGCACTATTTCCCCTGTATCCACCACTTCTCTTTCTACTCCACGTGCACTATTTCCTCTGTATCCACCACTTCTCTTTCTACTCCACGTGCACTATTTCCTCTGTATCTTCGTGCACTATTTCCTCTGTATATGTGCACAGATGAAGCCTGCAGGACTGTCTGACAGCAGCTCGTGGTTTCAGAGATGAGGAAGAAGAGAAGAGATTGAATGAGTTGATGATGAAGAGGAAGAGAAGAGAGAGAGGAGAAGGTAAAGGAACAGTAAACCCTGGAGGGGGTAACACTGAGGACCCCCCCCCCCAGTCTGCCCACTGACAGATGAATTAAAATGTTAAAGTGAAAGACTGACATCTGTATGGAGAGCCTCTCCACACACAAGCTGCTGCTGCTTCAACCTCTCTGGATCATCAGGAGACAGCTGGTCCTCTCTGCTGTCCTCAGACACATCAGGGTCTGTCTTTGACAGAGACGGATCTGGGGAGACAAGAGGACACAGCAGATGGCAAACTCCCTTTTGGAAATCCTGGTGACCCACATTAATAAAGGTCTAGTAGAGGTCCATCAGAGCCCTTTGGAGCAGGTCTTTCTCCTCATGGTTCCTGTTGTTATCTACTGACAACTTCCCATAAAGTCCCAATAGAGATATTAAATCATGTTTAAGTCCAGACCACGTCTAAAGTGGGTCGGTACAAAGTCAAGACCGAGTTTCTCCAATAACATTTAACAGAAATGAGAGACTGAAGACAGAGAAGAAGAAAGCAGCAGACCTGCTGTGGTTACTGGGACCAACCAGCACCTTAAAGCTCCAGCAGCTAATCTCCAGTCCTGGTCCTGCTTTAACAGAGCCGTTATGTTTCTTTGAGAAATTTACTCACCTGCTTCCTGTCTGGCAGGTGCAAACCTGTATACTGTGCCCTCCACCCTGAAGGGAGAAACATGAATAAAGCAGTTATCTTCTGGTGAAAGTTCCACTAAATCCTCATCAGATGAACCTTTAACACTTGATTTCCTTCAGTCAGACTGATCTCAGAGCTGTGACAAAGATGAAGTGATCAGCTGTTTAGTGTTGAAATGAGAGAAGAAACACTGAGATCAGATTTGATGGTTGGACAGGTTGATGTCTCTGATCATGATGTCATGCTGTCACCTGTAATCCTGATTTATTTCCTGCAGACATCAACACAACAACAACAGTCGTCTTCACATCAACTCAAACACATGATCACAACAAGCTTCTGGCTCATCTGATTGGCTGACTGTCCTCTCTCTCCTCTCACAGCTTCACTGAGAAGGTCAGAGGTCTACAGGAAATACTGGATTTGTGCGTTGATACTAACCGTGTTAAGTTCAATACTGCTGAGACCAGCATGGACTGAGTCCAACCCTCTACTGACCTTAGAGTCTCCAGTCTACAGTCTAGACTCTCCACAAGATCACGCAGGTTCTTCACGTCTGAATCCAGCAGGTAGTTGTAACTCAGGTCCAGCTGTCTCAGATGGGAGGGGTTGGACTTCAGAGCTGAGACCAGAGAAGCACAGCTGGTCTCTGACAACCAGCAGAGCTCCAATCTGAATAAAGAATAAATGATGATGATGAAAATCAATTTCTAATTCAATAAAAACTTTATTGATCCTTTAAACAGCTGCATTTGGAAACATGCTTTGGTCTCTTTGTTTTCATCTACATGTCTGTGTGTGTTTATCAGAGCTGTGAAGTACTTAGTTGCTGCAATCAAGTAGATTTTTTAGATATTTTTACTTTATCTTTTTTTGCGCCGACTTTTTACTTTGACTCCTTACATTTTACAAAATTGGCTCGTTATTTTAGTTTCATATAATTTCGTTGTTGTTACCGTTTCCGCATCATCAATACTGAATAAAAATAAATATTATATAAAAATATTCAATCTAATAATTCATATTTCCTCCTTTCTTTTCTTTCCTTATTGAGCACACAGACCAGGAAGGGAGCCCGTGCTGGCAGCTGATTGGACGAGTGCCACGTGGGTCTGGCTGCTGGAGGATTTCAAAGCGACTGTCATGGCGGCTGGGACGGAATAGGATCTTGTATTTTAGGAACAGAGGAGCGAAACGTGTTCCTGAAAACATTTGAAGGAGAAAGAGGCCGTGCAGATGTTGGATCTGTCTTCATTTCAGATCCACACAGGTCACTTTAAAAGATGTTGAGAGGCGGCGAGCCGAGCCGGTCGCTCCTCATCTGCTGCAGGAAAACAGCTGGACAACTGCGTGTGTGTTTGTGTATATGTGTGTGTGTGTGTGTGTGTGTGTGTGTGTGTGTGTGTCATCCGTTCAGTTTTTGCACAACTGCAACAGCAACATAAATAAAATTGTTTTAAACATGAAGAAAAAAACGTTTGTCTCAAAAAATGAAAAATAGTTTGTCCTTCTGCTCTCTAATCACACACACACCTCCACCTGTCCCAGGTGAGGTCTACATATAGAGTTACCATCATCATCATCATCATCATCATCATCATCATCATCATCATCAACAGTAATTCTGATCCGTATTATTTGAATATAGGTGTCAGCATGATTATAAATGACATGCATGTGAAGAGGATCAAACAGAAATCAGAGTAATGGCTTCAACAGTTAATAAGCACAAGTCTTCTGGGACTGCAGACTGGATGGACTACAAGAACCATCAACATATGTTCTGGGACTGCAGACTGGATGGACTACAAGAACCATCAACATATGTTCTGGGACTGCAGACTGGATGGACTACAAGAACCATCAACATATGTTCTGGGACTGCAGACTGGATGGACTACAAGAACCATCAACATATGTTCTGGGACTGCAGACTAGATGGACTACAAGAACCATCAACATATGTTCTGGGACTGCAGACTGGATGGACTACAAGAACCATCAACATATGTTCTGGGACTGCAGAATGGATGGACTACAAGAACCATCAACATATGTTCTGGGACTGCAGACTGGATGGACTACAAGAACCATCAACATATGTTCTGGGACTGCAGACTGGATGGACTACAAGAACCATCAACATATGTTCTGGGACTGCAGACTGGATGGACTACAAGAACCATCAACATATGTTCTGGACCTGCAGGCTGGATGGACTACAACAACCATCAACATATGTTCTGGGACTGCAGACTGGATGGACTACAACAACCAAAAACATATGTTCTGGGACTGCAGACTGGATGGACTACAAGAACCAACAACATATGTTCTGGGACTGCAGACTGGATGGACTACAAGAACCATCAACATATGTTCTGGGACTGCAGACTGGATGGACTACAAGAACCAACAACATATGTTCTGGGACTGCAGACTGGATGGACTACAAGAACCATCAACATATGTTCTGGGACTGCAGACTGGATGGACTACAAGAACCATCAACATATGAACTACAGAACATTTACTACTTGATAGATGGAAGTTGTGTTTGGACATGAATTAGTTTCAGTTGTTAATTAAAGATATTAGATCTCTAATAGTAACAGAGTCAGGGAACTGACCTCAGAGTCTCCAGTCTACAGTCTGGACTCTCCAGAAAACCACACAGCAGCTCCAGTCCTGGATCCTGCAGCTTGTTGTGACTCAGGTCCAGCTCTCTCAGATGGGAGGGGTTGGACTTCAGAGCTGAGACCAGAGAAGCACAGCTGGTCTCTGACAACTTGCAGCCCTTCAATCTGAATAAAGAATAAATGATGATGATGAAAATCAATTTCTAATTCAATAAAAACTTTATTGATCCTTTAAACAGCTGCATTTGGAAACATGCTTTGGTCTCTTTGTTTTCATCTACATGTCTGTGTGTGTTTATCAGAGCTGTGAAGTACTTAGTTGCTGCACTCAAGTAGATTTTTTAGATATTTTTACTTTATCTTTTATTGCGCCGACTTTTTACTTTGACTCCTTACATTTTACAAAATTGGCTCTTTATTTTAGTTTCATATAATTTTGTTGGAGTTACCGTTTCCGCGTCATCAATACTGAATAAAAATAAATATTATATAAAAATATTCAATCTAATAATTCATATTTCCTCCTTTCTTTTCTTTCCTTATTGAGCACACAGACCAGGAAGGGAGCCCGTGCTGGCAGCTGATTGGACGAGTGCGTCACGTGGGTCTGGCTGCTGGAGGATTTCAAAGCGACTGTCATGGCGGCTGGGACGGAATAGGATCTTGTATTTTAGGAACAGAGTGGAGCGAAACGTGTTCCTGAAAACATTTGAAGGAGAAAGAGGCCGTGCAGATGTTGGATCTGTCTTCATTTCAGATCCACACAGGTCACTTTAAAAGATGTTGAGAGGCGGCGAGCCGAGCCGGTCGCTCCTCATCTGCTGCAGGAAGGCAGCTGGAAAACTGCGTGTGTGTTTGTGTATATTTGTGTGTGTGTGTGTGTGTGTGTGTGTGTGTGTGTGTGTGTGTGTGTGTGTGTCATCTGTTCAGTTTTTTCACAACTGCAACAGCAACATAAATAAAATTGTTTTAAACATGAAGAAAAAAACGTTTGTCTCAAAAAATGAAAAATAGTTTGTCCTTCTGCTCTCTAATCACACACACACCTCCACCTGTCCCAGGTGAGGTCTACATATAGAGTTACCATCATCATCATCATCATCATCATCATCATCATCATCAACAGTAATTCTGATCCGTATTATTTGAATATAGGTGTCAGCATGATTATAAATGACATGCATGTGAAGAGGATCAAACAGAAATCAGAGTAATGGCTTCAACAGTTAATAAGCACAAGTCTTCTGGGACTGCAGACTGGATGGACTACAAGAACCATCAACATATGTTCTGGGACTGCAGACTGGATGGACTACAAGAACCATCAACATATGTTCTGGGACTGCAGACTGGATGGACTACAAGAACCATCAACATATGTTCTGGGACTGCAGACTGGATGGACTACAAGAACCATCAACATATGTTCTGGGACTGCAGACTAGATGGACTACAAGAACCATCAACATATGTTCTGGGACTGCAGACTGGATGGACTACAAGAACCATCAACATATGTTCTGGGACTGCAGAATGGATGGACTACAAGAACCATCAACATATGTTCTGGGACTGCAGACTGGATGGACTACAAGAACCATCAACATATGTTCTGGGACTGCAGACTGGATGGACTACAAGAACCATCAACATATGTTCTGGGACTGCAGACTGGATGGACTACAAGAACCATCAACATATGTTCTGGACCTGCAGGCTGGATGGACTACAACAACCATCAACATATGTTCTGGGACTGCAGACTGGATGGACTACAACAACCATCAACATATGTTCTGGGACTGCAGACTGGATGGACTACAAGAACCAACAACATATGTTCTGGGACTGCAGACTGGATGGACTACAAGAACCATCAACATATGTTCTGGGACTGCAGACTGGATGGACTACAAGAACCAACAACATATGTTCTGGGACTGCAGACTGGATGGACTACAAGAACCATCAACATATGTTCTGGGACTGCAGACTGGATGGACTACAAGAACCATCAACATATGAACTACAGGACATTTACTACTTGATAGATGGAAGTTGTGTTTGGACATGAATTAGTTTCAGTTGTTAATTAAAGATATTAGATCTCTAATAGTAACAGAGTCAGGGAACTGACCTCAGAGTCTCCAGTCTACAGTCTGGACTCTCCAGAAAACCACACAGCAGCTCCAGTCCTGGATCCTGCAGCTTGTTGTGACTCAGGTCCAGCTCTCTCAGATGGGAGGGTTGGACTTCAGAGCTGAGACCAGAGAAGCACAGCTGGTCTCTGACAACTTGCAGCCCTTCAATCTGAATAAAGAATAAATGATGATGATGAAAATCAATTTCTAATTCAATAAAAACTTTATTGATCCTTTAAACAGCTGCATTTGGAAACATGCTTTGGTCTCTTTGTTTTCATCTACATGTCTGTGTGTGTTTATCAGAGCTGTGAAGTACTTAGTTGCTGCACTCAAGTAGATTTTTAGATATTTTTACTTTATCTTTTATTGCCGACTTTTTACTTTGACTCCTTACATTTTACAAAATTGGCTCTTTATTTTAGTTTCATATAATTTTGTTGGAGTTACCGTTTCGCGTCATCAATACTGAATAAAAATAAATATTATATAAAAATATTCAATCTAATAATTCATATTTCCTCCTTTCTTTTCTTTCCTTATTGAGCACACAGACCAGGAAGGGAGCCCGTGCTGGCAGCTGATTGGACGAGTGCGTCACGTGGGTCTGGCTGCTGGAGGATTTCAAAGCGACTGTCATGGCGGCTGGGACGGAATAGGATCTTGTATTTTAGGAACAGAGTGGAGCGAAACGTGTTCCTGAAAACATTTGAAGGAGAAAGAGGCCGTGCAGATGTTGGATCTGTCTTCATTTCAGATCCACACAGGTCACTTTAAAAGATGTTGAGAGGCGGCGAGCCGAGCCGGTCGCTCCTCATCTGCTGCAGGAAGGCAGCTGGAAAACTGCGTGTGTGTTTGTGTATATTTGTGTGTGTGTGTGTGTGTGTGTGTGTGTGTGTGTGTGTGTGTGTGTCATCTGTTCAGTTTTTTCACAACTGCAACAGCAACATAAATAAAATTGTTTTAAACATGAAGAAAAAAACGTTTGTCTCAAAAAATGAAAAATAGTTTGTCCTTCTGCTCTCTAGTCACACACACACCTCCACCTGTCCCAGGTGAGGTCTACATATAGAGTTACCATCATCATCATCATCATCATCATCATCAACAGTAATGATGATCCGTATTATCTGAATATAGGTGTCAGCATGATTATAAATGACATGCATGTGAAGAGGATCAAACAGAAATCAGAGTAATGGCTTCAACAGTTAATAAGCACAATTCTTCTGGGACTGCAGACTGGATGGACTACAAGAACCATCAACATATGTTCTGGGACTGCAGACTGGATGGACTACAAGAACCATCAACATATGTTCTGGGACTGCAGACTGGATGGACTACAAGAACTATCAACATATGTTCTGGGACTGCAGACTGGATGGACTACAAGAACCATCAACATATGAACTACAGAACATTTACTACTTGATACATGGAAGTTGTGTTTGGACATGAATTAGTTTCAGTTGTTAATTAAAGATATTAGATCTCTAATAGTAACAGAGTCAGGGAACTGACCTCAGAGTCTCCAGTCTACAGTCTGGACTCTCCAGAAAACCACACAGCAGCTCCACTCTTGAATCCTGCAGGCCGTTGTAACTCAGGTCCAGGTATCTCAGATGGGAGGGGTTGGACTTCAGAGCTGAGACCAGAGAAGCACACCTGGTCTCTGACAACTTGCAGCCGCTCAATCTGAATAAAGAATAAATGATGATGATGAAAATCAATTTCTAATTCAATAAAAACTTTATTGATCCTTTAAACAGCTGCATTTGGAAACATGCTTTGGTCTCTTTGTTTTCATCTACATGTCTGTGTGTGTTTATCAGAGCTGTGAAGTACTTAGTTGCTGCAATCAAGTAGATTTTTTAGATATTTTTACTTTATCTTTTTTTGCGCCGACTTTTTACTTTGACTCCTTACATTTTACAAAATTGGCTCGTTACTTTAGTTTCATATAATTTCGTTGTTGTTACCGTTTCCGCGTCATCAATACTGAATAAAAATAAATATTATATAAAAATATTCAATCTAATAATTCATATTTCCTCCTTTCTTTTCTTTCCTTATTGAGCACACAGACCAGGAAGGGAGCCCGTGCTGGCAGCTGATTGGACGAGTGCGTCACGTGGGTCTGGCTGCTGGAGGATTTCAAAGCGACTGTCATGGCGGCTGGGACGGAATAGGATCTTGTATTTTAGGAACAGAGTGGAGCGAAACGTGTTCCTGAAAACATTTGAAGGAGAAAGAGGCCGTGCAGATGTTGGATCTGTCTTCATTTCAGATCCACACAGGTCACTTTAAAAGATGTTGAGAGGCGGCGAGCCGAGCCGGTCGCTCCTCATCTGCTGCAGGAAAACAGCTGGACAACTGTGTGTGTGTGTGTGTGTGTGTGTGTGTGTGTGTGTCATCCGTTCAGTTTTTGCACAACTGCAACAGCAACATAAATAAAATTGTTTTAAACATGAAGAAAAAAACGTTTGTCTCAAAAAATGAAAAATAGTTTGTCCTTCTGCTCTCTAGTCACACACACACCTCCACCTGTCCCAGGTGAGGTCTACATATAGAGGTACCATCATCATCATCATCATCATCATCATCATCATCAACAGTAATTCTGATCCGTATTATTTGAATATAGGTGTCAGCATGATTATAAATGACATGCATGTGAAGAGGATCAAACAGAAATCAGAGTAATGGCTTCAACAGTTAATAAGCACAAGTCTTCTGGGACTGCAGACTGGATGGACTACAAGAACCATCAACATATGTTCTGGGACTGCAGACTGGATGGACTACAAGAACCATCAACATATGTTCTGGGACTGCAGACTGGATGGACTACAAGAACCATCAACATATGTTCTGGGACTGCAGACTAGATGGACTACAAGAACCATCAACATATGTTCTGGGACTGCAGACTGGATGGACTACAAGAACCATCAACATATGTTCTGGGACTGCAGACTGGATGGACTACAAGAACCATCAACATATGTTCTGGGACTGCAGACTGGATGGACTACAAGAACCATCAACATATGACTACAGGACATTTACTACTTGATAGATGGAAGTTGTGTTTGGACATGAATTAGTTTCAGTTGTTAATTAAAGATATTAGATCTCTAATAGTAACAGAGTCAGGGAACTGACCTCAGAGTCTCCAGTCTACAGTCTGGACTCTCCAGAAAACCACACAGCAGCTCCAGTCCTGGATCCTGCAGCTTTTTATGACTCAGGTCCAGCTCTCTCAGATGGGAGGGGTTGGACTTCAGAGCTGAGACCAGAGAAGCACAGCTGGTCTCTGACAACTTGCAGCCCTTCAATCTGAATAAAGAATAAATGATGATGATGAAAATCAATTTCTAATTCAATAAAAACTTTATTGATCCTTTAAACAGCTGCATTTGGAAACATGCTTTGGTCTCTTTGTTTTCATCTACATGTCTGTGTGTGTTTATCAGAGCTGTGAAGTACTTAGTTGCTGCACTCAAGTAGATTTTTTAGATATTTTTACTTTATTTTTCTTTGCGCCGACTTTTTACTTTGACTCCTTACATTTTACAAAATTGGCTCTTTATTTTAGTTTCATATAATTTCGTTGGAGTTACCGTTTCCGCGTCATCAATACTGAATAAAAATAAATATTATATAAAAATATTCAATCTAATAATTCATATTTCCTCCTTTCTTTTCTTTCCTTATTGAGCACACAGACCAGGAAGGGAGCCCGTGCTGGCAGCTGATTGGACGAGCGCGTCACGTGGGTCTGGCTGCTGGAGGATTTCAAAGCGACTGTCATGGCGGCTGGGACGGAACAGGATCTTGTATTTTAGGAACAGAGTGGAGCGAAACGTGTTCCTGAAAACATTTGAAGGAGAAAGAGGCCGTGCAGATGTTGGATCTGTCTTCATTTCAGATCCACACAGGTCACTTTAAAAGATGTTGAGAGGCGGCGAGCCGAGCCGGTCGCTCCTCATCTGCTGCAGGAAGGCAGCTGGACAACTGTGTGTGTGTTTGTGTATATTTGTGTGTGTGCGCTTGTCTATGAATGTGTGTCTGTGTGTGTGTGTGTTACCGGAGGAGTGTGTGTGTGTGTGTGTGTGTGTGTGTGTGTGTGTGTGTGTGTCATCCGTTCAGTTTTTGCACAACTGCAACATAAATAAAATTGTTTTAAACATGAAGAAAAAACCGTTTGTCTCAAAAAATGAAAAATAGTTTGTCCTTCTGCTCTCTAGTCACACACACACCTCCACCTGTCCCAGGTGAGGTCTACATATAGAGTTACCATCATCATCATCATCATCATCATCATCAACAGTAATTCTGATCCGTATTATTTGAATATAGGTGTCAGCATGATTATAAATGACATGCATGTGAAGAGGATCAAACAGAAATCAGAGTAATGGCTTCAACAGTTAATAAGCACAATTCTTCTGGGACTGCAGACTGGATGGACTACAAGAACCATCAACATATGTTCTGGGACTGCAGACTGGATGGACTACAAGAACCATCAACATATGTTCTGGGACTGCAGACTGGATGGACTACAATAACCATCAACATATGAACTACAGGACATTTACTACTTGATAGATGGAAGTTGTGTTTGGACATGAATTAGTTTCAGTTGTTAATTAAAGATATTAGATCTCTAATAGTAACAGAGTCAGGGAACTGACCTCAGAGTCTCCAGTCTACAGTCTGGACTCTCCAGAAAACCACACAGCTGCTCCACGTCTGAATCCTGCAGCTTGTTGTGACTCAGGTCCAGCTCTCTCAGATGGGAGGGGTTGGACTTCAGAGCTGAGACCAGAGAAGCACAGCTGGTCTCTGACAAACTGCAGTCCTCCAATCTGAATAAAGAATAAATGATGATGATGAAAATCAATTTCTAATTCAATAAAAACTTTATTGATCCTTTAAACAGCTGCATTTGGAAACATGCTTTGGTCTCTTTGTTTTCATCTACATGTCTGTGTGTGTTTATCAGAGCTGTGAAGTACTTAGTTGCTGCAATCAAGTAGATTTTTTAGATATTTTTACTTTATCTTTTTTTGCGCCGACTTTTTACTTTGACTCCTTACATTTTACAAAATTGGCTCGTTACTTTAGTTTCATATAATTTCGTTGTTGTTACCGTTTCCGCATCATCAATACTGAATAAAAATAAATATATAAAAATATTCAATCTAATAATTCATATTTCCTCCTTTCTTTTCTTTCCTTATTGAGCACACAGACCAGGAAGGGAGCCCGTGCTGGCAGCTGATTGGACGAGCGCGTCACGTGGGTCTGGCTGCTGGAGGATTTCAAAGCGACTGTCATGGCGGCTGGGACGGAACAGGATCTTGTATTTTAGGAACAGAGTGGAGCGAAACGTGTTCCTGAAAACATTTGAAGGAGAAAGAGGCCGTGCAGATGTTGGATCTGTCTTCATTTCAGATCCACACAGGTCACTTTAAAAGATGTTGAGAGGCGGCGAGCCGAGCCGGTCGCTCCTCATCTGCTGCAGGAAAACAGCTGCAAAACTGCGTGTGTGTTTGTGTATATTTGTGTGTGTGTGTGTGTGTGTGTGTGTGTGTCATCCGTTCAGTTTTTTCACAACTGCAACAGCAACATAAATAAAATTGTTTTAAACATGAAGAAAAAAACGTTTGTCTCAAAAAATGAAAAATAGTTTGTCCTTCTGCTCTCTAGTCACACACACACCTCCACCTGTCCCAGGTGAGGTCTACATATAGAGTTACCATCATCATCATCATCATCATCATCATCATCATCATCATCAACAGTAATTCTGATCCGTATTATTTGAATATAGGTGTCAGCATGATTATAAATGACATGCATGTGAAGAGGATCAAACAGAAATCAGAGTAATGGCTTCAACAGTTAACCCTCTGAGCCCTAAGGCCATTTTTACAGTTCATTGTCCGTCTGGATTTATTTTATAAAAAAGCTTATAAAACATCAACCCTGTTGTCTACAGTCAAGATATGAACATCATTTTTTTCAGGACAAACTGGGTTATTAGAATATTTGGGCTGCAGTGAGCTCACCTGCATGTTAAAAATGGTTGTAGGACCTTAAAGACAAATAAATAAACAAAACGGAACATGAATCTTCCAGATATGTATTAATATCTCAGACAGATCAGTAAAACCTCTAAAACACTTCTCATATGTCTTGGGAGTCACATTGTGAAGAAATAATCATTATAACTTATACAGTTGACAAAATACATGCATTTTTTCAAAGAAAGTCAAGGCGCTTTTGCCCTCATGACATTTACTTATGCCAATAATCAACATAATAATGTCATATTTATTGATATTACACCCACAGCAATGCTACACAAGCAATTGTGTGTCTAAAACAGTTCGCCTATTGGCCTTCCATACAACCGTTTGGCCTTCCATACAGCCTTTTGGCCTTCCATACATTTTGGGTGACGTTGTCTCCCATATATGGGCATGCACCCCATATATGGAGTCCTTGACTTCCGTACACAAAGGACGGACGGCGCTAGCGGCAGAATTGAGCGAAAACGCGATGAATTATGGACAAAAAGTGGATAAATCTTGGATGTAAAGGTATGGATTTCTATGTGTTATGGATGGTTAATGATTGAACTATGAATCAGAGGTGCTTTTTAGGCTCGTGGGCGAGTCTCTCGGTTTCAGAGGGTTAATAAGCACAAGTCTTCTGGGACTGCAGACTGGATGGACTACAAGAACCATCAACATATGTTCTGGGACTGCAGACTGGATGGACTACAAGAACCATCAACATATGAACTACAGGACATTTACTACTTGATAGATGGAAGTTGTGTTTGGACATGAATTAGTTTCAGTTGTTAATTAAAGATATTAGATCTCTAATAGTAACAGAGTCAGGGAACTGACCTCAGAGTCTCCAGCCTACAGTCTGGACTCTCCAGAAAACCACACAGCAGCTCCAGTCCTGAATCCTTCAGGTTGTTGTAACTCAGGTCCAGCTCTCTCAGATGGGAGGGGTTGGACTTCAGAGCTGAGACCAGAGAAGCACAGCTGGTCTCTGACAACCTGCAGCGCTCCAATCTGAATAAAGAATAAATGATGATGATGAAAATCAATTTCTAATTCAATAAAAACTTTATTGATCCTTTAAACAGCTGCATTTGGAAACATGCTTTGGTCTCTTTGTTTTCATCTACATGTCTGTGTGTGTGTGTGTGTGTGTGTGTGTGTGTGTGTATTTTTAAATATAGGTATCAGCATAATTATAAATGACATGCATGTGAAGAGGATCAAACAGAAATCAGAGTAATGGCTTCAACAGTTAATAAGCACAAGTCTTCTGGGACTGCAGACTGGATGGACTACAAGAACCATCAACATATGTTCTGGGACTGCAGACTGGATGGACTACAAGAATTCATTAGCCTCCGGGTGGGGGGTGGGGTGGGGCTGTGTGTGTGTATGTGTGTGTATGCATGTATGTGTGTGTTTGAGTCTGTCTGTGTATCTGTGTGTGTGTGTTGCCATTCATTCTCCACCACGAGTCCACAGCTACAAACCCAACCAACAGAGATCTCTATGATGAAACATGATGGAACGAGTCTAATGGTGCTCGGTTAGAACAATGACATCATGTTAGAAAGCACAGCCACAACCATGTGTCACTAACTAAGAAACAGTAGTGTTAGCCACGATGCTAATGGCACTGCTAACGGCCAACGGTGCTGTCACTAACTAAGAAACAGTAGTGTTAGCCACGATGCTAATGGCACTGCTAACAGCCAATGGTGCCGTCACTAACGTTCCTCCAACCTGTTCCTTGCAGATTGTCCCGTTACTGAGAATCCAGCTGTTAGAAGGTATATGAAGTGAAGCTAACGCTAACAGCTGTAGGGCAGCTAACATGACCTTTAGCTGTCTCCATGAAGGAAACAAGAGCCATTTCACTAATGACAACATTAGCATTCTGGCTAGGTGGATGTGGATGTTAAGGTCATACTCAAACTACCCCCTCCCACCACCTGTACTAATGTTACTCAGTACGTAGCGTTTGCTCCGGATTCTTCAGGCCCCACAATGCCTTGTGTTTCTTTTTGTTTCTCACTCCCACAACCCACTCACATAAGTTATTGTTTCTCAGACGTGACATAAAAAGCATGTGGGTAGAAAAAAATCTCAGATTAGCTAAAATTAGCCAACATATTTATAAAGAATCACATTCAAATATTAATTTCAGCAGTCAAAGAAAAAAAATTTTTTTACCATTCAAATGATATTTAATATTCAGAAAGTGTTCCAACAGCCCTAGTGAGTTATACACTGTATGTGAGCACAACACATGAACTGACCTCAGAGTCTCCAGTCTACAGTTTGGACTCTGCAGTCCAGCACACAGACGCTCCACTGATGAATCCTCCAGGTCGTTGTTACTCAGGTCCAGCTCTCTCAGATGGGAGGGGTTGGACTTCAGAGCTGAGGCCACGACTTCACACTCAGTCTCAGAGAGGAAACAGTCATTAAGCCTGCGATCAAAGATAATAAAACATTTAAAATATAATCAAATCTGACTCTTTTATCCTTAAAATCACATTTTGATTCTCAAGGGTTTGAAGTTTGATTCTGATATGTTGAGGTCAGAAGTCACGGGACCCCTTTCAAACGCCCATGCAGACAGACAGAGATCCGTTCTGTGGAATCGATACTGGATCATTCAGATGAAGAAAATGATATTTTAAACCATTCCTCTTCCCTTACAACAATAATAACAATCATCATTAATCTTTTGGTCAGTAGTTTCTATTTTGTAAGAAATGTTTTATCGGCTCGCCTCCAGTCATCCGGGGCCGAAGAAAAACAAGGATTGGGGACGATGAACTATAAGAGATGAAATAAAGCGTTGTCTAACAGTTTGAATGTTAGGGCGACCAGATGGAAAAGGAGAAGAACGAGCTCTAAAAAGCTCGGCCCATCTCAAAAGATGCTCCTCGTTGGAAACTAGACCAGGTAAAGGTGCAGCTTTTATTTAACGAGGATGGAGATGTTTTGTTCCTCTCTCACATCCAACAATAATTAGAGATATTAGGGCGGGGGCTCGCCTCCACTTCCTCAGACATTTGATTCTCATTCACATATTTAAAGTGTATTTGGGATATTTCCCTTTGGATATGAAGGAGATGACAGAGTTGTACAAGGTTCCCTCGGACCTGCTGCATAGAGACAGAGAGCATCACGTCATACTCTGAAAGCCACGCCCACCGGGGGGCTCTCTGCTTCTATCTGTAAGGTAAGCTAACACTCAGGGTGGTGTGATGATGCTGTGGGATCCTACAGTCTTCCCATTCTCTCTGCTGATTCCTCACGTCTGGATCCACTTTTTTCTTTATGAAAACTCAGTTTTTCAGCTCGCCAGCTTATGAAAACTTAAGTTCTGGGTTATTTAGTCTTTTGGTGGTGAAGATCAGCACCCAGCAACTTTTAGGGCTGGTTCTGATGTTTTCTAGCCGACAGAATAAAGAGGAGGAACCTTCACACTGTACAAGTCAATGGAGAGCAGAGAGAGGTCCCCCCCACCCCAGGAAACTGCAGGTCAGCTCTCAGCTCTTTTAACTCTGAAGACCTTTCTGTCTGAGGTTTTGTTTTTAAATCATTTCTTATACTGAAGTTGATTTTTGTTGAAACTGTTTGACAATCAGCAAGGGTAAGCCCCCGTTTGGGATGTTTCTGTTAATTTGGGAGATTAGGGCTATTCTGGGGGTATTATGAACAGGAAATTAATATATTTCTCAGAATTTCTCCAATGCCGGTGTGAGGTGGATTTTATGGTAAAATCTACAAGAAACAGTTGGAGCTGTTCAGGATTTTGTAAAGTTTGCCGTGATTAAACTAAGCCTTAAAGTGACGATTATACTGTAGTGTAAAGAGAAGTACTTCCACTCTTGGTTACCAGGGTAACCAGAGTACAAAGTCCCATGATCCTCCAGGGCCCATGGGGGATGAGATGATAAAGACATGTGGCTCCTTATTGGTCACCAATGTTTGGGATATTAATAGTTAGGCTCAGACAACGTGTGTGTGTGTGTGTGGGGGGGCTTATACACTGTCCCATACTACCTGAAAGCTTCTTTCACCTGCTTTTATATATTTAACTGTTTTGAACTGCTCTTTGTTTCATTTCTTGTACTGCAACTTTTATTAGTTTAATCTTTTTATTTATGACTTTTTTATTTGACTACTGAAATCTACAAATAAATAAATAAATGAATAAAGCATTGCCTATAAAATATGAAAATGAACAGAAACATCCTCAAGATTAAATAGTTCAGAATCTGCTCATAAATATGATAAAAATAACTAAATGAAAGTTATTATGAAAAGCTGACCCTTGACCCCAATAATAACTGGGTGTGTATATGAAATCTCTGCGTTCTAGAAACCCAGAGCTGACTCTGTCTACACTGTCAAAAGGCCGTCTGTTGGACTAATGATGACAGAAGATCGTTTAGATCACCATCGGCTCCTTCTCACAGCGTTGGACACAACTAGGACATTTGCAGAGTAACATGTAGAATTATTTCCAATAAGCAGCTTTATCTTTTATAGTGTGGAAGCTTTCTATTGTTCATGTGTGTAAAGTCTGGATGTTTCCTCTAATACTGATGGCCTCAGCTTCACACTGATTTAAAATGATAATCTGGATTTACCGAGCCTTTCTGCAGTTCCTCACAGCTGGAACCAGTCTCCGTTGTCCCTCCTCTGATGTGTTGTACTTCATCACGTCCAACTCATCCAGAACCTCCTCTGACATCTGCAGCATGTAGGCCAGAGCTGAGCAGTGGATCTCAGAGAGTTTCTTCTCTGATCTGTTCTCTGACTTCAGGAAGTCTTGGATCTCCTGATGGACTGAGAGGTCCTTCATCTCCGTCAGACAGTGGAAGATGTTGATGCAGCTGTCAGGAGAGATCCCATATCTGTTCATCTTCTTCAGGTTGTTGATGGCTCTCTGGATGATTTCTGGACTGTTGTCTGTCTGACCCAGCAGGCCTCCTAAGAGTCTCTGGTTGGACTCCAGAGAGAGGCCATGAAGGAAGCGGACAAACAGGTCCAGGTGGCCATTTTTACTCTCAAGGGATTTCTTCATGGCTCTCTTCAGGAAGATATCCAGGGATGGGTAATGGTCATTGTCATAATCAATTTCATCATCATCATCATCATCATCATCATCAATAGCTTTCTTATCCAGGAAGTCCTTGAGTACCTGTGTGTTCCTGTTGGTGTAACAGTGGAACAGGTAGACTGCAGCCAGAAACTCCTGAACGCTCAGATGAACGAAGCAGTAGACTGATTTCTGGAAGATCCCTCTCTCTGTTTTGAAGATCTGTGAACAGACTCCTGAGTACAGCGAGGCCTCTGTGACGTCCAGACCACAGCGCTCCAGGTCTTCTTGGTAGAACATGATGTTTCCTTTCTCCAGCTGTTCAAACGCCAGCCTCCCCAGCTTCAGAAGAACTTCCCCGTCGGCCTCCATCAGCTCCTGTGGACTCGTCTCATGTCCCTCAGCATACTTGAGCTTCTTCCTCTTTGTTTGAACCAGCAGGAAGTGGGAGTACATGTCAGTCAGGGTCTTGGGCAGCTCTCCTCTCTGGTCTGTAGTCAACATGTGGTCCAGGACTGTAGCAGTGATCCAGCAGAAGACTGGGATCAGACACATGATGTGGAGGCTCCTGGAGGTCTTGATGTGGGAGATGATTCTGCTGGACAGCTCTTCATCACTGACTCTCTTCCTTAAGTACTCCTCCTTCTGGTCGTCAGTGAAGCCTCGTACTTCTGTTACCCTGTCAACACACGCAGGAGGGATCTGATTGGCTGCTGCAGGTCGGGAAGTTATCCAGACGAGAGCCGAGGGAAGCAGCTTCCCCTGGATGAGGTTTGTCAACAGCAGGTTGACGGAGGACTTGTGTGTGACATCAGGAACAGCCTCATCGCTGTTGAAATCCAGTGAAAGTCTGCTTTCATCCAGGCCGTCAAAGATGAAGAGAAGTCTGGAGGCAGCGAGCTGGTCTGCTGGGACCTCCTGTAATGTTGGATGGAAAACACGGAGCAGCTCCAGAAGACTGTACTGCTCATCTTTGATCAGGTTCAGCTCCCTGAAGGAAAGAGGAATCACCAGACTAATATCTTGGTTCTCCGACCCCTCGGCCCAGTCCAGACAGAACTTCTGCACCGTGAAGGTTTTTCCAACGCCAGCGACGCCGCTCGTCACAACCACTCTGATGGGTTTCTGTTGGCCAGGTGAGGCTTTAAAGATGTCGCAGCACTGGATTGGAGAGTGATGGAGGCTCTTCTCCTTGGAAGCTGTCTCCAGCTGCCTCACCTCATGTTGGGTATTAACCTCTTCACTCAGTCCCTCTGTGAGGTAGAGGACCGTGTAGATCTTGCTGAGGAGGGTTCTACTTCCTGTTTCAGCTCCTTCAGTCACACGTTCAAATGTCTCCTTCAGCATGGACTTCTGTTTCTGACGACCAACGTCCACTAAAAAAAGGACAGAGGTGAGAGACAGAACAAGAAAGAGAAAGAGAGAACAAGCTGCTGATTCTTTTTAGGACTTTATTACTTATTAATATTAAAACATGCAGTTAAAGTTCAGTTAGACTTAAAATTAGGACTGGGTACCGGATTTACTGACTTCCTTTTTAGGGTACCAACCGGATTGTAGGGACCCTCTGCTTATCAGACCAGTCCCCTCCGGGTGCTGGGTAGATCATGGAGCTATTTAAGACGCGTGCACTATGTGATCCAATGCCAACCATCGGCGATCAGCATGTCTTTTAAACTCAGGCAGGTTTCATACATAGAGTCCATTCATATGTGGAAATACCAAACAGAAACCCTTCATTCCTCTTTCCATTCTCAGAACATATTGGTCAAAAAGCTGTTTGCTCCCTTCTCCCCCAACACCTGGGCCCTGTTGGACATGGATTAAATCACCTGAGTCACAGCCACATTGACAGCGCCATGGCAACCCCTGGTGGGGGGGAGGACTAACAGCAGCAAATAATACACATAAAACCAGATGGCTCCCACACGGATTATGTCAGTACTACCGAGGACCGATTCACCATCACTGACACATTCCAGTACCTAGTAGTCCATAATCCACTCTGGCCTTCATCCCCCAATGTTAAATGTCTGCGCTGTACGACTGTAAAAACTGGAATATTTCTAATGTTAAATGTCCCAACAAATGTCTCCGTATTCCAACAGCAGTGGTGTGTTGAGACATGAAGACATCAGCAGACAGATGGACAGACTTACTTTGCTTAGAGCTGCTCTGATTGGCTGTCTGCAGTCCAGCTCTGGTTCTGGATCTGCACGCCTGCTCCTCCTCAGAAACATCACTCCTCTTCCTCTCTCTGTGGAGACATTTCTTCATCACTATTGTTGCTGAAACAAGGGAATCTGGTGAAAGACCAGCATGTAACAGTGATGTCTCAGGTCCAGGTCCAGACTGCTTCCTGGGTTCTGAGCCCTGTTTTCTATCAAATGCATGATGAAGATTGCCTGGATCAACATTCCAGTACATTCATGTCAGGCTTTGTTTAACCAGGTATCAGCTGATTGAAATAGCTCACGTTCATTTGATCATCCGCATAGAACAACAACTTTCTGTTCTTCTGGTCTAACTTCAGACTTTCAGGCTTCTTTTGGAGATGAAATCATTGTTTGTGTCTCAGTAAGAATGTGGATAACATTAGTGCTGCTGAGATACCTGCTACAGCTGCATTTCTACCAATGAATCGGAGAAAAGCTTTAATTTCTCTGATTCCACCGTCTGGCGATGCTAGACTAATCTACTGAGAACTTTTAGATCAGTGCTGCCCATGGATGGTGGTTCTTGGCTTTCAGGGACCACATATGGTCCAGAGACTTCATAGAGCTTAAAGAAAATCAGAACAATCAATACATGCCATAGGCAGGAAAACCTGAACCAGAGTCATTAAATGAGTTGGTAGCAGTCTCTTACTTTGTGTCTGAGGGTCCAGGTTCATCAGTGAGGTCTGGAGGAGGATCTCTGGACCGGTCACTCTTCATAGACAGACAGCCGGATCCTCCAGACTCTGCTCCGTCCTCCTCTTCCTCCAAATCACTCATCTTCTGATCTGAAGTTAGTCTGAGAGGAACAACAGGAACCCTGACTGGGAGCTCAGCACATTTAGAGGAGACACGCTGGAACACAAGTCTAAAACAGGAAGTAACTAAAAGGAAGTAACTGACAGGAAGTTACTACCCACATGCTGCTACGTTAGCTTAACTCACCACATACACACACAAACACACACACACACACACACACACACACACACACACACACACACACTGACTCAACAGGGCTGCTGCTCCTCCCTCTGTGTTCTCCACCTACTGGAAATCACATGACCTCACCTCAGTGGGGGGGGCATGCAGCAAAGGGCAAGGAGTAAACCTCTAGATATGGGCGCCTCCTCTGCCACCTGAGCTCCCCGGGCGCTCAACACGTCTGAAAAAGGTGTAACCCCCCCCCAATGGCTCACCGCTGGTTAAATGTGTGGAGTGGTACCTGGTGAACAGGTGATCAGGGTTGCTCCAGGTGAGAAACACCGACATGGAATAGGAGTCAGCATGATGGGATTTTAAAGTAGCTCTATGCCGCCACCTTGTTGTCACATGTCATATTCCATCTGCAGCCTGAATACTGGATCAACACATTTCATTCATACATCATATCAAACTTTGAGTACATCCAATAAATGAATATTTGGTTAAAAGAGCCCAAATTTCTGAAAAACAGGTCAAAGATGGAAAGAAATTAACATTTGATATCCGGTCTAATTCAACATGATTTCAACGTTTTTATGTATATATATATATGTATATATATACATATATATATATATATATATATATATATATATATATATATATATATATATATACATACATATATATATATACATACATATATATATATATATATATATATATATATATACATACATATATATATATACATATATATATACATATATATATATATATATATATATATATATATATATATATATATATCCTAAGGTGGCGAACGGTGCTTCTGGAAAACCGTTCGCCACCTTAGGAGGGGGAAGCGAGGAATCATCCAAGCTGTATACAGTAAGGATGGGACGTTGTTGACCTCAACTGGGGAGGTAATAGAGCGGTGGAAGGAGCACTTTGAGGAACTCCTAAATCCAGCCGACACGCCCTCTGTGGTAGAGGCAGAGCTGGAGGATGATGGGGGAACAGTGTCCCTGGTGGAGGTCTCTGAGGTAGTCAAACAACTCCACAGCGGCAAAGCCCCAGGGATTGATGAGATCCGTCCAGAAATGCTGAAAGCTCTGGGTGTGGAGGGGATGTCTTGGTTGACACGCCTCTTCAACATTGCGTGGAAGTCTGGGACGGTGCCTAAGGAGTGGCAGACCGGGGTGGTGGTTCCCAACTTCAAAAAGGGGTACCAGTGGGTGTGTGCCAATTACAGGGGTATCACACTTCTCAGCCTCCCTGGTAAAGTCTACTCCAAGGTGCTGGAAAGGAGGGTTCGGCCGATAGTCGGACCTCGGATTGAAGAGGAACAATGTGGATTCCGTCCTGGTCGTGGAACAACGGATCAGATCTTCACTCTCGCAAAGATCTTGGAGGGGGCCTGGGAGTATGCCCAACCAGTCTACATGTGTTTTGTGGATCTGGAGAAGGCGTATGACCGGGTCCCCCGGGAGAAATTGTGGGAGGTGCTGCGGGAGTATGGGGTGAGGGGGTCCCTTCTCAGGGCCATCCAATCTCTGTATGACCAAAGCGAGAGCTGTGTCCGGGTTCTCGGCAGTAAGTCGGACTCGTTCCAGGTGAGGGTTGGCCTCCGCCAGGGCTGCGCTTTGTCACCAATCCTGTTTGTAATATTTATGGACAGGATATCGAGGCGTAGTCGGGGCGGGGAGGGGTTGCAGTTCGGTGGGCTCGGGATCTCATCGCTGCTTTTTGCAGATGATGTGGTCTTGATGGCGTCATCGGCCTGAGGCCTTCAGCACTCACTGGATCGGTTCGCAGCCGAGTGTGAAGCGGCTGGGATGAGGATCAGCACCTCTAAATCTGAGGCCATGGTTCTCAGCAGGAAACCGATGGAGTGCTTTATTCGGGTAGGGAGTGAGTCCTTACCCCAAGTGAAGGAGTTTAAGTACCTTGGGGTCTTGTTCGCGAGTGAGGGGACTATGGAGCGTGAGATTGGTCGGAGAATCGGAGCAGCTGGTGCGGTATTGCATTCAGTTTATCGCACCGTTGTAACGAAAAGAGAGCTGAGCCAGAAGGCAAAGCTTTCGATCTACCGGGCAATTTTCGTTCCTACCCTCACCTATGGTCATGAAGGCTGGGTCATGACCGAAAGAACGAGGTCCAGGGTACAAGCGGCTGAAATGGGTTTCCTCAGGAGGGTGGCTGGCGTCTCCCTTAGAGATAGGGTGAGAAGCTCAGTCATCCGAGAGGAACTCGGAGTAGAGCCGCTGCTCCTTCGCGTCGAAAGGAGCCAGTTGAGGTGGTTCAGGCATCTGGTGAGGATGCCTCCTGGGCGCCTCCGTAGGGAGGTGTTCCAGGCACGTCCAGCTGGGAGGAGGCCTCGGGGAAGATCCAGGACTAGGTGGAGAGATTATATCTCCAACCTGGCCTGGGAACGCCTCGGGATCCCCCAGTCGGAGCTGGTTGATGTGGCTCGGGAAAGGGAAGTTTGGGGTCCCCTACTGGAGCTGCTGCCCCCGCGACCCACAACATGAACATCCTCTAAAGGTCCACTAGCGTCCTCAGCTTTAGGGACATGGGACGTCTTCCTGCAGCATGGACAGGACGTCCCGTTACAGTCTGCAGGAAACAAGCTGTTAGAGATGCAAAACAGCTGGTAATGAATTAAGGAAAGAAATGAGCTGGAAACAACACACACACACACACAGACACACACACACAGACACACACACACACATACACAGACACACACACACACACACACACACACACACACACACTCATGATGTATTCTGAGAACGACTCTCCACCAGACTCCAGAGGAGAAACGAGGGATTTAAGGACGTGTCAGATGGAAATGAAGCTGCAGGAACGACTGCAGACTGAAGAGAGAAGAGTGTCGGCACACACACTCACACACACACTCACACTCACACACACACACACACTCACACTCACACACACACTCACACTCACACACACACACTCACACACACTAAAACATCAGAAGTGTGTATTCTATAATTAAAGGTTTAATTAGTCTGTTTGTTGATTATTCAACAATTTGTTAAAAGTATGTCTGACATTAGTCTTAAAACCTAAAAACATGATGTATAAGATTAATGTTCTTTAGCATTAAATCACAGATTAAGGAGTTTTTTCAGGCTTAAAATGTTATTTTAATGGACCTCTGTACTAAAGCTAAATGTGTTAAATGAAAGGGTTTGAATTAAAAGTTTAAATGTTTTCAAAAGTGTAAAATAAAAAGCCCTGAAATCACCAAACCCACCAGACTTCATGTAAATAATCACTACTTTTAGTGTGTATAGAGCAGCATATCTCCACCAGACTCCATGTAAATAATCACTACTTTTAGTGTGTATAGAGCAGCATATCTCCACCAGACTCCATGTAAATAATCACTACTTTTAGTGTGTATAGAGCAGCATATCTCCACCAGACTCCATGTAAATAATCACTACTTTTAGTGTGTATAGAGCAGCATATCTCCACCAGACTCCATGTAAATAATCACTACTTTTAGCGTGTATAGAGCAGCATATCTCCACAAGACTCCATGTAAATAATCACTACTTTTAGCGTGTATAGAGCAGCATATCTCCACCAGACTCCATGTAAATAATCACTACTTTTAGTGTGTATAGAGCAGCATATCTCCACCAGACTCCATGTAAATAATCACTACTTTTAGCGTGTATAGAGCAGCATATCTCCACCAGACTCCATGTAAATAATCACTACTTTTAGCGTGTATAGAGCAGCATATCTCCACATGTAAATGGGTGAATTAAGAGTTTATTCCAACCAGACCAGAGTGGTGATTGGTGGAACAGTGGAAAGATGAACCAAGACGGCTTTTGGTAGTTTTATTTAGTTTCTGTCCACTTTGAATGAAGTGTGTTCTACGATGATAAAAGTAGTGATTATTTACATGGAGTCTGGTTGCCGGTCGGAACAAAGACAGTGAGGATCCTTAAGGAGTCCGTTAATCAGGAATAAATGTAATCTGATGTAACAGAAACACATTAAAGGGATCCGTGTGAGTGAGTGATTATGGAGGAGCATCAGAAGTTAAGTGCAGTGTGATGAGGCTCGTTAGCAGCCAATCACAGCTCACTGTCATCTGAGGAAACCAATCAGTGATCCCAATCGATACCTTCTAATGCTTTTATTGTGAAACTACTGATCACATGATGAGTGCTGATTAGAGGACTGTTCATTTAATATTATAAGAAAAGAGATTGATCAGCTGATGGAAACCTTTCAAAAACCCGTTAAACTTTCATTTAGAGACTTTATTTAAAAAGGCTCCAAACTACTTTAGATTTCATCAAGTGACGTTAAAGAACTTTAAATGACGTCATCTGGTGGAACTGGTTCTGGTTTTACCTCCTGGGGGGTCAAATTACAACTCTTATTTCAATGTTATCTTATTTAAAAGAAATATCATGTCTGTGTGTGTGTGTGTGTCTGTGTGTGTCTCTGTGTGTGTGTGTGTCTCTGTGTGTGTGTGTCTGTGTGTGTTCGTGTGTGTGTTTGTGTGTGTGTGTGTGTGTGTGTCTGTGTGTGTCTCTGTGTGTGTGTGTGTCTGTGTGTGTTCGTGTGTGTGTTTGTGTTTGTGTTTGTGTGTGTGTGTGTGTGTCTCTGTGTGTGTGTGTGTATTGTCCCAACTTGTCTGCTGCTCTCTCCCCGCTGCACTTTCTCTGCTGCAGTTTCTCCGCTGGCCGCTGGGTGGCGACAGAGACCGGGACTCTCTGAGTCTGGGGGGGCGACAGAGACCGGGACTCTCTGAGTCTGGGGGGGCGACAGAGACCGGGACTCTCTGAGTCTGGGGGCGACAGAGACCGGGACTCTCTGAGTCTGGGGGGCGACAGAGACCGGGACTCTCTCTGTATAGTCATGTGACATCAACATCATGTCTTCACACCAGTCATATTTGTCCCGTCTGCACCATGCAGTCCACCCTGTGTCCACCAGGTGTCCCCCAGGTGTCCTCAGGCTGCTCGTGGCCCGGATGTCCAACTCCATAAGCAGCATCAGCTGCAGAGTGGAGCTGAATGTCTCGTGAACCCACGCGCGTTCCCCGTGTTTCATGTGAAGCTCTCCTGCTGCTCACCCTGCAGCCAGGCTCTGTTACACAATGCATGGTCACTACGGTGCTCCCGGGCTCGTGCTCTCACACGGGGGAGGGGGGGCGATCACCTGATCCAGCTTCCCCTGCCGAACCAGACTCCGTGTGAAAAAGACATTCATTTAAGACTCATCGCTGCGGTGCGGCTGGATTTGGGTGTTTGTGTGGGGGTGCGATGTGGATTCAGTGTCGTGAGGGAGGTTGGGGGGTCGGCTGTGATTCCGGAGAATCCCGCAGCTGTCCTCGTGCAGCAGGAGCAGCTTTTTGGGAATCAGGGAGGCACAGACGTGGAAATTCCTGCTCTGCGTGAGTACCAACTCCCAGTAAACAGACCGGGGGTGTGTGGGAGAGGGGAGAGAGCGGGGGATTCTCCGAAAACACCCACGTGGGATCTCCGGCGTCAGCTGCGTGCTCAGCCAATGGGCGCAGGGTACGGGGGATCTTTGGACAGCGGCGGACCAATCAGAGGGCGAGCGGCCGAGCGGAGCGACGCCCCCTCGGAGAGACTATAAAGGGTGCGGGTTTCTGTTTTCAGACTCAGACAGCGCCTTCCTCTCACGCTCTCCTCGCTATCTGCACTCTTTTAAGGGACTCTGAAGGACCGAGACTCGTTTACCGGACTCTAAAAGGACCTCTGCGCCGAGCTGGATTACCTGTTTTTGGGACTTTATTCCTGGGACTTCACCGCAGCCTCTCCGCCCTGGGTCCGTGTCTTTCTATCCTGGATCTGGTGGATTACTTGACTGAGTTCAGCATGACTCTGGAGGAGGTCCTCGGCTCCAACAGCACCGAGAAAAGGTAAATTCCTGCTGCTTGTCGGAGGTGCGTAGTTACGCGCTGTGGCAGTTTCAAGTCAAGTTTTTAGTCCCGACCATAAACCCGGATCCCATTTCACAAACCGTCAGCCCCCTTTTCACCCCTTTGCCATCACATGCTGTGATCCCTCCGCGTGCAGCCCACGGACACATTCCTGCAGCTTTTCTAAGTTACTGACTGTTGCTCAACGATGCGTAATTACGCACTGTCTGGCACGCCGTAGCGCGAGTTTAAGTCACTTTTTAGACCCCTTTTAACCCTAGATCAAGTTTTTCAGACCGTGATCCTGATACCTGGGGTGTACCCGGAGCGTACGGGCGGATCTGTGCGCGGCTGTGGGCGGTTTGCGGGGCTCAGTCTGCGGGTTTCGGTCCCATGTGTAACCGGGGCTCTGCTGTGTTTCTCTGCAGGATGGAGACGGTGAGTCAGGCTCTGGAGGAGCTGCTGGTCCAGGCCCAGCGGCAGGACTGCCTCACGGTGGGGGTCTACGAGTCCGCCAAACTCATGAATGTGTAAGTTTATGTCTTTATTTCTGTTATATGTATATATATATGTACAGTGTATATATCTTTTATCTGTTATATGTCTATTTGATAGAAAAGAAAGGCACAAATAAGGAAATACACAGGTGGGATGGATGGATGGATGGATGGATGGATGGATGGATAGATAGATACTTTATTCATCCCAAAGGCAATTTTTTTTACTACTCTATAATACTATATAAAGAGAATAGTACATAGTATCTATACAGTATATTCTATAATACTATATAAAGTAGAGAATAGTACATAGTATCTTTACAGTATATTCTATAATACTATATAAAGTAGAGAATAGTACATAGTATCTTTACAGTATATTCTATAATACTATATAAAGTAGAGAATAGTACATAGTATCTTTACAGTATATTCTATAATACTATATAAAGTAGAGAATAGTACATAGTATCTATACAGTATATTCTATAATACTATATAAAGTAGAGTATAGTACATAGTATCTTTACAGTATATTCTATAATACTATATAAAGTAGAGAATAGTACATAGTATCTTTACAGTATATTCTATAATACTATATAAAGTAGAGAATAGTACATAGTATCTTTACAGTATATTCTATAATACCATATAAAGTAGAGAATAGTACATAGTATCTTTACAGTAGATAGTTAATCCACATTGCATGCAGCCAGATAAGAGGTGCAGATATACAGCTTCCCGTGACCCCTGCTGACCCCCGTCTCCCTGCAGGGACCCGGACAGCGTGGTCCTGTGCGTCCTGGCCACCGATGAGGAGGACGAAGGCGACATCGCGCTGCAGATCCACTTCACGCTGCTGCAGGCCTTCTGCTGCGACAACGACATCAACATCCTGCGCGTGTCCGGCCTGCGGCGGCTGGCCCCGCTGCTGGGGGGGGAGCCGGACACCGGGGACAGCACCGGGACCGGGGGCACGGAGCCCCGGGACATGCACTGCATTCTGGTCACTGTAAGTACGCCCCCCCACAGGCATCAACACCCCCCCACATACTGCACAGGCATCAACACCCCCCCACATACTGCACAGGCATCAACACCCCCCCACATACTGCACAGGCATCAACACCCCCCCACATACTGCACAGGCATCAACACCCCCCCACATACTGCACATATAGATGGATATTGATCCCAATAAAATGGGAAATTATAGTTTTCCAGCAGCAAAATCAGTCACACAGCACAGAGTATAAATATACATGAAATACTAGGATACAGTATACATGAACTACTAGGATACAATATACATGAAATACTAGGATACAGTATACATGAACTACTACTAGGATACAGTATACATGAACTACTAGGATACAGTATACATGAACTACTACTAGGATGAAGTACATAGTGAGTAACGTGTGTCTTCCCCGTGCAGAACCCCCCGGTGCAGCCGCTGCAGACCCCGGCCCTGCAGAACATCAGCAGCTTCTGCGAGGAGAGCCGCTGCAGGAACCAGTGGGTCCCCTGGCTGGAGATGCAGGACCGCTGAGCCGGGCCGGGCCGGGCGGGCCGAGCCAGACCGCTGACGCAGCGGTGAGAGAGTCAAACAGTCCAAAACACCGCGCTTCTGCTGAAGACGATAACGGCGTTTGAGAGGACAGCGGGACCGGATCCAACCGAACCGGGCCGTCCTGCTGCCTGATTGGGCGGGTGGTTTTGGGCGGGGGAGACGCCGGTACCGGGACCGGGCAGGTTCTGCAGGCCGGCGGACTGCGGGGGTGGGAAGCAGAGAGACTTTTACTGAACTGAGGGGGGGTGCAGGTGCTCTGCTCACCTGACCGCTCGCTCACACGGGAACTGGGAGACGCTACGGGACGCTAAGAGACGCTAAGAGACGCTAAGAGACGCTAAGAGACGCTAAGAGACGCTAAGAGACGCTAAGAGACGCTAAGAGACTCTAAGAGACGCTACGGGACACTAAGAGACTCTAAGAGACGCTACGGGACGCTAAGAGACGCTAAGAGACGCTAAGAGACGCTAAGAGACGCTAAGAGACTCTAAGAGACGCTACGGGACACTAAGAGACTCTAAGAGACGCTACGGGACACTAAGAGACGCTACGGGACACTAAGAGACGCTACGGGACACTAAGAGACGCTACGGGACACTAAGAGACACTAAGAGACGCTACGGGACACTAAGAGACGCTACGGGACACTAAGAGACGCTACGGGACACTAAGAGACTCTAAGAGACGCTACGGGACACTAAGAGACGCTACGGGACACTAAGAGACGCTACGGGACACTAAGAGACGCTAAGAGACGCTAAGAGACACTAAGAGACGCCACGGGACACTAAGAGACGCTACGGGACACTAAGAGACGCTACGGGACACTAAGAGACGCTAAGAGACGCCACGGGACGCTACGGGACACGTGGCGTCACGTCTCAGTGTTTTCTTTCTTTAACCAATGGAAGTTGAAGATGTTTACAGCTGATCCAGAATGAACTGGGGGTAGCATCCAGAGTTTTATTTAAACAGATTCCTGGGCAGCGTTACACACTATTAATTATTAATATATTAGTATTAATATATGAACTGTGAATCTTATTTAACCTGATGAATAAATTATTGAAGGAGAAATGATTTCTGAGTGTTTCATCGTGTGTGTGTGGGTGTGTGTGTCTTTGTGTGTGTGTGTGGGTGTGTGTGTGTGTGTGTGTGTGTGTGTAAATCAGTCGCTGCAGGTTACATAAGGAGATCCTCCCACCACATCAGTTTCCATGGTGCCCTGTGTGTGTGTGTGTGTGTGTGTGTGTGTGTTCTTGTGGGAGCTGAAGCTGCAGGAGTGTTGCTGATGGAGTTGTTGGACGGTTGATTCCCCCCCCCCCGCTTGCTTCCAATCTTTGTGCTAAGCTAGGCTAACCAACACTGGGGGCTTTTCCAAAACAACATATGATCACAGTTAGAACCAGAAAGAGCTTTATGGACACAATATATATATAATATAATATATAATATATATACACTCTGGGGAACACTGCATCCAGAAACAACAACGTAAGATATAAGATATAAGATATAAGCCATAACACAAAATAACTGCATAAGAAAAGAGATGTCCAATGGGCTGAGTGCAGAGGAGGGCAGCGGCCACATGGCCAGTCCAGGAGGAAGATGAATACAAAGTACAGCTACAGCAATATTTCATATTTTATATTCTTATATTTGTGTGTTGACACTGTGAAGGTTTCCCAACACTATCTACACAACAGTGTTGACGAAGCTGAAACCTTCACATTACAAGAGGAAAGAAATGACTCAC
>JABXJD010000288.1:0-12500 GCA_013375575.1 Percina caprodes | reverse complement strand
CTTAGAAAAGAAAGTGACCAAAAGTTTCTTTTGTTTTCTCCTGGTTTGACTTTCCTCTTCATCGTCATCATCATCATCATCAGGGTGTCCTTTCTCTGCGTGCATGAGCCCACAATTACAGACCGTGTGCTTAGGTTACACCCCCCACCCACCACCAGATAACCCCACCCACCCAAACCACGCTTTGATGTCAAACCAAACGTCCCCTCCCTCCCTAACTGCCCCTGTTTCTCCTCCAGACCACAAACCAGACGGGCCACATCCAGTGTACTGCCTGCTGCTCTCTGATTGGTCACTGTAGTGCCTGCTGCTGTCTGATTGGTCCCTGGGGCCAGACACCAGAATCAACCAGAGCTTATTGATCAGGTGGAGGTGTGAACCATGAATGAAGGAAACGACGATGCTAATCACCCGGGTGCTAATGCTAATGTTAGCTTAGATTCCTGCAGGGAGATGTTCAGCATCAGTCAGAGTCCACTAGAAGATCTGTTGTTGCTGCTGACAGACTCAGATTATTATTCAAAGTGTAACAACATTATGGGATGGATCCCTACAGAGATAGACCTTTTAATTAAAGAGGAAGATCCTTTTAGTTTAACATGAAACAGAAATCATCATCACCAAACCCACCAGACTCCATGTAAATAATCACTACTTTTATCATCGTAAAACACACTTCATTCAAAGTGGACAGAAACTAAATAAAACTACCAAAAGCCGTCTTGGTTCATCTTTCCACTGTTCCACCAATCACCACTCTGGTCTGGTTGGAATAAACTCTTAATTCACCCATTTACATGTGGAGATATGCTGCTCTATAAACGCTAAACGTAGTGATTATTTACATGGAGTCTGGTGGAGATATGCTGCTCTATACACGCTAAAAGAAGTGATTATTTACATGGAGTCTGGTGGAGATATGCTGCTCTATAAACGCTAAACGTAGTGATTATTTACATGGAGTCTGGTGGAGATATGCTGCTCTATACACGCTAAAAGAAGTGATTATTTACATGGAGTCTGGTGGAGATATGCTGCTCTATACACGCTAAAAGTAGTGATTATTTACATGGAGTCTGGTGGAGATATGCTGCTCTATACACGCTAAAAGTAGTGATTATTTACATGGAGTCTGGTGGAGATATGCTGCTCTATACACGCTAAAAGTAGTGATTATTTACATGGAGTCTGGTGGAGATATGCTGCTCTATACACGCTAAAAGTAGTGATTTACATGGAGTCTGGTGGAGATATGCTGCTCTATACACGCTAAAAGAAGTGATTATTTACATGGAGTCTGGTGGAGATATGCTGCTCTATACACACTAAAAGTAGTGATTATTTACATGGAGTCTGGTGGAGATATGCTGCTCTATACACGCTAAAAGTAGTGATTATTTACATGGAGTCTGGTGGAGATATGCTGCTCTATACACACTAAAAGTAGTGATTATTTACATGGAGTCTGGTGGAGATATGCTGCTCTATACACGCTAAAAGTAGTGATTATTTACATGGAGTCTGGTGGAGATATGCTGCTCTATACACGCTAAAAGTAGTGATTATTTACATGGAGTCTGGTGGAGATATGCTGCTCTATACACGCTAAAAGTAGTGATTATTTACATGGAGTCTGGTGGAGATATGCTGCTCTATACACGCTAAAAGAAGTGATTATTTACATGGAGTCTGGTGGAGATATGCTGCTCTATACACGCTAAAAGTAGTGATTATTTACATGGAGTCTGGTGGAGATATGCTGCTCTATACACGCTAAAAGTAGTGATTATTTACATGGAGTCTGGTGGAGATATGCTGCTCTATACACACTAAAAGTAGTGATTATTTACATGGAGTCTGGTGGAGATATGCTGCTCTATACACTCTAAAAGTAGTGATTATTAACATGGAGTCTGGTGGAGATATGCTGCTCTATACACGCTAAAAGTAGTGATTATTTACATGGAGTCTGGTGGGTGAAAATAGGGTCCAGGTTGAAGTTCTGATATAACTTACCAAAAAAAAAAAGCCTCTTGGCTGAACTTGCCCTGATGACAGTTTAACCGGAGAACAGGTTAACTCCTTCTGGTCCCACCCACTTAATGAGCAGTAATTGTCACGGCCAATCGGGGGTCTGTCAGTCTTTGTGTCACAGAAACCAACAGCAGGATGGAGACGGTTCGGAGCCGTCCTCTCCAACTGCTTCTTCTTCTTCTGTGGGTTTAGTTTCAGTCAGAGTCCCGCCTTCATTCAACCTGCAGACAATAGGCTCGTTGGAGATGAACTGCTCCTCACCTCTAAAGTGGGGGTGGGGGGGGACACACACACACACACACACACACACACACACAAAAATCTGCTCTGAAGTCGGACAGTTTCTGAAAAGACGTGTAATGATGCTGATGCAGAGATCACTGAGGGGTCGGTGGTCTGTGGTTGGAGCCTCTCCCTCCGCAGGGCGAGCATGGAGGGGGGGGGCTCGTACGGGTTAAACCGCTCCTGTGGGCTGTATTGGGGGGGGGGCAGCTCATACCGTCGTATGGGTTGGGTATGAGGAGGGAAAACGCTCCTGTGGGTTGCATTGGGGGCACCATCGTTACAGTGAATTTTACGTTAAAGAAAGAAAACATGAAACAACGTAACAGCAGCTTCACATCAACAGTCATGTGGTGTTGTGGGTGTTGTGTATGTTGTGAGTTTTGTGCATGTTGTGCGTGTTGTGCATGTTGTGTATGTTGTGGGTGTTGTGTGTGTTGTGCATGTTGTGTATGTTGTGGGTGTTGTGTGTGTTGTGCATGTTGTGTATGTTGTGGGTGTTGTGTGTGTTGTGCATGTTGTGTATGTTGTGGGTGTTTTGTATGTTGTGTATGTTGTGTGTGTTGTGCGTGTTGTGGGTTTTGTGCATGTTGTGCGTGTTGTGCATGTTGTGTATGTTGTGGGTGTTTTGTATGTTGTGTATGTTGTGCGTGTTGTGCGTGTTGTGCGTGTTGTGCGTGTTGTGCATGTTGTGGTGTTGTGTGTGTTGTGGTGTTGTGCGTGTTGTGGTGTTGTGTATGTTGTGGTGTTGTGTGTGTTGTGGTGTTGTGCGTGTTGTGGTGTTGTGCGTGTTGTGCGTGTTGTGGTGTTGTGCGTGTTGTGCGTGTTGTGGTGTTGTGCGTGTTGTGCGTGTTGTGGTGTTGTGCGTGTTGTGGTGTTGTGCGTGTTGTGCGTGTTGTGGTGTTGTGCGTGTTGTGGTGTTGTGCGTGTTGTGCGTGTTGTGGTGTTGTGCGTGTTGTGTGTGTTGTGCGTGTTGTACGTGTTGTGTGTGTTGTGCGTGTTGTGGTGTTGTGTATGTTGTGGTGTTGTGTGTGTTGTGGTGTTGTGCGTGTTGTGGTGTTGTGCATGTTGTGCATGTTGTGGTGTTGTGCGTGTTGTGGTGTTGTGCGTGTTGTGCGTGTTGTGGTGTTGTGCGTGTTGTGTGTGTTGTGTATATTGTGTGTGTTGTGCATGTTGTGTGTGTTGTGCATGTTGTGGTGTTGTGCGTGTTGTGCGTGTTGTGCATGTTGTGCGTGTTGTGTATGTTGTGGTGTTGTGCATGTTGTGCGTGTTGTGCGTATTGTGCATGTTGTGGTGTTGTGCATGTTGTGCGTGTTGTGCATGTTGTGGTGTTGTGGTGTTGTGCGTGTTGTGCATGTTGTGCGTATTGTGCATGTTGTGGGTTTTGTGCATGTTGTGCATGTTGTGCATGTTGTGCATGTTGTGGTGTTGTGGTGTTGTGGTGTTGTGGTGTTGTGGTGTTGTGGTGTTGTGGTGTTGTGCGTGTTGTGGTGTTGTGTATGTTGTGCATGTTGTGTATGTTGTGGTGTTGTGCATGTTGTGGTGTTGTGGTGTTGTGGTGTTGTGGTGTTGTGCGTGTTGTGCATGTTGTGCGTATTGTGCATGTTGTGGGTTTGTGCATGTTGTGCATGTTGTGCGTATTGTGCATGTTGTGGGTTTTGTGCATGTTGTGCATGTTGTGCATGTTGTGCATGTTGTGGTGTTGTGGTGTTGTGCGTGTTGTGGTGTTGTGTATGTTGTGCATGTTGTGTATGTTGTGGTGTTGTGCATGTTGTGGTGTTGTGGTGTTGTGGTGTTGTGCGTGTTGTGGTGTTGTACGTGTTGTGTGTGTTGTGTGTGTTGTGGTGTTGTGCGTGTTGTGCGTGTTGTGTGTGTTGTGTGTGTTGTGGTGTTGTGCGTGTTGTGGTGTTGTGCGTGTTGTGGTGTTGTGCGTGTTGTGGTGTTGTGCGTGTTGTGGTGTTGTACGTGTTGTGTGTGTTGTGTGTGTTGTGCATGTTGTGTGTGTTGTGCATGTTGTGGTGTTGTGCGTGTTGTGCGTGTTGTGCATGTTGTGCGTGTTGTGTATGTTGTGGTGTTGTGCATGTTGTGCGTGTTGTGCGTATTGTGCATGTTGTGGTGTTGTGCATGTTGTGCGTGTTGTGCATGTTGTGGTGTTGTGGTGTTGTGCGTGTTGTGCATGTTGTGCGTATTGTGCATGTTGTGGGTTTTGTGCATGTTGTGCATGTTGTGCATGTTGTGCATGTTGTGGTGTTGTGGTGTTGTGGTGTTGTGGTGTTGTGGTGTTGTGGTGTTGTGGTGTTGTGCGTGTTGTGGTGTTGTGTATGTTGTGCATGTTGTGTATGTTGTGGTGTTGTGCATGTTGTGGTGTTGTGGTGTTGTGGTGTTGTGGTGTTGTGCGTGTTGTGCATGTTGTGCGTATTGTGCATGTTGTGGGTTTTGTGCATGTTGTGCATGTTGTGCGTATTGTGCATGTTGTGGGTTTTGTGCATGTTGTGCATGTTGTGCATGTTGTGCATGTTGTGGTGTTGTGGTGTTGTGCGTGTTGTGGTGTTGTGTATGTTGTGCATGTTGTGTATGTTGTGGTGTTGTGCATGTTGTGGTGTTGTGGTGTTGTGGTGTTGTGCGTGTTGTGGTGTTGTACGTGTTGTGTGTGTTGTGTGTGTTGTGGTGTTGTGCGTGTTGTGCGTGTTGTGTGTGTTGTGTGTGTTGTGGTGTTGTGCGTGTTGTGGTGTTGTGCGTGTTGTGGTGTTGTGCGTGTTGTGGTGTTGTGCGTGTTGTGGTGTTGTACGTGTTGTGTGTGTTGTGTGTGTTGTGCGTGTTGTGCGTGTTGTGGTGTTGTGCGTGTTGTGGTGTTGTACGTGTTGTGTGTGTTGTGTGTGTTGTGTGTGTTGTGCGTGTTGTGCGTGTTGTGCAGACACTAGCAGAGCAGAGACCAGATGACGCGGTCTGCAGACGTAGACGTCCTCCGCTCTGTGTTTGACGCTTCTCTCCGTCTGGCGTCACGCTGCCCTGACATTTGGACCCGGGCTATTTAAAGCTGGCCAACTCTGGTCTGAGTCAGGGCCGCAAGACGTGTGTGTGTGTGTGTGTGTGTGTGTGTGTGTGTGTGTGTGTGTGTGTGTGTGTGTCTGCTGCAGGGCTGAAGTCTGCTGTGGGTGTTTTCTGACTTTACTCTCCAGAGTGACTGGTGAAACCAGCGTGAGTCACACTAAGGGTTTGTGTGTGTGTGTGTGTGTGTGTGTGTGTGTGTGTGTGTGTGTTGTGTAAGGTGTGTGTAAGGTGTGTGGGATCAGATTCCAGAGACATATTTTGGGATTAGCTGTTTAATTCTGCACGCTATCTGCACATTTTCTCCTTCCCACTGCAGAGACACGCCTCGTCACGTGTGTTTTCACAACACCGCATGTGTGTGTGTGTGTGTGTGTGTGTGTGTGTGTGTCTGCAGTCTGGTGGGTTTGGCGATGGTGCATTCAGGGCTGTTTTATGTCAGATTATTATTCTAAGTGTGTAACAACATTATGGGATGGATCCCTACAGAGATAGACCTTTTAGTTAAAGAGGAAGATCCTTTTAGTTTAACATGAAACAGAAATCACCATCACCAAACCCACCAGACTCCATGTAAATAATCACTACTTTTAGTGTGTATAGAGCAGCATATCTCCACCAGACTCCATGTAAATAATCACTACTTTTAGCGTGTATAGAGCAGCATATCTCCACCAGACTCCATGTAAATAATCACTACTTTTAATGTGTATAGAGCAGCATATCTCCACCAGACTCCATGTAAATAATCACTACTTTTAGTGTGTATAGAGCAGCATATCTCCACCAGACTCCATGTAAATAATCACTACTTTTAGTGTGTATAGAGCAGCATATCTCCACCAGACTCCATGTAAATAATCACTACTTTTAGTGTGTATAGAGCAGCATATCTCCACCAGACTCCATGTAAATAATCACTACTTTTAGCATGTATAGAGCAGCATATCTCCACCAGACTCCATGTAAATAATCACTACTTTTAGTGTGTATAGAGCAGCATATCTCCACCAGACTCCATGTAAATAATCACTACTTTTAGTGTGTATAGAGCAGCATATCTCCACCAGACTCCATGTAAATAATCACTACTTTACTCCGACTCTGAGTTTATTCTGCTGTTGATATGTTTCTTGCAGGTGGACTCCCGCAGAACAAAGCTTCCTGTTAGTGCTACTTTTGACAATAAAGTGACTTCCTTTTTAGCTGTTTCCTCTCAAAGCGTTCGCTCATCTCAACTCAAACCTCTCCTGCGTAACACTGAAGAATGATATCTGCTGCATGTTTCTTGCAGGCAGAACAAAGCGTCCCGTCAGTGTCGGAGGTATTTTAATGTCAGGGTGGAAGCGACCTCAGAGCGGCTCACCTGAGCTTCAGGTAAACCTGAACTAATTACTGTCATCATCATGGACACAAAATGCTAAATCCTGGCTGCTGAGTCAGAGCTCTGTTTCCCACGCAGGCCCACCCAGAACCAGAGCCGACGGATGAAACCACGTCTGATCTGCTGTTGTTCACCGTCTGAGGTCGCCTCCCGAAAACCTCCAATTCATGGAGAAGACACCTGTGTTAATACCCAGGACATGTTGACATGCTTTAATGTTGAAGAAGCTCCTCCTGCTGCTCCTGCTGCTCCTCCTCCTCCTGCTCCTCCTGCTGCTCCTGCTCCTCCTGCTGCTCCTGCTGCTCCTCCTGCTGCTCCTCCTGCTCCTCCTGCTGCTCCTCCTGCTGCTCCTCCTGCTCCTCCTGCTGCTCCTGCTGCTCCTCCTCCTCCTGCTCCTCCTGCTGCTCCTGCTCCTCCTGCTCCTCCTGCTGCTCCTGCTGCTCCTCCTGCTCCTCCTGCTCCTCCTCCTGCTCCTCCTCCTGCTCCTCCTGCTCCTCCTGCTGCTCCTCCTGCTGCTCCTGCTGCTCCTGCTGCTCCTCCTGCTCCTCCTGCTGCTCCTCCTGCTCCTCCTCCTGCTGTTTCTCCTGCTCCTCCTGCTCCTCCTGCTGCTCCTGCTGCTCCTCCTGCTCCTCCTGCTCCTCCTCCTGCTCCTCCTCCTGCTCCTCCTCCTGCTCCTCCTGCTCCTCCTGCTGTTTCTCCTGCTCCTCCTGCTCCTCCTGCTGCTCCTGCTGCTCCTCCTGCTGCTGCTGCTCCTGCTGCTGCTGCTCCTCCTCCTCCTGCTGTTTCTCCTGCTCCTCCTGCTGCTCCTGCTCCTCCTCCTGCTCCTCCTGCTGCTCCTCCTGCTCCTCCTCCTGCTGCTCCTGCTGCTCCTCCTCCTGCTGCTCCTGCTGCTCCTGCTCCTCCTGCTCCTCCTGCTGCTCCTGCTCCTCCTGCTCCTCCTCCTGCTGCTCCTGCTGCTCCTCCTCCTGCTGCTCCTGCTGCTCCTGCTCCTCCTGCTCCTCCTGCTGCTCCTGCTCCTCCTCCTGCTGCTCCTCCTGCTCCTCCTCCTCCTCCTGCTGCTCCTGCTGCTCCTGCTGCTCCTCCTCCTGCTGCTCCTGCTGTTCTCCTGCTCCTCCTGCTCCTCCTGCTGTTTCTCCTGCTCCTCCTGCTCCTCCTGCTCCTCCTGCTCCTCCTTCTCCTCCTGCTGCTCCTGCTCCTCCTGCTCCTCCTGCTGCTCCTCCTGCTGCTCCTGCTCCTCCTGCTGTTTCTCCTCCTCCTGCTGCTCCTCCTGCTCCTCCTGCTGCTCCTGCTCCTCCTGCTGCTCCTGTACCCCCTCTGACCCCATATTCCACAGGATGAGTAACGTCTCCGTGCTCCGCCGTCCGTCAACGCCAGGTCCGATCTGCTGCGGCCATGACTGACAGCTGAAGTCTCGAGGACCCACGAGATCTCGCGAGATCGTGGAACCGTTCCACATCCTGTGGAATTTGGGGGTTAGACGCTCTGCCCGGGCGCCTGTACCTTTAAGAAACCCAGTCTGCTCTGATTGGCCAGCATCACCAGACAGATTTAAAGGCTCCCCAACCGGACGCACCTCTCTCAGCGGGCGATGCGCGTAGAGAGCTGGGAGAGGACAGGCTGCACACCTGCTGCTTCACCTGGGGACAAAGGTCAGAGGTCAGCGGGGTCACGACCCAAACAACTCCCAGCATGCTCAGCTGTCACGTCTAACACACACACACACACACACACAATCATGCAAACACATGTATGTGTGTGTGTGTGTGTGTACGTACGTGTGTGTGTGTGTGTGTACGTGTGTGTGTGTACGTGTGTGTGTGTGTGTGTACGTGTGTGTGTGTGTACGTGTGTGTACATGTGTGTGTGGGTGTGTGTGTGTGTGTACGTGTGTGTGTGTGTGTGTGTGTATACGTGTGTGTGTGTGTGTGTGTGTGTGTGTGTGTGTGTGTACGTGTGTGTGTGTGTACGTGTGTGTACGTGTGTGTGTGTGTGTGTGTGTGTGTGTGTACGTGTGTGTGTGTGTGTGTGTGTGTATACGTGTGTGTGTGTGTGTGTGTGTGTGTGTGTGTGTGTGTGTGCGCTATGAGGTCGAACAATTCCATAAGAAGTTCTCAGATCTTTTTCTTCCAACTTGTCCAACAACGACGACAACAACAACAACAACAACAACAACAACGACAACAACAACAACAACAACAACAACGACAACGACAACAACAACAACAACGACAACGACAACAACGACAACGACAACGACAACAACAACAACAACAACAACAACAACAACGACAACAACAACAACGACAACAACAACAACAACAACAACAACAACGACAACAACGACAACAACGACAACGACAACAACAACGACAACGACAACAACAACAACAACGACAACAACAACAACAACAACAACAGCGTGAGAGACTTGTCAGAAAGACAGGAATGAAGAAGTGAAGGAGAGAGAGAGGAAGGTATGTGTGTGTGTCTGTGTGTGTGTGTGTGTGTCTGTGTGTTTGTGGCTGAGCTGTGTGTGTCTGTGTGTGTGTGTGTGGCTGAGCTGTGTGTCTGTGTGTGTGTGTGCGGCTGAGCTGTGTGTGTCTGTGTGTGTGTGTGTGGCTGAGCTGTGTGTGTCTGTGTGTGTGTGTGGCTGAGCTGTGTGTGTCTGTGTGTGTGTGGCTGAGCTGTGTGTGTCTGTGTGTGTCTGTGTGTGTGTGTGTGTGGCTGAGCTGTGTGTGTCTGTGTGTGTGTGTGTGGCTGAGCTGTGTGTGTGTGTCTGTGTGTGTGTGTGGCTGAGCTGTGTGTGTCTGTGTGTGTGTGTGTGTGGCTGAGCTGTGTGTGTGTGTCTGTGTGTGTGTGTGGCTGAGCTGTGTGTGTCTGTGTGTGTGTGTGTGTGGCTGAGCTGTGTGTGTGTGTCTGTGTGTGTGTGTGGCTGAGCTGTGTGTGTCTGTGTGTGTGTGTGTGGCTGAGCTGTGTGTGTGTGTCTGTGTGTGTGTGGCTGAGCTGTGTGTGTCTGTGTGTGTGTGTGTGTGGCTGAGCTGTGTGTGTCTGTGTGTGTGTGTGTGTGGCTGAGCTGTGTGTTGGGAGTCGACACCTCGAGGTGTGAAGCTCTCAGCTGCTGACCCTGGGGGGGGGTCAGAGGTCAGAGGTCAGCTGTTCTGCCTCAACATGGAACGTTATCTTAGAGATTTATCTCCAGCAGCAAACTGCTTCATCACAGAGGAGAGGAGAGGAGAGGAGAGGAGAGGAGAGGAGAGGAGAGGAAGGAAAGGAGAGGAGAGGAGGGAGGGAGGGAGGGAGAGGAGAGGAGAGGAAGGAGAGGAGAGGAGAGGAGGAGAGAGAGAGGAGAGGAGAGGGAGAGGAGAGGGAGAGGGAGAGGAGAGGAAGGAGAGGAGGAGAGGAGAGGAGGGAGGGAGGGAGGGAGGAGAGGGAGAGGAGAGGAAGGAGAGAGGAGAGGAAGGAGAGGAGAGGAAGGAGAGGGAGAGGAGAGAGGAGGGAGGGAGGGAGGGAGGAGGGAGAGGAGAGGAGAGGGAGAGGAGAGGAGAGGAGAGGAGAGGGAGGGAGGGAGGGAGGGAGAGGAGAGGAGAGGAAGGGGAGGGAGAGGAGAGGAGAGGAGAGGAGAGAGGAGAGGGAGAGGAGAGAGAGGAGAGGAAGGAGAGGAGAGGAGAGGAGGGAGGGGGAGGGAGGGAGGAGAGGAGGAGAGGAGAGGAGAGGAGAGAGAGGAGAGGGAGAGGGAGAGGAGAGGAAGGAGAGGAGAGAGGAGGAGAGAGAGGAGAGGAGAGGAAGGAGAGGGGAGAGGAGAGGAGGGAGGGAGGGAGGGAGAGGAGAGGAGAGGAGAGGAAGGAGAGGAGAGGAAGGAGAGGAGAGGAGAGGGGAGAGGAGGGAGAGGAGAGGGAGAGGAGAGGAGAGGAGAGGAAGGAGAGGGAGAGGAGAGGGAGAGGAGAGGGAGAGGAGAGGAGAGGAGAGGAAGGGAGGGAGGAGGGAGGAGGGAGGGAGAGGAGAGGAGAGGAGAGGAGAGGAGAGGAAGGAGAGGAAGGAGAGGAGAGGAAGGAGATGAGAGGAGAGGAGAGGAGAGGAGAGGAGAGTAGAGGAGAGGAGAGGAGAGGAGAGGAGAGGAGAGGAGAGGAGAGGAGAGGAGAGGAAGGAGAGGAGGGAGGGAGAGGAGAGGAGAGGAGAGGAGAGGAGAGGAGAGGAGAGGAGAGGAGAGGAGAGGAGAGGAGAGGAGAGGAAGGAGAGGAGGGAGGGAGGGAGGGAGAGGAGAGGAGAGGAGAGGAGAGGTTTTTTTGGTTTTAAAAGTCCCTTTATTGGACCATTGTCAGATCACAGAAGAAAACCAACAAACAGACAAAAACAAATACAAACAATCACAAAAAGGTTCTGTGCCTTCCATTTAAAACCTGAGCACCAACTCCCCCCCCTCCCCCACGGAGCACAACACACCCTCTACAGCCCACACACTACTAAAACCCACCAAATTGTCCATCAGCAGGTAATAAGAGTGTTCAACCCTGAGCCGGGCTCTGACCAGCCCCTCCAGCATCGGTGCCGGCTCCACACTGCCCGCCCCTGCCCCTTATTTCTACGGGACAGCCAGATGGCCAGTTTTGCCGTAGCAAACAAAATTCAACAGGACGTGAACGGCCTTCTTAGTCTTAGTATATTGTGGACCAAAATAAACAACTCCAAAGAAAAGACCACCCCTAAACCCTGAACCCACCTTTAGTGACCCCAGCACATCAGTCAGCCGAGGACAACCAACAAACAGATGCGCCAGAGTTTCTACTTCAGAACAAAAACCACCCTCCCCCAGTTCGGGATCAATGTGCCCTGTAGTGGCTTGTAGCTATGGCCCCATGCACAATCCTCCATTGGAGGTCTCCGCCCGCTTTTCCACGGGAAGCTTTGTACAGGGCTCGCCAACTGCCTTTCGGGAAACATCTGGACCAAAACTCAGTCCACCTCGACTCCTTTAGCCCAGCCAGAGCCCGCAGGTTCAGCACTTTGACGCAAGCATGATACAGTTCCTTCTTCCCAGCATCCTGAACTTGCCCAGGTGAGGGTCGAGAAAGACAGCAGATGGCCCACTTCCTCCTGCCACCCCCCACAGATGGGGTAACGGACAGAGAGGGAAAACTGTATTCCCACCCCTCACCCACTGCTCACAGAGAGACCGAGTCTGAACCAGTGTCCGCTGAGGCAGTTCCAGGGCAGCACAAAACCTCATGCACCACCCTGTCAATGAGCCTGATGGAGGTGATGTTACTACTCCTTCTCAGGACTTCACCAGAGACGGCAGTCATCTTCATCAGTGACCCAGTTTAGTGCACCCAGCCTCTGAGACTGGTCCTCAGACTGGCAGACCTGCAAAACCTGAGTCTCTATGAAGTCATTAAAAAACAACGGTTCTTCAAAGAGCCACATCCCCGGAGTTTCTCCTGCAGCCCGCGAACACGTCACTCCGCCACGCCTGCAGGACAGAACTGTAGAACGACGTGAGCCCAGTAAGGTCCATTTCTCAGTCCTCAAAAGAAAGAGCTGTCTGTCATAGCCCATCCGCCCAGCTCTCCTCAGCAGCAATCGGGCCGTATCAAGCCAGCTGGGTCCACAGTCATACAAAAGTTTCTGGGCAGTCTGGATACGAAAGGAGGCAAGTTTCGATTGAATATCCACCAGCCCCTGGCCCCCTTCAGCAACAGGTAGGTAAAGAACTGCTGCCCGAACCCAGTGCCTCCCGACCAGAAGAAATCCACCA
>JABXJD010001054.1:0-119493 GCA_013375575.1 Percina caprodes | reverse complement strand
AATGGAGCAGAGCAGATTAAAAGACCATGTGTTATCCCTGATTACACTGCTGCTGAAATAAAAGCCCTTTACGTGATCCTCTGCATAGTTCCATCATTGTCAAAATAATCTTTCTCACTGTAGAGTCATCCTAACGTTTTGCATTGCATTACTTTGGTAGATTATGGATTTCACAGAGAGCCTCACTTTTTCAAAGCTTTACAAATATTTTATCTAACTTAAAATGACAGCAGAATTACAGTCAGAAAATATACAAAAATGATTAACACTGTCAGAATAAAACTCATCACATCCTTTCTTACATCCTCTACTCTCTGTCATATGTTCTCAATAAAAAAAAATACATTCTCTGCTATTGTACTTCACTTTTTAGCTTTCATTATAACTTCACACCAGCTCTCATCAGAAAGGCAGAGCAGAGGATATAGTTCCTGCATCAGCTGAAGAAATTCAACGCGCCAAAGTCAATGATGATGCACTTCTACTCTGTCATCATTGAGTCTATCCTGGCCTCCTCCATCACCAGCTGGTACACTGCTGCCACCGCCAACAACATGGGAAGACAGCAAAGTATCATCCGCAATGCTGAAAAGGTGATTGGCTGCAATCTGACGTTGCTCCAGGACTTGTACATATCCAGGACCCTGAAGCGGGCTGGAAAGATTGTAGCTGATTGCTCCCACCACATGAAACACTGCCCTCTTGTAAGAGGGTTTGGTCCATCCATAAGCTTTATACCAGGACTGAAAAGTGAAGCCAATGCGGAAGTGCCTCAAATTTGTAGAAGTGAACTTGCATTCTATCTAATTCCCAGCAGGGGGCGACTTCTGCAAAAGTCTTTTACGTATAGAAGTCTATGAGAAAATTTTCTCACGTGATTTATTACCTCACTAAACATTTAGATAATCAGTTTATGGTGTCAATGGCTACTTTCAAGTCTTCTTCAAAACTGAATTTTTGCACATTCCCTGAACATTTTTGCAAATCTTGCACTAAATCACACAGCCTTCTTTTCTTATTTTTAAACATTTATATTGAACATATTGGTCAACAAGTTAATGTATGGACCAACCACTAAGGCAAATGCCTCGTGAGTGTTACTTACTTGGCAATAAATCCTTTTCCATTCTGAACTTTATTTTGTAAAAATACCAAGTGTCACTCCTCAAGGATTTTGGAATCAGTCTACACCTACTCATATTCTCTTTATTCTCTCATGGTTCCCTAATCATGTACATGTACTGTATGTGGATGATACTCATCTCTTTCTTGCAGGTAATCTGATTGCTCAAAGTTCTTTAAATTATGGTGTGTTCAGAGAGAACGCCGTATTAACTTTAGAGGGGGTGCAGCTGCATTCAACGTCAATGAAAAGATGCAATAAGATTGCAGTATACCTAGCATCAATATACTGTAAAACCTCTGCACAACATCTGGTGCAGACCTAACGCTCAAATGAAGATATTAATAATATCACTGGGTCGTGCAGAACAAGGTTTAGGAGGATAACTAAGATGCCTTTTTCTGTACAGAGATACACATTTGAAGATGATGTCCTCTGTAGGATGGTTGTATTTTTCTGCCTTTATTGGATAGTGTACAGTGGAGATCAACAGCAGGAAGTGTATTAAGGGAGAGCGGGGTGAGATGTGACAAAGGTCCCTGGCACGCTTTGAAACCAGAATGTTGTGGTTACATGGAATGTGCTTCACACTGCAGGGAGCCCAGGCAGCCTCCTCCACAAAGAATTTCAACTTCAAAATAGCTAATTTAAGAAAAGAGGGAGCATTGGAAAGTGAAAATGTATTACTATTTATTCGGAGCAATATCATTTCTGAGTAATAATTTTTGGTGATGCATTCAACATCAAGCTGTAGTGGAAAGAACTCAGTCCCATTATCTACACACTGCGTCGTTGACTTTCCATTGCCTATGTGTTGCTAACCAAGCCTTAAACCTGTTTGTGAGAAAGGTAAAGGGGTCAACAGGCGAGCTGGCAGTCAATAACATCATTCCATTTGGGCCCAAATAGACACCAGATTAGTCACTGGATTGAAAAAGAGCTAAATCGCCAAAGAAGAGAAGTTGCCAAGGTGGCTTACTTCCTGTTATATCGGTGTCCTGGCTCTTCCTAATTCCTTGCCAAGTTAATGGGTTAGAGATGGCTGAATAATAGGATAGTCCCGGGCTCCTAACACGCCAACATTAAGACAGAGAGGAGAGAAGACAGGGAGGAAGTAAGGGAAGGAAAGGAGAGGAAAAAAAGAGAGGAAACAGAGACAGATCAGAAAAAGTAAAGGAAGGAAGATGGGAGAAGTCTTATGACGAGGCAAGGAAAGGAAAGGTATACAGTAGGAGAGAAAGAAAAGGTGAATAGAGAGGTGATGAGTAGAAAAGACATGACAAAAACAGAAGAAGTGAAAAGGATGGACTGCATTACAAAAGTCACATCCGCCTTACCCTTCTACTCCTTCTTTTTCTCCCCCCCCACATGAATAATTGAGAGAGTGATGTGTGGAGGCTCACGTAGTCTCAGCATGACAGAGGAAAAAAAACCAAGGCGGGGTAATACCACTGGTGAGGAGGGACACCTAAATCTATTACTGCACTCTAAAGCCAGAGCAGTGAGAAAAGATGATGAAGGGTTTCAACATGCGTAGTAATAATGTACACATTCAAAGGCAGGAATAATCTAATTGGTTGATTTAAATCTCATTGGGTGCAGTAATTTAAGACAACTGCTGCTGTCTTTAAGATAGATAGATAGAGAGATAGAGAGATAGAGAGATAGATAGATAGATAGATAGATAGATAGATAGATAGATAGATAGATAGATAGATAGATAGATAGATACTTTATTCATCAGGAAATGTTAGGCATCCAGTAGCTTGACACAACATAACACATACACACATTAATTACACATACATAAGAATAAAAATAAAAATCACTCACAGAAATGCAATGACCATGATATGAGATTGAACAATGCAGTAGATCATATATAAATATTAACTATGACTATGAAATATTAACAAAATAATCTATTAACTAACTGATTGAAAAAGAAAAAGACAGCATTTGTTTCCTCTACTGACAGTTGTGGCCACTTTGTTGGCCACTGAAAGTATGCAATACTAAAACAATGCTATTCAACGGGTTAAGACTGAACAAAATGCTCTGGAGGCAGAAATAATCCAGCTGGAGTGGGTAGAAAGCATAAAAACACCAGATTTTTAAGTGGAGTCAGACCTTTCTCCGCAGCTCTCCCGTCCCTTTTGTTGCATGGGAATATGCATGCACAGAACAGCCAATAGAAATCCTCTCTCTCTGTCTCGCTCTGAAATGACCTGTGATTGGCCAGTCTCCCATCAAGGACTCGATTTTCTAAAGCCTAAAAACAGAGCCAACGGGAGAGGTCTAGCTTTCCCTCAGACTATTTGAATTACATCATGCAGAAAGATTAAAAAACGTTATTATATTGTGTAAACAGGTAACGGGCATGGCATTTTTTTGTGGGGTACAAATGTTCCACCAAAGTTCCTTCCAGAGACTATTTTGCAAAGGCACTGTTGCTACGCCCGGATCTTAGCCCCACCCAAGACAATTATTCGTTTAAAGAAGTGCAAACAACCCAGAGTGTTTTCCTCTTATCACATGCTGACCGCGGTGGCAGTTTTATTCACATAGATAACGTTAACTAGTAACTTGTTAAGTTTCGGCAACAAAAATACAAATACTTAGAGTTAGGAAAAAAATCAGAGATAGGGTGAGGGTAAGTCCCGTAAAACTACTTAAATTAGGGTGTAATTCTTTGCAAACTATGCCAGGGACTAAGGTTTGTTCAAGCTGGTTAGTTTAAGTAGTTTCATGCGGAACATGAACATCAGTTTCCTGTGTAAAAGTCCTTTGTTTGTTTGAACCATCCACCACCCTAACCTACCTCTACATTTTCTCCCGCGATAATTACTCACTTAGTCACTAGCTGCCTAACAACAACAACTGCTTGCCCAAACAACCTATAGGGTCGTTTCTGGGTGAGGAGTCTGTTTAGTCATGGTAGAAATAATTGGCCATCATTTATGCAGAACATAACTTTACACATGAGACAGAATATAAAATGAACAGGAACAGTTTCACTGGCACTGCACAGAGACAACCAAGCCAGCCCCAGGATCTTTACAGAAGTACAGAAACATGGACTCAGACTTAGAGCATTTGGGTGCCGAAGCAACTCCTGCTGCTCATGCTGATTTTGATCCACACATGTACGTGTTACTCAAGCAATAAGATATTTCTGCCTCAGGAACTGTTTGCATAGTTAAAAGTACAACTGGCGATATGGCAAACATTCCACTGCCGCTGATATTGACTGTGGTTTTTAAATAAAAAATATTGATGACCTTTGACCCAATGGCCAGCCTTAACCTCCTCTTTGCCACACTCAGAACAAACTTCCACTTGATCACTACTTTTACTAAAAAATATGCATGCATGTGTAAGTGGAATGTTGCCATCTCTAGAGCAAATTTAGGGATATTGCGGTCTGCATCTTTGTCACTAGTACATTTCACAAAATCCTATCAGGAGAGACACTGGAAAAGTACCCTCTCCCCCAAAAAGCATCATTGGATCGTCTAGCCTGTGAGTCAAAGCGAGCTTAGACTAAGCATGGGCACTAATTTGTGTTTTGACCAGACTCACTGTCTGCTGAGAGAGAGGAAAAACACTGGAACAAACTGAATTTGTCTCTGTTGCTGACCCAGATGGACGAGGTGATGTTTCCTCAGTGCAATAAGAGTTCATTGATTCTTAGTGGCCCACAGCTATTGTGTTTGTATCTGCGTGTGTGTGTGTGCATGTGTGTTGTATTTCAGTAGCAAAGTGCAGGAGGAGGCCAAGTCCATTACATGACAAGCAGGCTCAACACAATAACAATTCACAAACAGATATTAAAGCATGTTTGATAATGTTTGCAATTGAAACGTTCTCCATCACTTTTTCCTCAACTTTTCATGGTTTGCTAGTCAAAGTTGAATTTGGGTTTCATTTAAATCACAGTCATCCATACCTGAACAGGGTTAGAGCAGAATTTAACATGTTGTGTCAACAGAACTAAACCAAACCTTTCCTCTGACCCAACGTGTAAATACAGAAGGTGAGAAGCACCCTTGGGATGAGGCGGATTGCTGGTGAGCTGCCATTATGTCTTTAGGACATTTCTTCTTTACACTGGACTTGTGACACATGGGAAGTTTTAAATGATGGGTAGTTTTGAATGATTGTAATCAACTTCTTTATTTTGAAATGGCTGTAATTCAATTTTGAAATAGCAATTGCAAAACATGGTCAATCTCTAGTTCACAGCTTGTCCAAATGAGGAACAAACATCTACAATGAATAGGCCTACAAGAAATGGAAAAGCATTTTTTACTCTTAGCTACCTATTTTAACCAGAAAGGCACTAAGAGAGTGCAGACCTCCACCAAGGCATGTCCTATCTCACAATGTTAATATAGAGGGAATTTTTCCAGTCGTGAACCAATTCTTCAAATTATTCTGACACCACATGAATGCAGCACAAACGCCCTATCTGGCAATGTTAACTGAAGTGAAACATTATTTGTATGCACCCCGTGGTTTGGATCCAATCGAAACATTTAATGGGTTCTTCCGTGGCCCGTGCTTCAACCTTCCACCAAGTTTCATGGTTTTCTGTAATCCTGCTGACGGACAAGCAAACCAACAAACACACCAAAAACAAACCGAAACACCGGACTGAAAACAAAACCTTCTTAGTGGAGGTAACAAACCGAAACACCGGACCGAAAGCATTACCTTTCTGGCGGAGGTAAAAACAGAAAAACAACCCTTCCATTACTTTTGCTAATTATCTAGCCTTTTCTGTTCACTTGCTAACTAGACTTCACACTCTCCTAATTAAATTTTTTCTTGTCAGTTAAGCTACTCCACAATCTATCCATGTACCCCCTGGCTGCTGCAGAAGTACCCGCTGCGGTGCACGTACCCCTTGATTGGTATCACTGAGTACATTAACATGCACACCAATATTCCACTATTATTCCGAGTAAGACAATATTCCAAATTATATACAGGTTGTGTAAACAACATATTCCAGTGGGATATTCAGATTAAGGCCTTTTTCTGTAGCATTTTCCGATTAAGACATGTGGGATATTGCAGTATTATTCAGATATTAGAAGCATCCCTAGGACGCATTCGGGATATGCGTCTCAATCAGGTTTTTTTATTGGAAGCTTATGGTCAGCTATGTGTGTTGCTATGGTTGCTGTACACTAACCAACCAGCCAACAGTTTGCAAGGCTGCATACCTGATAAGGAGAAACACAGCTACTGTTAAAATATTTGAATGAGTTGGGTATCAACAGGATTTTGGCAGGCAACAACAACCTTTTCATGAAGCTGGTTGAAGGAATTAAAAAGTGTGGGGGGAGGGGGGGGGAGTCCTTAAAAAATTTTTGCACTACGTGTAAACAGGAATATTAGTGGAATATTCACTTTTATTAGCCATGTAAACAGCTTAGTCACAGAATAATATGTGCATGCAAACATAGTCACTGTTGATAGATGACTGTTTGATGAGAGATACATTCAGGCTGAAGGAAGGTGTAATTGCAGAGATGAGATATGATGCTACGGGCCTCTCCACAATGACATTATGTACATTTTTTTAAATAATTTTAAACTCAATGCAAAAAAAAGAAAAAGAAAAAAATTCTCTTAAATTTGAACCTGCAAGATCATTTAGGAGTCAGTGGAAGTACACAGAGCAGCTTCAGAAATGCTTCACTGTCAGACCGCTGCGATTTGTCAAATTGAACTTCTCATGTCTGACGTCACAATTCCCCCCTACCCAACTTGACCTCCAGGTTTCTGTCGCTGCCTGCGTCAGAGGAACAAATCCCTACATAAATCTGATTCATTACAAAAGACCGGTATTGTTCTGAACTACAATGCATCCCTTTTTTTTTAGGAAGTTCTTTATCTGAAACTGCCTGAAAGTCATGTAACACAAAATCTGATTCCTTTGATGCTGAAGTAGGTGATGATTCTAATTGTACCATTTCTTTTGCACAGTTTAACAGAACTGAATGTCCCTTAGTTGCGTAGCCAACTTCCCAATGTTGCAACAAGTCACTTCTGCAAATGTAAACGTTAAGCTTACACTCAGCGTGACCTTGTTCAGCTCACAGCCATTTTTCAATCAGGAGAGACATTTTTGCAGATATGTAAATAAGGTTTATTTTACAGCTCAATAAAATGTACAAAGACTCCATCGCTTTATGAATATTTTGTATGTCTATATAGGGGTAGAGAACCATTGGACCCCCCTGATGGAATCTAGACACCGTTGGTGGCAACAAAGGAGCAGGAGTAGATGACTGGAGGTGGAAGAGGGGGTGGACAACAGGACAACTGTGATTGGCCCTTGCCATGTGTACATGATTCTGATTGGTTAAGCAGGAATGTGAACGCCTCCACCAGCTGATTCCATTTAGGACGAGATCGTTGATTAAGTTAGGTCTTCCTGAAAGAATTTACCCTGAGCTACATGTCACCTATGTTTTGCTGAGAAAAGAACCAATCTTCTAATCTTTGTGACTTTCATGTTTAATTCGGTAGAATTATGCCGCTATCTGCGGTTGTTGGGCTTATCAGTTTTCAGTTTAAACAGTTTCAACACATATCTTTAGCCTCAAAAGTTACCTGAACTTGTCATATCAGATCTGAGAGCTAAAAAGACAAAAACTACACCGACACATTTGTCATTGTGATATTTTTCATCAGGAAAATGTACTTAACGTAGTAAAAGGTACTCAATGTAGAAAAATCCTCACAAGTTAGATACTAGAAATGATGCAAACTGTTTAATCTTCTAATCATTTCAGCTGGACTTGTAGGCCATTATTTTGTTAGGTATTTTATAAACTACTATGTATTTTGTGTGCAAAAATCTGAATTTGGAATTAGTAACTAAAAAGTACAATATTTATTTCTGAAATGTAGCAGTAGAAGTACACAACGGCCTTTGGCTCTATTCATAGGTGAATACTAATCATAAAGAGAAAAAAAACAACATGGCAACATGAAATGCAATTGATTGAGCTTTATTACAATTTTTAGTCAAAACATTTAAACTGAATTGAGGATTGCATTGCCAGTGTTCATATTGAATTGTATATTGAATTTTCCATTTGAATAAAGAAGCCAAAAAATGTCCATGTTAATCTAGTGGAGTAAAAAGTACAATATTTCTCTCTGACATGTAGTCAAGTAGAAGTAGAAAGTGGCAAGTAAAGTACACTCAAATGTGTATTTAAGTACAGTACTTGAGTAGATGCACTTAGTTACATTCAGCATGGCCAAACAAACCAAAGCTAAAGGTAGCCACAGCAGCAGTGCTGTGTGCGACTTTGTTAAGACGGTGATTTGGTGGCAGACTCTTTCAGGGTCACAGCAGGATCTTCCAGGAAATGTTTGACCTTCTGATCAGCTGTTCTCTCAGCTGTAAGGCAGCTCTGAGGGTCTTACCTGGGATCCTTTACAGACCTGCTCTGCGTGTGCATTTCTCTGCTTTACCATCTCAATCACAAAACTCAGCAGGCCTTGACATCCAAACCAAGAGCAAAAACACCAAACCAATAGCAGCCGCTCCCCTGCAAGGTGACTTCAGGTTAGACTTTGCAGCGAACAGCTCCTTAATCCATCAGGTCTAAAACTGAACAACATATCATGACGGTATCTGCTCTTAGCTGCTGATCATCCTCTTACTGTAACTCTCAGGATGCATGGCCCACTAACATAACCCTGATCTCCAAGCAATGCATTTAGTGCAACATACCACGCAAGTCATTATATAAATCTGACATTAAGCTTTAATTCTTAATGCTAAAGTCACTGCTTCAAAAGCTAGAAACTGCCACAGCCAGTGGCAGAATGTAACTAAGTACATTTACTCAAATACTGTACTTAAGTACAAATTTGAGGTTTATTTGAGTCTTTTTTGCCACTTTCTACTTCTACTCCACTACATTTCAGAGAGAAATATTGTACTTTTTACTCCACTGCATTCATCTATTAGTTACTAGTTACTTTACAAATTAAGATTTTTGCACACAAAACTATTTTAGTAGTTTATAAAATATGATCTTATTATAAATTAAACTACCCAACAAGATATTGGCCTACAAATAGACAAGAAATTCTTAGATCATTACGCACTTACTTGATTGACAGAACTGTTTGGACCGTTTCCAGTTTCTAAAAAGTGAGGGGTTTTCTGCATTGAGTACTTTTTATACTTTAAGTACATTTTCCATTTTACATTTTACTTGAGTAACATTTTTTAAAGCAGGATTTTTACTTGTAACGGAGTGTTTTTTACAGTGTGGTATTAGTACTTTTACTTAAGTAAAGGATCTGAATTCTTTATCCAACCCTGGTCACAGCATTTGTATCGTAGCAAAGACAGTACATGTGTCTCAGACAACCCCTCACCTGCACATTTTCACTTTCAAAAGCCTGCACTTTTCAGAGTTTAGATTCCTAATTTCACCTAAAAACTGCTGTTTGCAAATTGATCTAGAAAATCTAGAAATGACAGACATTGCCCACAGAAACCATGACAACTTCATAATTTGAACAATATGTGAATAAATGTATATTTGTTGTCAAATGGAGCAGTTCTTTAGGATATTCCTCTGATAATCATCTTATAAAATGAATTAGTAACTAGTTACGAGGAAAATATTTGAAAATTATGGACCTGTAAAATACATTATTTACATAAAATCAATGGCATCTTACTGTATATTATATAAGTTAGTCTGTATTAGTACTGCAGTATTCTAGTGTTTCTGTTGTAGTACAATGACATCACAGCTGTTCTCTGACACAGCAGGTGGATGCACAGAAGCACATTCAACTTGCTGCACACTGTCTACTGTAGCAGCAGATTAAACTGCACTGTAGGGACACATCTTCTGTGAACACACTCATTAGTGTGTGCGTCTGGAGGGGGGAGTCACGGTTAATCTGTCTGGGTCTGGCTGTGTTGACATCAGTGGGTACTATTCAATTCATAATGCCATCTAATCTAGACACGCATGCACGCATGCACGCACGCACGCACGCACGCACGCACGCACGCACGCACGCACGCACGCACGACCAGATGAGTAACTTACTCATGTCACAGAAAGGAAATGCATTTGCAATGTGCAAAAAAAGAGTAAAAACAGATAAAATAAACCAAACGGAAGTCTGTTAAACCAGACTGTCACAAACTTTGCTAACCCACCAATTACCTTAATAAATAATACATTTTCATTTTCATTCATTTTTCAAAGATTGCAGCTTGTTCTAAATACTGACATGGGAGTGATCCAATGAGGTCAACAAATTTCTTTCCACATTCTATTCATTTTCTGCTGCTGTTATAATGTGAAGGTGACTCCAGGAAACTAGCAGCTAGACTAAAGAAATCCAGAATCCAGTGGTGGAAGGATACTCAAATCCCTTAGTAGAAATACCATGGTCCTGTAATACATTTATAATACAAATCATAATATAGCATGCAGAAAAACTAGTCCATGCATTTGTTACTTCTAGGCTGGATTACTGCAATTCTTTATTATCAGGCTGCTCAAAAAAGTCCATAAAGACTCTTCAGCTGGTCCAGAATGCTGCAGCACGTGTTCTGACAGGAACCAGGAAAAGAGATCACATCGCTCCTGTTTTAGCTTCTCTGCATTGGCTTTCTGTAAAATCCAGAATAGAATTTAAAATCCTTCTTCTCACCTACAAAGCTCTTCATGGTCAGGCACCATCTTATCTTAAAGAGCTCATAGTACCTTACAACCCTGCAAGAGCACTGCGCTCCCAGAATGCAGGGTTACTTGTGGTTCCTAGAGTCTCTAAAAGTAGAACGGGAGCCAGAGCGTTCGGCTATCAGGCTCCTCTCCTGTGGAACCAGGTTCCAGTTTGGGTTCGGGAGGCAGACACCATCCCCACATTTAAGAGTAGGCTTAAGACTTTCCTCTTTGATAAAGCTTATAGTTAGAGCATAGAATTGAATATTGTTAGAGAGTGAGGAGTCGCAGCGTCCGCCTAACCTGGCCCCCCTGCTTCTCGTCATAGTTGTCAGATCTATCTATCATATAATCAATAATATAATAAAACTAGAGGGAGGCAGGGCATACAGCCCGATCCGGTTGGGGAGAGTTCTAGCCTGACCAGGCTCCTCTCTTTACCCTGTCTCTCCTAGTTATGCTGTAATAGTTTTAGACTGCTGGGGGACATCCTTTGACGCACCTAGTTCCTCTCTCCTCTATCTTTCTATCTTTCCATTTGTGTGCATCCATGTCCCAGAAATGCTTGTTACTAACCTAGCTCTGGGGAGTCATTCCCCGGAGTCCTTATGTTCTTTTTCGCCCAGCATGTTTCCTTGGATCAGGGAGGCTCCAAAATCATGGTAGCAGCTATCGCCATGGTCCCGCTACACGTCCTGCGATGCCGTGTTCATCCTGCTACGCTCTGCTGTGCCCTACTACGTCCTGTTGTGTCTTGTAATGCCGCACAGTGCCCTGCTATGCCATGAACTACTACAAAGAACTACTACAAACTATTATTTTTTGTGACTGTTATTGCCACTCTTCATTCTAACCCCAACCGGTCGTCAGACACCGCCTACCAAGAGCCTGGGTCTGTCCGAGGTTTCTGCCTAAAAGGAAGTTTTTCCTCGCCACTGTCGCACTGTTGCTTGCTCTGGAGGGAATTACTAGAACTGTTGGGTCCTTGTAAATTATAGAGTGTGGTCTAGACCTACTGTATCTGTAAAGTGTCTCAAGATAACTGTTATGAATTGATACTATAAATAAAATTGAATTGAATATAGTACAAATCCTGAAATTTTATCAGCAAAATGGAGCTGGAACTACTGAACCATCGTGCCACCCCATATAACTGTATAAATGTCATCCCCAGCATTGCTTCAGTTTGAGTTTGTTACAAGATCAGAAAGTATGAGCATAATTGGAAGCTGTTTCTTGCCAGTTCCCCCAGTAGTAATATCTCGCTATAAACTTCCATTTAAATTCCCTCCAGCTGTTAGAGGAAGTTACGAGGTTTGATTCAGAACAAAAGTCCTCCCAAGTCACCATGGTGATTTCTAGCTGTAATTCTGCTCCACCACTTTCTTATAATTAAAATGAGTCACGTGTTTTGAGAATCTAAAAAGTAAATAGTAACTAGAAGTGCCAAATACAGGAGTAAAATGTACAATATTTCCCTCTGAAATGTAGTGGAGTAGAAGTATGAAGTAGCATACAATGTGAAAGTATGTCAAAATAAAATAATTTGCCTATTTTAATCCAGCTCTGTCTCATTTTCGTGTGGGCAGTGTGTGCAGTCAAACAGTGTTTGCCAAGATCCGCCGGATGTTGAGATACGCATGGTTTTTTTTCAGACCTCTGCTGCTCTGCTCAGCTGGGAACTCCGGGCGCAGCGGGCACGGAGGAAAGTCATACACTGTTCATCTGCCCACACATGGATGACGCAGAGCTGGATTTAAATCATGCTTCTTAAATTTGAATATTTTCTAGTTTCTTTACTCTTCTGTGACAGTAAACACACGTCATCTCGGGCTTTGAAAAACTGCCCAAAACACTAATTGATCAATCGAGAAAATAATCGTCAGATAAATCAGCTATGAAAATAATTGTTGCAGCACTAGTCACATCTACTTAAATACTTCAACTTATGTGTTTTTTATGAAAACTGAAAATAAGACAAGAATATAAATAAGAAATGTGCTGACTAATAGGATTATGGGTCAGCTGCATGAAGGAGGGCAGTGAGCAGGGCGATGCAGTACAATGTGTGTGTATGTGTGTTAGATTAGATAATACTTTATTCATCCTACAGTGGGATGATAATTCCCTTATTACAGCAGCAGCTTTCTACAGTAAAAAGCAAAACAACAAACAAGTAAACAAACAAACAGGCAAACGAAAAAGTACAAAAAGTACTGAATGAATGTAAAGTGGCGTTTTATAAAAGGGACTGTAAAGTAAAGTGAGGTGGCCACAGTACAAAAAGAAATATTGCAGTGTAAGTAAGTGATGTTAAAATTTAATTGAATATGTAATGAAATAATATAGCAAAAGTAAGTAACCATAATATACAGTGAGGAAAATAAGTATTTGAACACCCTGCTATTTTGCAAGTTCTCCCACTTAGAAATCATGGAGGGGTCTGAAATTGTCATCGTAAGTGCATGTCCACTGTGAGTGACATAATCTAAAAAATAAAAATCCAGAAATCACAATATATGATTTTTTAACTATTTATTTGTATGATACAGCTGCAAATAAGTATTTGAACACCCGTCTATCAGCTACAATTCTGACCCTCAAAGACCCGTTAGTCTGCCTTCAAAATGTCCACCTACACTCCATTTATTATCCTAAATTAGATGCACCAGTTTGAAGTCGTTAGCTGCACAAAGACACCTGTCCACCCCATACAATCAGTAAGAATCCAACTACTAACATGGCCAAGATCAAAGAGCTGTCCAAAGACACTAGAGACAAAATTGTACACCTCCACAAGGCTGGAAAGGGCTACGGGGAAACTGCCAAACAGCTTGGTGAAAAAAGGTCCACTGTTGGAGCAATCATTAGAAAATGGAAGAAGCTAAACATGACTGTCAATCTCCCTCAGACTGGGGCTCAATGCAAGATCTCACCTCGGGGGGTCTCAGTGATCCTAAGAAAGGTGAGAAATCAGACCAGAACTACACGAGAGGAGCTTACTGTTTGTAATACACTAAGACGTCATGGTTTGAAATCATGCATGGCACGGAACGTTCCCCTGCTTAAACCAGCACATGCCAAGGCCCGTCTTAAGTTTGCCAATGACCATTTGGATGATCCAGAGGAGTCATGTGGTCAGATGAGACCAAAATAGAACTTTTTGGTCATATTTCCACTAACCGTGTTTGGAGGAAGAAGAGTGATGAGTACCATCCCAAGAACACCATCCCTACTGTGAAGCATGGGGGTGGTAGCATCATGCTTTGGGGGTGTTTTTCTGCACATGGGACAGAGCGACTGCACTGTATTAAGGAGAGGATGACCAGGGTCATGTATTGCAAGATTTTGTGGAACAACCTCCTTCCCTCAGTTAGAGCATTGAAGATGGGTCGAGGCTGGGTCTTCCAACATGACAATGACCCGAAGCACACAGCCAGGAAAACCAAGGAGTGGCTCTGTAAGAAGCATATCAAGGTTCTGGCGTGGCCCAGCCAGTCTCCAGACCTAAACCCAATAGAGAATCTTTGGAGGGTGCTCAAAATCCGTGTTTCTCAGCGACAGCCCAGAAACCTGACTGATCTAGAGAAGATCTGTGTGGAGGAGTGGGCCAAAATCCCTTCTGCAGTGTTTGCAAACCTGGTGAAAAACTACAGGAAACGTTTGACCTCTGTAATTGCAAACAAAGGCTACTGTACCAAATATTAACATTGATTTTCTCAGGTGTTCAAATACACAATATTGTATTCACAAGAAAAAAATTCACAAGATACCCTTTGCCTTTAGAGCTCACACACCCCCAAAACATCAGTGAGCCAACACCATGCTTCACGGCGGAGATGGTATTCTGTTCACTATAGGCCTTGTTGACCCCTCTCCAAACTTATTGCTTATGGTTGTGACTATAAAGCTCTATTTTTGTCTTGTCACTCCAAATTACAGAGTGCCAGAAGCTGTGAGGTGCGTCAAGGTGTTTTCGGGCATGTTGTAACCAGGCTTTTTTGTGGCATTGACACAGTAAAGGCTTCTTTCTGGTAATTCGACCATGCAGCTCATTTTTTGTTAGTACCGTCGTATTGTGCTCCTTGCAACAACCTCACCATCTTTTCCCAGAGAAGCCTGTATTTCCCCTAATGTTACCTGTGGGTTCTTCTTTGCATCCCAAATAATTCTTCTCGCAGTTTTGACTAAAATCTTTCTTGGTCTACCTGACCATGGCTTGGTATTGTGAGATCCAAACATTTTCCACTTCTTAATAAGTGATTGAACAGTACTGACTGGCATTTGCAAGGCTTTATATATCTTTTTATGTTTTCCATCTTTATAAAGTTCCAATACCTTGTTACGCAGGTCTTTGGACAGTTCTTTTCTGCTCCCCATGGCTCAATATCTAGCCTACTTAGTGCATCCAGGTGAGAGCTCACAAACTCATGGACTATTTATACACAAACACTAATTGCAATTTACAAAGCCACAGGTGTGGGAAATAACCTGTAATTGCCATTTTCACCTGTGTGTGTCACTTTGTGCGCCCGTAACAAGGCCAAACATTCAAGGGTATGTAAACTTTTGATCAGGCCATTTGGTTATTTCTGTTATAAATATTGTTTAAAAAGCAGCCAAACATCTACGTAAAAAGATATGTCTTCATATGATTACTATGCTTGAATCAAAGACAGTTATCAGTCTGCTGCTAAAGGAGCTGCTCAGGGACCCCACAGTGTCATGTAGGGGGTGAGAGGTGTTGTCCATGATAGATGTCAGCTTAGCTAACAGCCTTATCTCCCCCACAGGACAGAGCTCGCTCTCATGATCAGTCTATTGAGTCTGCTCCTGTCCCGGTCCGAGCTGCCCCCCCTCCAGCAGACCACAGCATAAAGGATGGCAGAGACCACCACAGAGTCGTAAAAAGTCCTGAGGAGAGTCCTGCACACTCCAAAGGACCTGTGTCTCCTCAGCAGATGGAGGCGACTCTGGCCCTTCTTGTAGAGTGCATGGGTGTTATCAGTCCAGTTCAGTTTATTGTTAAGGTAAACGCCCAGGAATGTGTAGTCCTCCACTGCTTGAATGTCCGATCCCTGGATGCTCACCGGTAAGACGTGGGATGTCTTCTTCTTAAAGTCGACGATCATCTCCTTAGTCTTGCTGGTGTTGAGCTGAAGCTGGTTGAGCTTACGCCAGCTGACAAAGTCCCTGATGATCATCTTGTATTACAGATTGTTCCCCTCATAAACACTTCCAACAACAGCTGTGTCATCAGAGAACTTCTGGATGTGGCAGTGGGTGGTGTTGTGTGTGAAGTCTGAGGTGTAAAGGGTGAAAAGGATGGGGGAGAGCACCGTACCCTGAGGGACACCTGTACTGCAGCGCATCACGTGAGACACACAGTGATGGAGTCTCACGTACTGTGGTCTGTTGGTAAGATAGTCCGTAGTCCATGCAGCCAGGTGTTGGTCCACTCCCACTCTCTCCATCTTCACTCTGAGCAGTGAAGGCTGGATGGTGTTAAAAGCACTGGAGAAGTTGAAAAACATATCTCTTACAGTTGTAGCAGCGATCTGTGCAGCAGGTAGATCACTGCGTTGTCCACCCTAATTCCAGGCTGGTAAGCAGACTGCAGTCTGCAGACCCCTGTGTGCCCACCAGGGGTCACAAGTGACGCAGGATGATCCTCTCCATGGTCTTCATCAGGTGAGAAGTCAAGGCAACAGGCCTGAAGTGGTTTGGCTCGTTGGGCGCAGTGACTTTGGTACCGGGACCACACAGGAGGTCTTCCAAAGGCTGGGACTTTCTCCAGGCTCAGGCTCATGTTAAACAAGTGCCTGATAACACCACAGAGCTGGTCAGCACAGTCCCTGAGGAGACTTGGGCTGATACTGTCCTTGCCTTGATCTACTTAAGTTGACTTCTCACCTGATCATCTGTTATGGAGACGGGGTGTAGGATGACTAGGATGGGGGTGGTGAGAGTCCCAGGAGGTTGGTGAACTGACGAGTGGGATGGGGAGTGTTGCGGGCTGGTTGGCTTTTGGTCATGAAGGTGGCAGGCTGAGGAGAGGAGGGGAGGGGAGTTGGCCAGGGGAGGTGTGAAGAGGGGGCCGGGGGCTTTTCCAGTTTCCTCCTGTAGATGTCCTTCCCCTTCCTGATCCTATGTTGGAGTTCCTTCTGGACTCTGCGCAGCTCCTCTCTGTCCCCTGATGCAAAACCCCTCTTCTTCTCATTCAGCGGGACCTTATTAGGTCACCCAGGGTTTGCTGTTGGGAAAACACTGGACCAACTTGGAGGGCACAGTGTTCTCCACACAGAAGTTAATATAGTCTGTGATGCATTGGGTCTTATTGTCAATGTCAGTGCTGTGGGGGCTGCAGAGTGCTTCCCAGTCTGTAGTTTCAAAGCATTCTCTGAGCCTATCACTGGCCTCTTCAGACCACAGCTTCACAAGCCTCTTCACAGGTTGTTTGGTCACCACAGGGGAGTAGTCTGTGACCAGATGGACGAGGTTGCGATCCGAATGGCCGAGTGGGGGAAGGAGGTTGGTGTATGCATCTTTGATGTTTGCATACAGTAAATCCAAAGTTGTAACGCCTCTGGTGTGGCATTTCACACACTGGGTGAAGGTGGGGAGAGCAGAGGACAGGGAACATGATTGAAGTCCCCGGAGATGAGGAGGAGGGAATGGGGGTGCTGGTTTTGAAGTTGAGAAACAACAGTGTGAATCTGATCTGTAGCTGCAGCAGCAACCGCCGGGGGGGGGGGCAATAACCTGTGAAAGGTAGTATGGCCACATGCTAATCGCTAACAACTCCAAGTCTGGAGTTGCTTCTTCAAACTGACGTGTCCCAGGTGGCACCATCTATCGTTCACAAACAGCGATCCAACCTCCCTCTTCTTACCGCTCTCCGTTGCTTTCCTGTCCGCTCGTAAGAGTTTGAAGCCATCCAGGGTGACGTGTGAGTCCGGAGAAAATTCACACAGCCGCGTCTCAGTGAAGCACATGAGGCTGCATTCCCGGTACTCCCTCTGCGGTCGAGGCAGACTTGCTGTGCCAGAATGACTTTGTTTTTTTTTTTACTTTATCACAGTTTGTTGATGTTTTGGCTGTTGTTTGTTTCTTCATCAGGTGAATTTAGGATTTATGTTTCATGCAATTTGTTGCCCCAGAAAAATGAAAACAACTTACATTAGTTTGTGTCATCTATCTTCCAGACAGTCATTGCTTGTCATCAGTGTTATCATTCGGGCACTTGTGATTTGCTTGAGTTTTGAAATAAAAGTTTTGTCTAATTTGATTTATCTCTAATGCAGAAGAACAGAACAATACCTGACTTTGGGAGATGGCCTGGTGTCTGAGCTGATGTTCTGCTTGTTCACAGTGGGCATGATTACACTCCAACATTATTTTTATGTGCATTTCTCTTAGTCGGATAAAAAAGCTGCATGATAGAATCTGAAAAAAGAAAATGAGAAAGTGAAATGCCACCATTTGCTTCCATAATATCTGCTGAGGATCTCACTGGAGCTGCTTAATATGACTCACAAGGAGCATCCCGTACAAGAATTCAGTTAACCTTCCCTTTGTGTCAATTTGCCCAACTTTGCTACACTTGTGCCACCTGCTGGACATGGAAAGTAATAATACTAAATCTGACAATCAAACCACAGCTGCTGCAGTAGACGCAGTTGGAAAAACACAGGTGTAAATAATAGCATTAACGATGACTGCATACCATTTACTTATGCCAGTTCCAGAGGTCTTGCAATGTGTGTGCTGACTCAATTACATAGCTCACTGGAACCCTTAAATGGAACACAGCCATGTTTAATCTAATTAGCTACACTTGTATAATTAAAAATATCTACTGTAAAAAAAAGCCCATTCCTTGTAGATGCTAGTTTATCATTGTACAGCTCAAGTACAACACAGGTATAATACATAGATCATATTAAAGTGATACTCCACCCAAAGTGGATCTTTTCAGTAAAACAAAAACCTGCCTCCTGCAGGCTTGGATGGCTGTTGTCCTCCTTCAAGGAACGCTAATCCTAACGTACACAGAAACGTCAAACACTGTTGCAGTGTACTCTACTCCACTTTCAATTTGTATGTTCTAACCATTCATATTGTTGGATGAAATACGTCTAAATACATAACATTCACCTTAGTTCTTAATGTGTATTTGGAGTAAATTGATGCAACAGTGAACCAAATGGTTTGTTCCACATTTGGGGTGTTTAGTAAAAAAAATATGGGCAGATAAATCCAGGTTCTTTCTGAAGTTTCTACCTGTTAAAAGGAAGTTTTTCCCTTGTTGTGGTCTCAGCAATTGCATGCTCTTGGGGGAATTTTTGGCTCTCTTTAAATTATAGAGTTTGGTCTAAACCTACTTTATCTCTAAGTGTCCTGAGATATGTTCTGTGAGGATTTGACTCTATGAATTAAAGTGAATCTGAAAATCTGAACCGAAATACAAAAATGGTATCCAATGATTTTGTAGTACAAGAGAAAACCAAGCAGCTTTAGTTCATTGTGTAATTGTAAAAGTAAATTGATTGATTGTTCCAGGACAGGGTGCATGGGGAAAATTATAGTCTTCAATAACAGTAGAATCCCACAGAGAGGGGAAAACAGCAACTCTCAAGAAGGTTTTTTTTTTTAATTTTTTTTTTTAGAAACTTCAATAATTGGCTGATTGGTGTGGAGTATTTACTAACCACAAAGGAATACATTCTTCCCACATTAACACAATGCATTGCATTTAATGTCATGTGTATGTATAATTGGGGAAATGATAACCATTTCAACTTCAAATCTATTTTTAAGTTCTTTTTGGATTTTACTTAAAAATATAAAATATAATCATGTATCCACACCTGCTGCTCCAATTGCCGCATGTCGTCTGTGAAAAAGGCCTATTGAGTTAAATTTGGTTTTGACTAGTCTCGCTTTGCCAGAACACTCACACACGCGAAGCGGAGGAGGGTCTGGCTACGCCACATAGCATTCTGGGAGGAGAGATAACCGTGCTCTGGTTTTACTGGCATTTCTTTAAAGCAATCACAATCACCGTGGGCGGTGCTATGCTCCATGGAGCCACTCATCCTGCAAGTGAAAACTCAGATTGGACATATAGTCTAGCTAGCTTTCTAAATTTACCAGATCTGAGGAGCAGTTCACGATAGTCCTCAGAAATCCACCGGAGTTTAAAATATAACACAAAGAAAGCGAATACATACATCTGGTGGACCTTCCTGCGACACGGGAGCCATTCCGGAAGTTCAACGTCAAGAATATAGACTAAGTTTTGACTACTTGAAGACGTGTATATATATATATATATACACACACACACACACACACACACACACACACACAACCGTTCAAAAGTTTGGGGTCACCCAAACAATTTTGTGTTTTCCTGAAAAGTCACACTTATTCACCACCATATGTTGTGAAATGAATAGAAAATAGAGTCAAGACATTGACAAGGTTAGAAATAATGATTTGTATTTGAAATAAGATTTTTTTTACATCAAACTTTGCTTTCGTCAAAGAATCCTCCATTTGCAGCAATTACAGCATTGCAGACCTTTGGCATTCTAGCTGTTAATTTGTTGAGGTAATCTGGAGAAATTGCACCCCACGCTTCCAGAAGCAGCTCCCACAAGTTGGATTGGTTGGATGGGCACTTCTTGCGTACCATACGGTCAAGCTGCTCCCACAACAGCTCAATGGGGTTCAGATCTGGTGACTGCGCTGGCCACTCCATTACCGATAGAATACCAGCTGCCTGCTTCTGCTCTAAATAGTTCTTGCACAATTTGGAGGTGTGTTTAGGGTCATTGTCCTGTTGTAGGATGAAATTGGCTCCAATCAAGCGCTGTCCACTGGGTATGGCATGGCGTTGCAAAATGGAGTGATAGCCTTCCTTATTCAGAATCCCTTTTACCCTGTACAAATCTCCCACCTTACCAGCACCAAAGCAACCCCAGACCATCATATTACCTCCACCATGCTTAACAGATGGCGTCAGGCATTCTTCCAGCATCTTTTCATTTGTTCTGCGTCTCACAAACGTTCTTCTTTGTGATCCAAACACCTCAAACTTGGATTCATCCGTCCACAACACTTTTTCCAGTCTTCCTCTGTCCAATGTCTGTGTTCTTTTGCCCATCTTAATCTTTTTCTTTTATTGGCCAGTCTCAGATATGGCTTTTTCTTTGCCACTCTGCCCTGAAGCCCAGAATCCCGCAGCCGCCTCTTCACTGTACATGTTGACACTGGTGTTTTGCGGGTACTATTTAATGAAGATGCCAGTTGGGGACCTGTGAGGCGTCTGTTTCTCAAACTAGAGACTCTAATGTACTTATCTTCTTGCTCAGTTGTGCAACGCGGCCTCCCACTTCTTTTTCTACTCTGGTTAGAGCCTGTTTGTGCTGTCCTCTGAAGGGAGTAGTACACACCGTTGTAGGAAATCTTCAATTTCTTAGCAATGTCTCGCATGGAATAGCCTTCATTTCTAAGGACAAGAATAGACTGTCGAGTTTCAGATGAAAGTTCTCTTTTTCTGGCCATTTTGAGCGTTTAATTGACCCCACAAATGTGATGCTCCAGAAACTCAATCTGCTCAAAGGAAGGTCAGTTTTGTAGCTTCTGTAACGACCTAAACTGTTTTCAGATGTGTGAACATGATTGCACAAGGGTTTTCTAATCATCAATTAGCCTTTGAGCCAATGAGCAAACAAATTGTACCATTAGAACACTGGAGTGATAGTTGCATATTGCACCAAAAACCAGACATTTGCAGCTAGAATAGTCATTTACCACATTAGCAATGTATAGCGTGTATTTCTTCAAAGTTAAGACTAGTTTAAAGTTATCTTCATTGAAAAGTACAGAGCTTTTCCTTCAAAAATAAGGACATTTCAATGTGACCCCAAACTTTTGAACGGTAGTGTATGTATATATATATATATATATATATATATATATATATATAGCAGTTGATAATGAGGACTTGCAGATTTTCTTCTTGATATTGTTTTACACATTTAAGTTGAAACCTGTTTTATCATGCATGTGTGGCACAATATTAATTTATGTGAGATATGAATGAATGAATGAATGAATGAATAAAGAAATTTATTTCAGACATATCAAACATAAACCAAACAAAACAACAAAGAAATGCAGTAATAAGTTAAATAAGCAAAACATTCAAAACAATAAGTAAGGACTAGGAAGAAGTATGCACACAGACAGTTTAGAAACAAACATCAACAACAGTTCTCTAGTTACTGAAATATGAAAGATGTGTCATTACTACCGTTGTACACTTGAGGATGCTGTAGGGTTTAAGATTAGAGCAAGAACCTGAGCTCGTCAGATCAAGCCTCTGAGAAATACTCACAAGAACACTGCTAAGAATTGACTTAAAGTGCTCATATTATGCTAATTTTTAGGTTCTTAATTGTATTTAGATGATATATCACAATAGGTTTACATAGTTTAATTAAAAAAAAAATAACACCCTATTTTTGTTGTACTGCACATTGCTGCAGCACCTCTATTCACCCTGTGTTTTTAGCTACAGAGTGAGACATCTCACTTCTGTTCCATCTTTGTTGGGAGTCGCACATTCGCACTAGCAAGGTAAGGACTACTAGCCAGTCAGGAGCAGAGTATGAGGGCATGCCATGCTAGCAGCTAGGCCAGCATTATAACGTGTGTTATGAATTCTCAGCACTTAAGACTAAAATGGCACTTTGAGAAGCTTGATAAATACAGGCCCATGTTTACATTGACCATTATATAGATATTATACAGTTGTTAGTAAAACATATTACAGATTACATGAAAAATAAAAAAAACTCCTTAACTCCTTGTTTTGTCCAAATGTGAATAATTCCAGAATATACTGTTACTTATTAGTTACTCATGCAATTTGAAGAAACTACATACGAATGTCAATTGATACTAAATAATCTGAGATTTGCAGATTCTAATATTCTAAAATACCACTTAGTAATTGTAATAGTAATTGTATAGTGTAGGTCCATTGCTCTAGAAAAAAAGTGTGCGTCACTATACGGAAAACTGAGTTTGTTCTGAACATTTTGATATGAAACACATGTGGATCACTTACAGGTAAAAGCCAGTAAATTAGAATATTTTGAAAAACTTGATTTATTTCAGTAATTGCATTCAAAAGGTGTAACTTGTACATTATATTTATTCATTGCACACAGACTGATGCATTCAAATGTTTATTTCATTTAATTTTGATGATTTGAAGTGGCAACAAATGAAAATCCAAAATTCCGTGTGTCACAAAATTAGAATATTACTTAAGGCTAATACAAAAAAGGGAGTTTTTAGAAATGTTGGCCAACTGAAAAGTATGAAAATGAAAAATATGAGCATGTACAATACTCAATACTTGGTTGGAGCTCCTTTTGCCTCAATTACTGCATTAATGCGGCGTGGCATGGAGTCGATGAGTTTCTGGCACTGCTCAGGTGTTATGAGAGCCCAGGTTGCTCTGATAGTGGCCTTCAACTCTTCTGCGTTTTTGGGTCTGGCATTCTGCATCTTCCTTTTCACAATACCCCACAGATTTTCTATGGGGCTAAGGTCAGGGAGTTGGCTGGCCAATTTAGAACAGAAATACCATGGTCCGTAAACCAGGCACGGGTAGATTTTGCGCTGTGTGCAGGCGCCAAGTCCTGTTGGAACCTGAAATCTCCATCTCCATAGAGCAGGTCAGCAGCAGGAAGCATGAAGTGCTCTAAAACTTGCTGGTAGACGGCTGCGTTGACCCTGGATCTCAGGAAACAGAGTGGACCGACACCAGCAGATGACATGGCACCCCAAACCATCACTGATGGTGGAAACTTTACACTAGACTTCAGGCAACGTGGATCCTGTGCCTCTCCTGTCTTCCTCCAGACTCTGGGACCTCGATTTCCAAAGGAAATGCAAAATTTGCTTTCGTCAGAAAACATGACTTTGGACCACTCAGCAGCAGTCCAGCTCTTTTTTTCCTTAGCCCAGGTGAGACGCTTTTCGCGCTGTTTCTTCAACAGTGGCTTGACACGAGGTATGCGGCAGTTGAAACCCATGTCTTTCAAGCGTCTCTTGGTGGTGGATCTTGAAGCACTGACTCCAGCAGCTGTCCACTCCTTGTGAATCTCCCCACATTTTTGAATGGGTTTTTTCACAATCTTGACTAGGCGCGGTGATCCCTATCGCTTGTACACTTTTTCTGACCACAGTTTTTCCTTCCCTTTGCCTCTCTATTAATGTGTTTGGACACAGAGCTCTGAGAACAGCCAGCCTCTTCAGCAATAACCTTTTGTGTCTTTCCCTCCTTGTGCAATGTGTCGATGGTCGCCTTTTGGACAGCTGTTAAATCTGAAGTCTTCCCCATGTTTGTGTAGGCTTCAGAACTGGACTGAGAGACCATTTAAAGCCCTTTGCAGGTGTTTTGAGTTAATCAGCTGATTACTTTGTGGCACCAGGTGTCTTCAAAATTTAACCCTTACACAATATTCTAATTTTGTGACACACGGAATTTTGGATTTTCATTTGTTGCCACTTCAAATCATCAAAATTAAATGAAATAAACATTTGAATGCATCAGTCTGTGTGCAATGAATAAATATAATGTACAAGTTACACCTTTTGAATGCAATTACTGAAATAAATCAAGTTTTTCAAAATATTCTAATTTACTGGCTTTTACCTGTATATGCAAATATCCTAAAAAAGGTAAATTCAAGAAAATGCCCTTAGACCTCAGAAGGTTAAACACAATTCCTATATAATATTCTGAAACAGAATTACAGTATAGTACAAAAATACACAATTAAAGTAACACACTGTAAACCCCAACTGTAGTAGAGCAGTTATACTGTAATTGCAGTAATTAGAGTGCCAGTGAGTAACTGCAAAAATACAATAATAAATCTAACAGTGTATACATTACTGTCATCTTCATGATGGAATCAAGAATGAAGGACTCGGTTGCCAAAAAACACAAAAGCCACTTAATACCCTGTAAGCACACTTTAAATCAATGTGGCACGATCAAAATGTTAATTTCCAGAAGGACAATTGCAGGGAACATTACAGGCTGCAGGTAAGAAGGTCTAAACCTTGTTCTGCCTGTCAAGAGAATTAATGTGCCTTCTATTTTTACTATGATGAGAGCACAGGAGGTCTAGGTTGTGATAACAACGCTCTGGCAGAGACTTTAAGCATTTCTGTATGTATGGCAGGTGTGGTCAATGCTGTGTAAAAACAATAAATATTAAGTGGTTAGAAGCTGGCCTGTTTATTGTATAAATAGTTACATGAGGACTTTGTGCAGAAGTCAATGTAAGGTAAGCAGCGTTTACACACATAAGAAGATACATGCAGGCCGGTTGGTGTAAGTCTAAGTGGATGTTTGTGCCCAATTTAGAGAAATTCCCTTCAGGAGGGTCCTGAGACATTGAGTTCTCTGGAATGGGACGGATGGACGTACGTATGAACAGACAACCCGAAAACATAATGCCTCTGGCCACGGCTCTCAGTTAATGGTGGACTATCATCATTTTATCATCATTTTATGTTTTTTCCCTTTCCTTTATTGTGTTATATCTTGCATATGCATGTTATAGGTTTACAAAGTGAAAAAGCCCAAAGTCCACCCCAAAGGGACTTACCATCTCCAACAGAAAATTCAGTTCACCAACTGCTCCAAACAGCTCTATTGTAGTCCAGCCTTTATTTCCGTGGCGAGCGTGCGTCACTTTGTAACACACTAGAGGGTGACAATTTTACGGTCACGTGATTTCGCGGGAGTCCCGCTGTACGGAAGTCAATTTCACTGTTGGTAACGTGATAGGGACGGATAGAGCATAGAAATCAATGGGAGTGGAACAGAGTCAAAGATTAAATAAAAAAATGGCGCTGAAATGCGGTGTGTGTGCCCAAAGGCATTTCATTTTAGAAAAGAGATCCGCTTACAACTCACAATACGTTTGTTGATTGGGAATACCGTGACCCGCAAGAGTCCCAAAAGTTCATCGCTACCTTACCCTTACCCACCCAGCAGTGAGAGACGAATGCCTCTGCATCCACACAAAACATCAGAGGAGCTGCAGCTGTGCACACACACAAACACACACACACACACACACACACACACAGGGAATGAAACGGGAGCGTGACGGGATTCGGGCTAGTAGTCCTTACCTTGCTACTGCGAATGTGCGACTCCCAACAAAGATGGAACAGAAGTGAGATGCCTCACTCTGTAGCTAAAACAGAGAGCTCAACACACAGGGTGAAAAGAGCAGCTGCAGCAATGTGCAGTACAACAAAACTATGGTGTTTTCTGAAAATTAAACCACATAAACCTTTTCTGGTGCAATTTCAAAATACAATTATGAACCTGAAAATGAGTAGCATTATTAGCAGAATATGGGCGCTTTAACCTATCTTGCTCTTTGGGGAGCAATGGTGGACTGTGGTTTGGATTTTACCAGAACGTTATGATAATAAAGCTGTCACTGCTCACTGTAAAGTCTTTACTGAGTTTCGCTTAATTTATTGTTCTAACCCTGGGAATGTGTGTAACCCGTCTTAGATCACTGCTCACAGTAAAACTGGGATGGTTCCCCACAATCATACAGCTAAGGTAAATGCTTTAAATGTACATGTGCTGCTGGGAAATGAGGGGCCTCTTCCGTCCCAGACACAGATGTTTTAAGGATAAAAACAAGTCCCAAGATGGCAACTTAAAGTTATCCTTAAATTAATAGTTTGACCTTTTAAGAAATGTAGAGCCTCTAATTTGTTGTCTTTCAGTTAGTAAGATGAGAAGATTGAATTCAATTTAAATATGAAGCTACATTTAGCAGCCAGTTAGCTTCACATAAAGACTGGCAACCGGGGAAAATAGCTAGAATAGCTCCATCCAAAAGTAACAAAGTCCAGCAAAGCTTGGTCAGGTGCCTTTGGCTTTTGTTACTGACACAAAATGTCTCCTTTAGCTTCTTACTTAAAAAGCAGTTGGTTGGGACTCTTGGCGTCACTTTTTGACGCTGTGTCGGGATTAATGGCATTCCTATTTGGTGCTCTCGGGGCTTGCGTCTCTCAGTTTGGCGTGCCACTATTTGACGCTCTTAGGACTTGCGTTGGGACTATTGGCGTCACTTTCTGATGCTCTGGGTCAAGACATACGTTTTACTGACATGCGGCACGAGTAGAGGTGTGAATCTTCACTGATCACCCGATTCGATTGCTTTTATCTTGTCTTCGATTCGATATCTAGATGCATCACCATGCGTCAAATAAATTTTTCTATTAAAGCCACAGAGGGTATTTGACTTGCATTACTTTAAAGGTAGCTACCACGAAGGTTTACCTATTTTGGATTAGTAATATACCACCCTACTTTTAACCTACAAATCTGTTGTGCTGTATTGGAATAACTGACCCCAGACAACAAAAAAGGTATTGTTCAATGAACGATAACTTAAATGTACAAATAATATTTAGCTGTTAGATTGAATAACAAAAAAACAAACATAACACAAATCATACCCTTCAAATAGTTGTTACTTCCAGTGGTGTGTGTGTGGTAATGACTGACACTCCTGGCGGGTATCAGGCCTGCTTCAAGTGAAATGCAGCATGACCCAGAAGAGTATTTTCCTCATGTACTGCTGTACTTGAGGAACTAGAGGCAGAGTGAGCTGACTTGTTGACAGATGTATTGCCTTTGGCTGTGAGCCCACAGCTTCCTACTATTTTGCCATTGGATAGTAATCACCCAGAAATTTGAAAGACTTCCAACCAAAATCGTTGACGCAATATCTGTCTTCCCTTGTCTTCACATAAGCTCCGAGGACAGCGACCCAAACAAATAAAGTAGTATCTGTTATTTTCATTATTTGTCTCTGATGAACAAAAAAGATATTTTCCATAACTGAGCCTTTAGGATTATACAGTACATATACAAATAAAGCACATCAGCAATAGCAACAATGTGAACATGGCAGACGTTAAAGTTAAATAAAGACATGGCGCACTATATTTGGAACAAAAGTCGTAGAATCTCATCACCGTTTTGATTAATTTATGTTTGCTTTCATCAGAGAGGTCAAAGGCTGTTGTGTTCACATGAGGATGGGTCGTGTCATCACCAAATTTGTAACTGTAACTGGCCGCAATGCCTCAGCTTGAGTGCCTCGGCTTCAAAGTGCTTTCTTGGGAAAAATACACAGGCACAGACAAAGAAAGCTGATGTATCAACAGGCATTTTAATGTACTGATGGCGTTCTATACATGACATCAATATTATTTTCACAATCACTGTGTAGCATAACTATATAATCATTTCCACCTGCCAAATTTCCCCCAAAACACACATCATCTCTTACCAACTTGCCTTTCGAGGAACTCATTGAGGATGCTGTCACACTTTTGTGTTAGTGGCTGTTTACAATGTACTATATGTATTAGTTAGTGATCAGTCATTTTTTTGTGGTAACTTGGTTAAGCTCAATTTTGTTTAAAAAATATTAGCTCAAACAATAAAGGCCTTAAAACTACAGTATGGACCAAAGTATGGAGTGATTGGTAGCTGGAGAGATTCACCTCCTGGGCACTGCCAGGTGCTCTTGAGCAAGGCACTGTACCCCCCCAAACTGCTCAGGCCGCTGGTCCAGCACTGGCAGCCCACTCACTCTGGCATCTCTCTATTTGTGCATGAATAGGAGCATTTGTGTGTATTTCAGGCCTGTGTGTAGTGATTACTAACAAAATAGGGTGTAAATTGTAATTTCCCCACTGGGGCTCAATAAACAGCATAAATTATTATTAAAAATTATCATTTAGGCTTACATCGTTATTTAGTGGTGCATAACATGTTATTAAACAGATCTGCGAATAATTCAATTACCACAAATAACTTCCACACAGTAAACCTAGAGTCATTGCATTCCCCTAGGGGCTCCAGTTTTTGGGTGGTGATCCAGCCTTGTCTAGTGTTTTTTGTTTTTTTTCCCCAGAAAATGAGCAGGGAAAAGGAATGCAAATCTACCCAGTAAAATTTGGTGATTTGCAAAAAAGACGTCCAAGTTAAAAGTGGACAATATTTGGTTGAAAGTTTTTGAACCTCTAAGTTACCGTTTAATTCAATTCAATTCAATTTTATTTATAGTATCAATTCATAACAAGAGTTATCTCAAGACACTTTACAGATAGAGTAGGTCTAGACCACACTCCAGAATTTACAAGGACCCAACAGTTCTAGTAGTTCCCTCCAGAGCAAGCAACAGTGCGACAGTGGCGAGGAAAAACTTCCTTTTAGGAAGAAACCTCGGACAGACCCAGGCTCGTGGTGGGCGGTGTCTGACGACCGGTTGGGGTTAGAATGAAGAATGGCAATAACAGCCACAGAAAGATAACAGTTTGTAGTAGTTCTTTGTAGTAGTTCATGGCTTAGCAGGGAATTGTGCGGCATTACAAGGCACAGCAGGACGTAGCAGGATGAACACGGCATCGCAGGACGTGTAGCGGGACCATGGCTACAGCTGCTACCATGATGTTGGAGCCTTCCTGATCCGAGGGAACATGCTGGGGGGAAAAGAACATAAGGACTCCGGGGAATGACTCCCCAGAGCTAGGTTAGTAACAAGCATTTCTGGGACATAGATGCACACAAATGGAAAGATAGAAAGATAAAAAGATAGAGCAGAGAGGAGCTCAGTGTGTCAAAGGAATTCCCCCAGCAATCTAAAACTGTTACAGCAGAACTGGGAGAGCATAACTAACTAGGAGAGCATGACTAACTAGGAGAGACAGGGTAAAGAGAGCTGCCGGATCGGGCTAGACTCTCCCCAGCCGGATCGGGTTGTATGCCCTGCCTCCCTCTAGTTTTATTATATTATTGATTGTATGATAGATAGATCTGACAACTATGACGAGAAGCAGGTAGGCCGGGTTAGGCGGACAATATTCAATTCTATGCCCTAACTATACGCTTGATCAAAGAGGAAAGTCTTAAGTCTACTCTTAAATGTGGAGACTGTGTCTGCCTCCTGAACCCAAACTGGAACCTGGTTCCACAGGAGAGGAGCCTGATAGCTGAACGCTCTGGCTCCCGTTCTACTTTAGAGACTCTAGGAACCACAAGTAACCCTGCATTCTGGGAGCGCAGTGCTCTTGCAGGGTTGTAAGGTACTATGAGCTCTTTAAGATAAGATGGTGCCTGACCATGAAGAGCTTTGTAGGTGAGAAGAAGGATTTTAAATTCTATTCTAGATTTTACAGGAAGCCAATGCAGAGAAACTAAAACAGGAGAGATATGATCTCTTTTCCTAGTTCCTGTCAGAACACGTGCTGCAGCATTCTGGACCAGCTGAAGACTTTTATGGACTTTTCGAGCATCCTGATAGTAAAGAATTGCAGTAATCTAGCCTAGAAGTAACAAATGCATGGACTAGTTTTTCTGCATCATTTTTAGACAGGATATTCCTGATTTTAGCAATATTACGCAGGTGAAAAAGGCGATCCTTGAAATTTGCTTTATGTGGGAATTAAAGGACAAATCCTGATCAAAGATAACTCCAAGATTCCTCACAGTGGTGCTGGAGGCCAGAGTGATGCCATCCAGAGTAACTATCTCTTTGGATAATGCGTCACGGAGGTGCTTGGGTCCCAGAGCAATAACTTCAGTTTTATCTGAGTTCAACATTAGAAAATTACAGCTCATCCAGGTTTTAATATCCTGAAGGCACATTTGAAGTTTAGCTAACTGATTAGTTTCATCCGGCTTGATCGATAGATATAATTGAGTATCGTCTGCATAACAATGAAAGTTTATGGAATGCTTCCTGATAATATTGCCTAAAGGAAGCATATATAAAGTGAACAGGATTGGACCGAGCACAGATCCTTGTGGGACTCCATGACTAACTCTGGCGTGCACAGAGGATTCATCGTTAACATGAACAAACTGAGATCGATCTGATAAATAAGACTTAAACCAGCTTAGAGCTGTCCCTTTAATGCCAATTAAATGTTCCAGTCTCTGTAATAAGACATGGTGGTCAATGGTATCAAATGCAGCACTAAGATCTAATAACTACATTTCAATGGGTTTTAACATTGAAGTGATATAAGCCAGGGTCTGTATTTGTTAATAAATGGATAGCAGTCACTTGGAAATCCACAATCAACAAAGCCAGCCTGTCTTTAACCTTTCATTTGGACCAAGGCGGCGGGCTCCCAAAGGGTACCATTGTAATATTTAATACACCTAAAAGCAGTTAAATGTGTATCAGCTGGTACAACCACCAAGCCTCAATAAGCGTTCCAAAGAAACACTGTTTATCACCAAGTGTAACTTTGGTTATGTAACTCTGTGCTGTGCGCTATCCTCTGCACATCTTCCGTCCTCTGTAATTAACAACCAACAGTCTGGACTTGAAAGAACATGTCTATTTAGTTGGCAGCCACAATCTCTAGCATTGTGCTCCTTGGTATGAAAAGTGAATACGTTCTTTCTTAATTTTAACAGACAAACAACCAAAATAAGTCAGTTATGAATAATTCCACAGTACAAGATGACAATGATTTGTTTTGAGAATCTCATTTGTAATGACTGCAGATAGCAAACAGTCTTCCTAGTCTAGTGAACACAAAGCTTATGTAAAGGTTAAGCTGTTTATTGACACGTGGTTGAAGCTGTAAAACTGAAAATACTGAAAAAGCAGATGTGTCTAAATGTTAAAATATACACACAAACTAATGCAAAAGAAGATCTTAAATCTTCACAGATTCTATGCAGCTAGCAAAACCACCGTGTTTTTGATTAGCTTAGTGCTATTTAGCTTTAGCCTTTTAATAATAAGCTAGTTTTAGTTATTAGATATGCATTTCCATATTTTCCCTAAAAACACAAAACTAAGAGAAAACCAAAGAAAATGTGAATTTTCAAGGCTTAATCAATGCTAGCACTGAGCAAACCCAACCCAAATGTAGTATATGTATATATACTGTATGCATATATAAATAAATACACACACACACACACACACACACACACACACACACACACACACACACACACACACACACACACACACACACACACACACACACACACACAAAGTCCCCACTAGGTGTCAACAATGTCCAATAAAGGGCATTACACCAGTAAACCATACAGTTCTGGCTAGGTCAACAGAAATCCGCTAGTAGAGTTGAAAAAGGACCTGCAGACATACACTCTGACTTCTGAAAATTGATTTACTTCTTAACCAATCTGGTGTCCCACATGGTTAGGTTATTTTAAAGATCTGTAGATTATAAAGATGAGTTTGAGAACCACAACAGCCATAAAAATTCAAGCCATGTTCACATCATATCGAAGGACCACATTGAAGAGTATTTGAAAGCCGTTGGGAGTGTGTAGAACAAAACATTTCTCTCTCCGCTGTATTAATGCAAATTTGTTTGAGAGATTTCAGAGGCCACAAATAAATCCTACTGTACACGTTCCAGTCGTAATGATTAGTAGGTACATTTTTTCGGCAAGGGCATATCCATTATCACTTAAAAACAATACCAAAGACCTCAACCGGGAAATAAAACACCATATGTTGGTGTAATACTAAACTAGGTCATTAAATACTGTAGGGGAGTTACTCTTTAATTAAAAATTTAAACTCCTGTTACAATGTGGGAAAAAAAAATTTCTGCAAAAGCACAACAGACCTTCCGTGTTTCTTAAATACCCTGTCCAACGCACTGTATGTCCAGTTCCACAGGTTAGCATCGTTCTCTTTTCTAATGCAAAATGGACAACATTAGCTGGCTGCGCTGGACCAATAATCAGGATGCACTTTTAAGACATAAGAGGAGGAAATATTTTTGGATTCAACAGTTTAGATGGAATAATCATGGATGAAGAGGCTGTTTTGTGTTTAAATTATATTTAAATGACTATTTGAACATTGTAGCGACATAACCCAGAGTCTGTATTTGTTAATGAATGTATAAAATCCCTCCTCTTCAGTGTTACTTCTTGACCAAGGCTGTCTCCAAAAAAGGTACCTTTGTAATATTTAATAGCAATGTGGAGTCCCCATGAATAAATGTGCATCAGCTGGTATAACCACTAAGCCTTCGCGTTCCAAAGAAACATTGTTTATCACCAAGTGTACCCTTAGTTATGTAACTTTATGCTGTGTGCTATCCTCTGCATCACATCCAGCCTCTGTAATCTATGACTGTTTAACAACCAACAGTCAGGACTTGAAAGAACATGTCTATTTAGTTGGCAGCCACAATCGCCAACATTGTGCTCCTTGGTATGAAAAGTGAATACGTTCTTTCTTGACGACACCAGGCTGCCACAGTATGACCTCTTCATATATCAGACAGCTCGGTTAGAACTCAACACAGCCAGACATTTCTCCGTTCTCGGCTGAGATGGACGGGCTATAGCTACCGTTTTCAGGGTTTATACTGTATAGGCTAGCAACTAGCGGACGTTTAGCTAGCAGCCTAATCTCAAGTACGGTTGAGCATCGCTTTGATTTGAACAATTCTGATTCCAATCCCAATTCTTCCTTTTGATTTTGGTTGTTATCAATTCTCGATTCCAATTCTTTGAGGGGTGGCGTTGAAACCGGTTACATGCTTATTTCACAGATACGAGAGAGATATAAGACATCTTATTTTGATTTGTCATTTACAGTTACTGCAACACGACAAGCACCTGGAAGTACGACAGCAGCTACGGAAACCAAAACATGCAGCGTTAAAAATGCTTTTGAAATGGGTTGAAATGTTGGAACCGGTTCTTAATGCCCATTCCTAATCCCGACAAAGCAACACTGTGAATTTCAGCCTGTATGCACATTTTTAAAAAATTGTTGCAATAGATTAGCTAATATTGGTAATGGGAGAAACAAGTTCGAGGGCGACGTGTTGAAATCCCTGATCAACAAGTGGTCCTCCCCAACTTTTCCACTGGACCAAGGCTGTCTGGCAAAGGGTACCATTGTAATATTTACCCCATGTAAAAGCAATGTGGAGACTCCTGATATGACTAAGACTTGTTGAGCAGGTTTAACCCCCAAGCATTCCAAAAAAAGACACTCTTGTAAACCCTTGTTATGTAACGTTGTGCTGTGCGCTATCCTTTGCATATCATGTAGCTTCTGCAAACTATGACCGTTTCACCACCACCATCAGTCTGGACGACAGGCCACATGTGCACACTATAGTATATTGGACACTATATATATATATATATATATATATATATATATATATATATATATATATATATATATATATATATATATTGTCACTCTGTGAGGCAGCGGATGCAAAGTGAATGAACTGAAGGCCAATTTAACACCATAGTTTAGAATTAGGCTTTGTGGGTCAAGTTCCAATTGTTCCAAATTAAGTGTTAGTTTGAAACTTTGAGACAAAGCTTCAATACACTGCTTTCACTTGAACTAAAATCTTGCTGTTGCTTGTTGACAGTTTTGTGCTGATGGCCTCGCGATCATGCATCATCGTCATTCAAGTCACTATTCGGACATTCGGTCTATACAGTTAATACCGGTTGGTCTTCCAAATAACTCCCAGTGCTCTAGAAATTCACCAATCATTGCCTTGGACAAGAGGGGTGGGGGGGGCTTCCTGATGATGATGTAGAAGGATTACCAGGCTGCTAGATTATATATAACCTTTGGATTATGTCTGCTTTTACTCTGAGGGGCAACAAATGATCTGACTTTAACCCCTTGTGGCGAAGTTGTGGGTTATTTAAATGGGAGTGAGTCTTGTGGGCTTTTTTGCTGGTTAGACAGCTGTTGGACAATCACATTTATATAAATGGGTTTAAATATACACATTAGTGTTGTGGTTTGGGGTTTTGTTTGAGTTCATTTTCCTCTTTCTTTGGCCTCCTTGTGTGTTTGTCTTTGTTTCCTCCCTGGTCTTATGTCGCTGGTCCTTTTTCTGTCTCTGAGTCCGTCTGTCTGGTTCCTAGTGTCCCTGTTCCTTTCCTTTCCACTGTTTGTTTTTGTGTACATCTCTCTCTCTTTGTTCCGGAGTCTGAGTCTCCCTACCTCCCGGTCTGTCTGTCCTGCTCCCCGTGTCCCTTTCCTGCCTCTGTGTCCGTGTCTTCCCCATCTTGTCTCTTCGTCTTGTTTCCGTCCTTTCCGTCCCCTTCTCTCCCTTTCTTGTTTGTGCGTGCTTTCTCTGTATGTGTCCCAGTATCTCTCGCGTTTTGTCTTTCTTCTCCGCTGTCTGCCTTGCTCTCTATGTTTCTCCCTCTCCGTGCCCCTATTCCTAATCCCTTCTTCGCCTTCCTTCCTTGAGCCCCTTTTCTGTCCCTGCATCGGTCTCTCCCTCTCTGTCTGCCTGACTTCCCGTCTACCTCTCCATCCTTCTTTGTCCTGGTATCTGAGTCTTTCTGTCTCCCTTCCTGTCTGCCCTGCTCTCTGTCCCTTGGCCTTTCTTTCTCTGGTTCTGTCGGACCGCTCTTTGTGGTTCCCTTGCTTTGTCTCTTTGTCTTGTCCCCTTTCACAGTCCTTCCATCTCCTCCTAGGTCTTGCCTTTCCTCTTGTTTCTTGTTACCTTGTCTCTTCGCTCGCCTCTCGGCCTCTGTCTCTGTGTTTTGTTCTCCTTGTCTTCCTGCCTCTGTCTGTCGGTCTCGCTCTCAGTGTCCCTCCGTCTTTCTTTTTGTTGTCCCGCTCTCTGTATCTCTCTCTCTTTCTCTTCGTTTGTGTGTTTACTTCTGTCTCTGTTTGTGTGTCCCAGTGTCTGTCTGCCTCGCTCTCTCTGTCCCTTTCTCTCACTCTGAGAGTATTTGATTGTGAGTATCTCTCTCTCTCTCTCTCTCTCTCTCTCTCTCTGTGTGCGTCTCTGTATCCCTCACGCTCTGCCTTTCTTTCCCTCTGTCCGTCTCACTCTCGGTGTCTGTCTTTTCCTCTCTTTCTGTCTGTTTGGGTCTATGTCTCTCTCTCTCTCTGTTCCCTGTTCCCGGCCCCTCCTTTGTGTCCCCTCCTCCGATCCCTCACTTGTTGCCTGTCTCCTTCTAGCCTTCCTTGTGCCCCCTCTTCCTGCCCTCTTTCCGTGTGCCCTCTCCTCGTGTCCTGTCTTGGTGCCTTCTCCCTCGTGCCCTTTTTTTTTCTCTCATGTCTTTCCTCGTGCCCTTCCCTCGTCTCCCTTTTTTCATCTCGTCCTGCCCCCTCTTTCGTCTTGTCTTTTCGTTTTGTCTTCTTGTTTCCTTGTCGTCTCGCCTCTTTTGACTTATCTCCCCTCCTTTTTCCTCTTTCGCCCCCTGCCGGTCTCCTTGTCCCTTTCGTCTGGTGTCTTTCATCTCATCTCCCCTCTTGTCCGTTTCGTCTCGTAGCCTCTCTCCGTCTCCAAGCCCCTTTTCGTCTCCTCGATTCCTCTTTCCTTGCTCCCTTGTGCCTTTGTTCCCCTGTGCTCCTTGGTCCCGTCCTTTGTCCCCTCCTTCGTCTCCCTCTCTCGTCCCCTCCTTCGTCTGTCTCCTCTCGCTCCCTCCTTCTCAGTCCCTCTCTCGCCCCCTCCTTCTTGGTCCCTCTCTCGGTTTCTCCCTTGTTCCTCTGTCCCCTGTGTTCCCTCCTTGGCTCCTCTGGGCCCCTTGTTCCCTGGTCCCCTGGCTTTTCTGTGACCCGGCCCCCTCTCTCCCGGTGTCTTCCGCCCTCCCTGGGTCGTTTTTGGTTCTTGGGGTTTTTCTTTTTGTGACATCTGGGATCTGTCTTTTGGGGGTACTGTTGTGGTTTGGGGTTTTGTTTGAGTTCATTTTCCTCTTTCTTTGGCCTCCTTGTGTGTTTGTCTTTGTTTCCTCCCTGGTCTTATGTCGCTGGTCCTGTCTTGAGTTCCCCGGTGTCTGTTTGTTCTACTTCCTGTTTTATTTTGATAGTCTCGCTTCCTGCCTTGTCTTGTCTTGTTTAGCTTTACTTTGTTTGTCTGATTGTCCAGGCCCGCCCTAATGTGATTCACCTGATGTCTCACCTGTTCCCCATTGCCTCATTACCTCTTGTATTTAACCCCAGTGTTTCCTTTGTCTCTTGTCGGATCATTCCTGTTCGTCTAGTCCGTTGTCCCGTCCGTGCGCCTTGTCTACCTTCGCCTAAGGATCTCCAGTCTGTTTTGTTCGCCTGTCCTGCAGCATTCCTGATACTCGTCTTCCCTCCAGAGCTCCTGTTTCCTTCCCTGTGTTTCACCCTTTTGGACTTCTGCCTCCCCGGTGCCGGTTTGCCTTTTTGCCTGGCGTTTGCTTTTGCTCCCTTGTTTTTGGACATTGTTTAATAAACCTCATGTTACCGGCTCCTTCTGGCTTCCCGCCTCTGCATTTGGGTCCTCATTCCTGCCTCACACCTGACAGAATGATCCGACCAGAAACGGACCCAGCAGAGTATATTTTTAAGCCCCTACTTCACCCTCTGGACCCGGCGGCGGATTTCATGTCCACCACCTTCCACCTGCTTCATGAGGATGACCCCACAACCACCTGGCACCTCATGATGGTACGGTGGGAGGAGGTGGACCGGGAGTATGGTCCACTCAAGAGACTGATTCCCGGGGAGTTGTTACTGACCAGTCCTTCCTGGGAGCCGCCGCAGACCAACCCCCTCGGGGAGTCGTCACTGATCAGTCCTCCCCGGGAGCTGCTGCGGACCTGTTTTTCCGGGGAGTCGTTACTGGCCAGTCCTCCCCGGGAGCCGCCATGGACCAAACCTGACACATTAGAATTGGTAAAACAGAATGCATGTCTATGGCATAACCATGTGAGTTTGGGTGTGTGTAATTTGTGCATGCCGTCAGAGGAGACGTGATTAATGCTCATCTCTACTTCCTGCTGGATTAGTCTCTGAGCATCGTGAATGTTGTCACGACAACGGCAGGAGGATGTGAGCCGTTATGGGTGTTATGGGTCAGTGTCTCACCCCTCGTCCTCTGTCTCTCTGTTTCAGATGGCTGGAGACATTTCATTCAATAATAAGTCTTTTCAAACACGTGAATTATTATTACTAGCGAAGCTTGTGTTTTTGTGATTTTAAAGCATGGGCGGTATTTTATCACAGAGACATAAAGTTAGACCAAATTGTCATTTTATGGCTGTAAGATCTTGGCAAGGATACTAAAATGTAAGCCTTGTGGGTAAAACATGAGATTTGACAGGTGATAAATCGAAATGAGATGTTCTTTCCTCTATCATTAATTTCAGTTATTTCTTGAAATAAATCGGTCATAATATCTAAGACGTGTCTGCCAATATGTCTTACACAAACATTTTTCCAGTAGATGACCTCAGATGAAAACAAAAGCATGAAGTTTAGAATGTTTTAGGTGGTGTAGAGCAGAGATCTTTGAAAGGGCGGGGGGGGCTCCAGGACCCCTAGGGCGTCCTCTGAGTTCCTGCAGGGGGGCCACCAAAATGTTGTTTGATAGTTATATAAAAAACAAAATGTCTAAAAATGTACATTAAACTGATTCCAACATAATATTTCTAATGATAAATCTTTTTTTGATGATAGGCTTACTGGCCTATAGATAAAGTAGCCATAAAGTAGCCATCCACAGATACACTTAAGCTCATATTCACTATGCCACAATTTAACATTAAAACATGATGCATTTAAATATGAATACGTCAAACATTATTTCAATAACCCCTGCTCCACAGGTCCGGGTTAGATCATGCACCTCAAAACAAAACATGCGAGAATTAAATCCCCCATCCAATACCATGGATAATTCCACTTGGCCAAAACACTTATGTATGAACTTTAATATTCAATGGAAAATAATCTTAGAATGAAATAGCACAAATCTTAAACACAGCACCTCTTGGGGAGAGGAGTTCACTTCGCGGCGAAATGCTGATGTTTGAACAGATATCGTTTTGGTGCCTAAACGTAACTTTCATTGCTGCATGATGCTCACTTTTTCTGGCTGAACTCCACTACCACGGCCCCTGAAAGAACCGACATTTGGCGGTGCCTGTGGCCGGCTCACAGTCACCTACTGGCAGCTAAACAACTGACACTGGTAACCAGTGTCCTGGAGCTCTGTAGCGGCTAAAAATACAACCAGCAACTGCCGCATGGATTTTCTTGGCACTACAGACTGTTACATTGTTATGTTACAGCGCTTTACTTTAAAATACTTTTATTTTAGGTATCTATTGGTGAAGTAGCATTGATCAACATTATATAACATTTTCTCCCTACCAGGGATGAAAATAATTCAGCAGAGGCAGGGATATGTAGACCAGAAAGGGGGAAATCGCACACATCACCCCAGGAAAATCGCACCCTGCCAGTACCCTTAAACCCTCACCCCAGTACCCTTACCCCTGTCCACTTGGGATCAAATCCCATGTAGTATTAAATCAAAGAACGCATGTGGTGATTGAACAAAACCATAGAAATAGTTGTTTTATTCTAGATCTGGGTACAAGAAGGATCGGATGCAGGTATAATTTCACTGGAGATGTATGTAGGTGATGCTGTGAAGACAGAAGGAGGCTTTAACACAGAAAGAAAAACAGCAGGACGGATAACTTAGATTATGTTCCACATTATGTCAACACACAGAGGTATTTTTTGCCCTACTGGTTTAAAGGGAAACAACTGGATTACATAACACCACAGTGCAGTTATTATTGATGACTTTTGTGATGTCCACAAACACTCAGCTTCTTCTCCCGTTGTTATGAAATTATGAGACCTTCGGTGAAACTGGGATACTCGTCACGCGGCTCAGTCATGGTTGGTAACAGAGTCTCATTGTAACGGTTCAACAGTACACTTGTCTTATATTTCCACCTCTAAACACAGACCAGCTTTTATTTATGTACTTTTATGATTTGGATGTTAATCTTTATTATGCCACACTCCCTTGTCCCTTGTTTTTTTTTAAATAGGTTTAGCATTACTAAGTGTTAGATCTAACATCCAATCAGTGAGCTTTAAATTCTGCTGCTGTGCAATGGAGGGCTGACTTTAGAGGCTGAACTCTGTGGAAGATTAAGGATCCATTTTGATGACCTTGGTGTTTCGTTCTGACTGCATTAACCATCCCTTTAACATGTAACCGAGGGATCAGGATTCAGATTTTGGCTCCTAACGATCAGAAAAACAATGCAATTGAGTAATTATTTTAAACATTAGGTTTTGCAAGTAAGCTCTTATTTTGTCTTGTGTTCTGAATGACGTATACACTTCTGCCCCTCCCAAAGGCTACACTCCCTTAGCCAACATTTGAATTTTTCTTTTTAATTTTTATTATTATTCATATATTTATTTTAAGGGGAATTCAAAAGGTCCCGTGGGGAAATATAGAGTAAAATATCAAGGTGTTTTCACTGATTTGTTTTACTGTTTTCAAGTTCAATGATGCAACAACTAATGGTGGTAAATAATTGTGATTTCCATATTGACCAAAATAATTGTGATTATGATTTTTTCCATAATCAAGCAGCCCTAATTGAACCCTGATTCATCAGGTCAACCTGGCATCGTTGTTACTGGAATATGTTGACATAGCAAAAAAAGATTGTTTCTTTTAAATATTTATGACGAATGGCCACAAGATAAACAAAAAGCTGTAGTAATATACTACTGTGGTACAGTAATGCTTTAACAAATTATTACAGCTGCACTCATATAAATATTTTTGTATTAATACACATCAAATCACATGTATAATGTGAAAGGTGCTGCTTGTAATGACAACCACAACAAATGATCTGCTATCTGCGACAAACCCTAAAAAGTGCATTAACCCTATACAGTGGTGTGAAAAAGTGTTTGCCCCCTTCCTCATTTCCTGTTCCTTTACATGTTTGTCACACGTAAGTGTTTCGGAACATTAAACCAATTTAAACAATAGTCAAGGACAACACAAGTAAACACAAAATGCAATTTGTAAATGAAGGTGTTTATTATTAAAGGTGAAAAAAAATCCAAACCATCATGGCCCTGTGTGAAAAAGTGATTGCCCCCTAAACCTAATAACTGGTTGGGCCACCCTTAGCAGCAACAACTGCAGCCAAGCGTTTGCGATAATGTGCAATGAGGCTTTTACAGCGTCCTGGAGGAATTTTGGCCCTTTGCAGAATTGTCCTAATTCAGTTACATTAGAGGGTTTTCGAGCATGAACGGCCTTTTTAAGGTCATACCACAACATCTCAATAGGATTCAGGTCAGGACTTTGGCTAGGCCACTCCAAAGTCTTCATTTTGTTTTTCTTCAGCCATTCGGTGGTGGACTTGCTGGTGTGTTTAGGATCATTGTCCTGCTGCAGAACCCAAGTTTGTTTCAGCTTGAGTACACGAACAGATGGTCGGACATTCTCCTTCAGGATCTCTTGGTAGACAGCAGAATTCATAGTTCCTTTTATCACGGCAAGTCTTCCAGGTCCTGAAGCAGCAAAACAGCCCCAGACCATCACACTACCACCACCATATTTTACTGTTGGTATAATGTTCTTTTTATGAAATGCAGTGTTCCTTCTACGCCAGATATACTTGGACACACACCTTCCAAAGAGTTCCACTTTTGTCTCATCGGTCCACAGAATGTTGTCCCAAAAGTCTTGGGGATCATCAAGATGTGTTGTGGAGAAATTGAGACGAGCTTTGATGTTCTTTTTGCTCAGCAGTGGTTTTCTCCTTGGAACTCTGCCATGCAGGCCATTTTTGCCCAGTCTTTTCCTGATGGTGGAGGCATGAACGCTGACCTTAACTGAGGCAAGTGAGGCCTGCAGTTCTTTGGACGTTGTTGTGGGGTCTTTTGTGACCTCTTGGATGAGTCGTCGCTGCGCTCTTGGGGTAATTTTGGGCGGCCGGCCACTCCTGGGAAGGTTCACCACTGTTCCATGTCTTCGCCATTTGTGGATAATGGCTCTCACTGTGGTTCGCTGGATTCCCAAAGCTTTGGAAATGGCTTTATAACCCTTTCCAGACTGATAGATCTCAATTACTTTCTTTCTCAATTGTTCCTGAATTTCTTTGGGTCTCGGCATGATGTGTAGCTTTTAAGGATCTTCTGGTGGACCTTACTGTGTCAAGCAGCTCCTATTTAAGTGATGCCTTGATTGTGAACAGGTGTGGCAATAATCAGGCCTGGGTGTGGCTAGAGAAATTGAACTCAGGTGTGGACAACCACAGTTATAGTATGTTTTAACAAGGGGGGCAATCACTTTTTCACACAGGGCCATGATGGTTTGGATTTTTTTTCACCTTTAATAATAAACACCTTCATTTACAAATTGCATTTTGTGTTTACTTGTGTTGTCCTTGACTATTGTTTAAATTGGTTTGATGTTCGGAAACACAGGAAATGAGGAAGGGGGCAAACACTTTTTCACACCACTGTATATATTTAGCATCACCTCACTGTGTTATTTATCTTGATTCATATTTTTGCTATTTACATTTTTGCTGTTTTAAATTTTGTTTGTTTGTTTATTTACACTGTCGAACAGAGCTGCTGTGTTTTGCTGACAATAGAAATCTATTCTAATTAGCGCTTGCCTGTGCAGTTCAACAAAACTCTATGGAGAATTTAATTGTCTTTTAGCTAATTTATTTCAGCAGCAATTTAAATTATTTGGTTCCGACTTGCTACTTTCATTAAAACCAGCTGTTTGTTTTTTTTTAGCAAAAACTACAATCACGTCTAGTAACCAGTCAAGTTGCAGTTAACCAGCCCAGTCTCATGGCAGTTAGTTAGTTAATCTATTGATTCGTGTTCATGTTAATGTGGTTATTATCGTGTGTTGAAGTTGTTGAATTTTGAAGTAATGTATTTCAATGGGAAGCCTATTTCGTGATCACAGAACGATTTCAGTAGCAAGTAGTATTGAAAAGCCTAAAATCCGTCCAGGGAGGTTGGTCGGAGGGGGGTGGATGGGTCAAACAACACAGGACTTTCACCATGGAGACCGGGGATCGCGTCCCGCGTGTTGCAGTTCCTTCATGCGTTATTCTCTTCCTAACCACAACAGTCCCGTTGTTGTCGGTGTGTCCTGTATGTGATGGTTCCCTTCCCTGTTCTTTTTTCCCCTAACAACAACTGTCCCATTGTGGTGGCCGGCATGTGGCGTTTCATTTCCCCGTTGTTTTCCCTGCGCCCAGGGATCGTGTCCCGCGTTTGACAGTCCATCCATTTGTTGTTGCTGGCATGTGGCGTTTCATTTCCACGAATCAATAAATCCAAATAACGTGACCATTTCACAAGCTGATGTGAGACCGGGTTAAGTTAACGCCCATATCTGTCCACACTCAGATAAAATATGTTTTGAATACTTGGAATTTATTAAAAAGTATTATGTTTATTTTTGGTGAAATAGAAGTCATCACTCTGACATGAATCATTCCAGTGAATAATTTCCAGTTAGAAACATGCTGTCTTCACTTAGAGACTATATTTACAGAGGAGTACAGAGGACAGATGGAGAGCTTCCTCACATGGTGCAACGACAATGTCCTGGTTGTCATCATTGTTGGTGAGGCCAGCAGTCTAAACAAGCTGTTAAGAAAGGCCTTACGATCTCAATGACCACAGTCCCTAGTTTTCATCAATTAAATTATGGTCCCATTTATTTTAAAAATTGACGATAAAGCCGGGGATGCTTTAGGGCGTGGCTACACGCCAACCTGTCAATCAGGACAGAGGCTTAACAAAGCTAACTACGATCCTGTGTATATTAAAATAGACCTGAACTTGTTTTTAGGTTGTTGTCTGTGGAATTTTGTTCTAAATTTTGACCCTCTTATTGTGTGTTTTCCCTTCCTCAAAGTGGATTGGAACATTTTGGTCAGCATTAGCTGGTAACTTAAAGGAAAGTCTGCCGATTATCAACTGCTCTGTGTACTGCCGTACATTCAGATGGACGCCAGTGTGACGTGACCACCAAAACCATCCTTGGAAAAAAAGTGGACGTTTGAGCCATTTTTGAAGAAATTTCATCAAGGTATTCCTGAAATATTGAGTTCATGAGAATGGAAGGGATGGATTGACGGACGGACGGACGGACTGACTGACTGACTACCTGGAAACATAATGCATATGGCCACGGCTATCACCTGCGCAGAGGCAATAAAAGCTGTTTTAACCCACTCCACACTGTCTTGCCATCACCAAACAGCAGACAAAGTTAGCTTTAGTGAACACAGTGGAAAATTGAGCAGCTAAAGAGACAAATATTTCCTCCAAAGCTATGAGCAGAGTGAATATTGGACAGAAACCTTAAATTTGAATGCTACTGGTGTCCCTCCCTCAGCCTATATCGTAATCAGTCAGAAAAATCACAACATGCTAATTTTCATGCTGAACCCTAGATCACCCCTGTCAGCGGACAAGTTTGAGTTAGTTAGGGTTTTCTATTTGTGCATGAAAGAAGTTCACTATTAAAGACCTGATTACATAACAGAGATTGGACTGGAGGCTTTTGAAAAGCAAAGTCTTAGGCCTCTTTTATTTCCAAGATATCCAAGGACAATGAAACGATGGTATCATCAATGTAACACAAAATCACTTTTACATTACACAAGCGCTTCACAAAAACTCCTCTGAAGTGCTATGAAGTGGGTTTCATGCAATTTTCAGCATCCTTGACGTCACCTGATTTTCTACTCTGACATCTTTCTATTGATGGTGTATTCGTTGGCTTCAGGGGAATTTGAAGAGCTCAGTGTTGTGTGTTTAAAAACCCAGTTTGTATAATGATACTGTTGTCAGCCTGATTGGGAGGTTCTCCCAGAGGTCAGAGACTGACCGACAGAAAACAAACAGGGACTTGGATGTAAAACATTTGTATACATGCCTGGCGCTAGAATGCATGTGTTCCCAGAGATACTGTAGTGGTTTAATGACAGACTCTTCTGTTGACCTGGGGCCATGTATCCCATTGTGATTTATCTGCTTTGATTTGTCTCGCTCTCTACTTTACCACTATCACTATTACAGAAGGCAGACTAACCCTAACCCTAACCAATCTCACTCCTCACACCTAAACCTAACCAAAAGGAAATAAGTACTAGCCAATCAGAGGTTGAGTAGGGCAGTTCATTCCTTTGCCATCCTAGTAAACGCAAATTTGCATCCAATAAGCTTCCAAGTTAGCTTAGCTTAAAACAAAGACTTGGAACACGGGGAACAGATATCCTGGCTCTGGCTGAAGGGGAAAAAAAAATCAGCCAACCAGCACCACCAAAGCACTCTTATTAATATGTAATATGTTTTCTATTCAATTTGTACGAAACATTCAGTGTAAATTGACACGTCGGCATAATGTATATAGTGTGTTTTTGATAGATTTTAGTAAGCCATGCTAGCAGTTACATTCTTTGTGCTTAGCTAAGTTAGCCAGCTGCTAGTGGCAGCTTTATATTTACTGTACAGGCATGGAAATGGTACAAATCTTCTCATATAACTCTCAGCAAGAAAGCGAAAAAAGAAAAATATCTTCTAAAAATGTCAAACCATCCCTTAACTTTTTGTTCCAATTCTGATTTCCTATGGTTCCGAGAATTCATTTTTGACAATTCAATTTAATTTTATTTATAGTATCAATTCATAACAAACGTTATCTCGAGACACTTTCCAGATAGAGTAGGTCTAGACCACACTCCAGAATTTACAAGGACCCAACAGTTCTAGTAGTTTCCTCCAGAGCAAGCAACAGTGGCGAGGAAAAACTTCCTTTTAGGCAGAAACCTCGGACAGACCCAGGCTCTTGGTAGGTGGTGTCTGACGACCGGTTGGGGTTAGGATGAAGAGTGGCAATAACAGCCTCCCTGATCCAAGGAAACATGCTGGGGGGAAAAGAACATAAGGACTCCGGGGAATGATTCTCCAGAGCTAGGTTAGTAACAAGCATTTCTGGGACATGGATGCACACAAATGGAAAGATAGAAAGCTAGAGGAGAGGGGAACTCGGTGTGTCAAAGGAAGTCCCCCGGCAGTCTAAACTATTACAGCATAACTAAGAGAGACAGGGTAAAGAGAGGAGCCAACCGGATCCCAACCCTCTGTCTAGAGGAGATGGGAAGAGAGAGAGAGATCCATCCCTCTGTCTAGAGGAGGTGGATGAGAGAGAGAGATATCCATCCCTTTGTCTAAAGGAGATGGGGGGAGAGCGAGATCCATCCCTCTGTCTAGAGGAGGTGGATGAGAGAGAGAGAGAGAGAGAGATATCCATGTTATGGTGCACCGGAAGGATTCAGGAGCGGACACCGGAGTGAAGTGAACAGGCAGGATTTATTGATAGTACAGGTAGAGCCAAGGTGATGATATGTGGAGTGAAGAACAAGGCGAGCAGGCAGGCAGGCAGGCAGAGGAAGGCAGGCAGGCAGCGAGCAGGCACTACGGGGGACCCACTGCCGCTCCTCAGGACCATACCCCTCCCAATCCACGAGGTACTGCAGGCCCCGCCCACGACGCCGCACGTCCAACAGGCGCCGGACAGTATAGGCCGGGTGATCATCGATGACCCGGGCGGGAGGAGGGGGCTCGGACGGAGGGCACAAGGGACTGGACACCACGGGCTTGAGCTGGGACACATGGAAGGTAGGGTGAATCCTCATAGAACGGGGTAGGCGAAGTCTGACCGCGGAAGGGTTAATGACCCGGTCAACAGGAAAAGGCCCGATGAACCTAAGGGAAAGTTTCCTGGACTCAGCCCTGAGGGAAAAGTTCTTGGTGGACAACCACACCTGCTGACCCGGCGCGTATCCAGGGGCCGGAATCCTACGCCGATCAGCCATGCGACGGTTGCGCTGGGTAGTCCGGAGAAGAGCAGCCCGAGTGTCATCCCAGACCTTGCGACAGCGGCGGAGGTGGTGTTGAACCGAGGGAACAGAGAGGTCAACCTCCTGAGCCGGGAACAGAGGAGGTTGATACCCCAGAGAGGCCTCAAACGGTGACAACCCCGTAGCCGCACTGACGAGAGAGTTGTGGGCGTACTCAACCCAAGCAAGGTGGACGCTCCAGGACTTGGTGTTGAGGGCCGCAACACAGCGGAGGGACGCCTCCAGGTCTTGGTTCGCTCTCTGCCTGGCCATTAGTCTGAGGGTGGAAACCAGAAGAGAGACTGACAGAGGCGCCCAGAGACCGACAAAACTCACTCCATACCTTGGAGACAAACTGCGGACCCCTATCCGAAACAACGTCCAGAGGCAGGCCATGAAGGCGGAACACATGCTGGACGAGTAGATCAGCGGTCTTGCGGGCTGTGGGCAACTTGGGCAGAGCAATGAAATGGACAGACTTCGAAAAGCGGTCAACAACAGTGAGTATGGTGTTGTTACCTTGGGATGGAGGCAAACCAGTGACGAAGTCCAGGGCTATGTGAGACCATGGACGACCAGGCACGGGTAAAGGACGGAGTTCACCGGAAGGAGGGCGATGAGACGCTTTCCCCCGGGCACAGACGGTGCAGGCAGACACAAACTCCCGAGTGTCAGTCTCCCTAGTGGACCACCAGAAACTACTCTTAAGTAGAGACAGGGTCCTGCGGTAACCAGGGTGGCAGGCAAAACAGGAGTTGTGTACCCACTTCAGAACCTGAGGACGGACAGGGTCAGGGACAAACAAACAGTTAGCAGGTCCGTTACCTGGGTCCGGGTGGGTACCTTGAGCCTCCCTCACGATGGACTCAATCTCCCAGGTAACAGGTGCCACTACACAGCCAGGAGGAAGAATGGTATCAGGACTGGGAGCATCAGTGGCTGAATGATACATCCGGGAGAGAGCGTCTGGCTTAGTGTTCCTGGAGCCGGGTCTGTAAGTCAAGGCAAAATTAAAGCGATCAAAGAACAAAGCCCAACGTGCCTGGCGCGAGTTGAGCCTCTTGGCGGTCTGTATATAGGCGAGATTCTTATGGTCTGTCCACACTATAAATGGTTGCTCGGTTCCTTCCAGCAAATGTCGCCACTCTTCCAAGGCGAGCTTAACAGCCAGGAGTTCTCGGTTACCCACGTCATAATTCCTCTCAGTAGGGGTAAGCCGGTGGGAGAAGAAGGCACAAGGGTGCGTCTTCTGGTCAACACCCGAGGACTGGGATAACACAGCCCCAACCACGCTATCAGAAGCATCGACCTCAACAATAAATTGCTTGGAGGGGTCCGGATGCACCAGGATGGGGGCCGATGTAAACAGGGATTTTAGACGGTCAAAGGACTGCTGTGCCTCAGGAGACCAGGAAAAAGGAACTTTGGTGGAGGTAAGACTGGTAAGGGGAGCTGCAACTTTACTGTAGTCTCTGATAAATCGGCGGTAGAAGTTGGCAAACCCCAGAAATTGTTGTAGCTGTTTGCGGGAAGCTAGAATAGGCCATTCAACTACCGCCTGGATCTTGGCCGGGTCTGCCTGAATCTGCCCTTGCCCAATGACGTAACCCAAGAATTTGACGGAGTTAGAGTGGAATTCGCACTTCTCGGCCTTGACGTACAGCCGGTTCTCCAACAGCCGCTGAAGGACCTGGCAGACATGGGAAACGCGCTCGATGGTATCCCTGGAAAAAATCAAAATATCGTCCAGATACACAAACACAAAACGGTTCAGGAAGTCACGGAGAACATCGTTAACTAGACTTTGGAAAACAGCAGGTGCATTAGTCAGCCCAAACGTCATTACCAGATATTCAAAGTGGCCGAGGGGGGTGTTGAATGACGTTTTCCATTCATCTCCTTCCTTTATGCGCACCAGGTGGTAGGCGTTGCGAAGGTCCAGTTTGGTAAAGACTGTGGACTGCTGCAGGGGTTCAAAAGCAGAGTTGATTAGTGGTAGAGGGTACTTGTTTTTAACGGTGATGTTGTTAAGGCCACGGAAATCGATACAGGGACAAAGAGACTTGTCTTTTTTAGCAACAAAAAAGAAACCTGCTCCAACAGGAGATGACGAGGCGGATAAGACCAGTACGAAGGAGTCGCGGATGTAAGTCTCCAAAGCCTCTCTCAGGATGTGAGAGGTTGTACAGTCTACCAGAGGGTAGCGGGGAATCGGGGAGTAGTTTGATCTCACAGTCGTATGGTCTATGTGGTGGGAGAGACAGAGCAAGGTCTTTACTGAACACTTTCCTGAGGTCCAGATATTCAGGGGGCACTACAGAAAGATCCAAGGGCTCAGTGGTTAGTGGTGAGATGGCGCCCTCTGCTGGAGGTACAGCGGACTGCAAACAGGAGGACGAGCAACGGGAACTCCAACCCAGAATCTTGCCAGCGACCCAGTCAATGTGAGGGTTGTGAAGAGCAAGCCAGGGATACCCTAAAATAATGGGGGACTGCGGGGTGGAGATAACGTTAAAGGAAATTTCTTCATGGTGATTTCCAGACAATACAAGTTTCAGGGGTTTAGTCGCCTCTGTGACATGGGCAAGAACGTGGCCATCAACGGCCTGAGTGGTACGGGGCTCAGGGAGCAGTTCTAAAGGGAAATCAGACTGAAAAGCCAGGTCTTTATCAATGAAATTCCCTTCCGCACCGGAGTCAATAAGAGCTTGGATAGGCAGAGAAATGGATGATGTGCAGATAGTGGCAGGAAGTGACAAACGGAGAGGGCTGTAAGTAGGACGAAGGTGTTGGCCCTCCAGTACGCCTACGTTTACTGAAGGACCCGGCCTTTTGGCCGAACCGGGCATGAGGACACAAAATGACCCTTGCCGCCACAATAGAGGCATTCCCCCTGATTGCGTCTACGGGAGCGTTCTTCAGGAGACAGACGAGACCGATCCACTTGCATCGGTTCCGGATGCGAAATGGAAGCAGATTGCGGCACAGCAAGAGAGAACGGTAACTGCGGAGTGATATTGATGAGTGGGCGACGTGGCTGAGGATCTGTGGGCGGCCGGTTAGTGCACTCCCTCCGTCGCTCACGCAGGCGGTTGTCGAGCCGGATAGTAAGCGAGATTAAAGAGTCCAAACTGGTAGGTTCATCCCGTAACGCTAATTCGTCCTTAATAATTCCATTAAGACCCTTCCAGAACACTCCCCGTAGTGCCGCATCGTTCCATCCCGCGTCAGTGGCCAGGGTCCTGAATTCCACGGAATAGTCTGCCACAGCACGGGTTCCCTGCCGGGACTCCAACAAGCGGCGGGACGCGTCACTACCGTGATCGGGATGGTCAAAAACCTCTCGTAACATAGTCTCGAACTGGAGGAAAGACAGGGTAGTAAGTGGGGTATTGATGCTTACTGCTTCCGCCCAGGCCAGTGCTCTCCCTCGTAGTAGTCCCAGAATATAGCGTACTTTAGATGGTTCCGAGGTGAAAGTCCGTGGTCGTTGGAAGAACATCATGGTACACTGAAGTAGAAACCCACGGCACCGGGAAAACTCCCCGGAAAAGGGCTCTGGGTCGGGAGCGTAGGAGTCATTCCAAGCAGCAGGCGGAGGTGTTGCGCTAGGAACAGCTGGCTGGGTAGAGGAGACTAGTCGCAGCAGAGCAGTAACTTGATTTGACAGGTGAGTGATTTGTTCTTGGGTACCTTGTTGTACATTCACTAGGGCGCGGATGGACTGGTCATGTTCCCCGAGAAGGATCCCCTGGCTAGCAAGAGCTGATTGTCCTCTCTTGGCTGCCGTTGTAGCGTCCGAAAAAGCGGTGTCTGCTGGATCCATGCTTGGCCAGTTCGTACTGTTATGGTGCACCGGAAGGATTCAGGAGCGGACACCGGAGTGAAGTGAACAGGCAGGATTTATTGATAGTACAGGTAGAGCCAAGGTGATGATATGTGGAGTGAAGAACAAGGCGAGCAGGCAGGCAGGCAGAGGCAGGCAGGCAGGCAGCGAGCAGGCACTACGGCGGAATGAGAATGCAGAATTAGCACTGAGACGGAAAACGCTTGATAAATAATCAAGAGGCCAGCGCATAGTACCGGGTGTGGTAAACTGACGAACTGGCGAAGAGTAGAGGCAAAACCAGAGTATATATCAGGAGGAGTGATGACCAACGAGCCACAGGTGTGGAGAGCTGCAGCTGGTGATGAGCCGCAGGTGTGGAGCACTGCCAGAGCCTGCAGAACCACGGCCACACAAAAACACAGACAAGACAGACAGAAACAATGGGAAGGGAAAAACTGAGAACACAAGAAAGGGATGAGACAACAAGACAAAACCCTAACAATCCATCCCTTTGTCTAAAGGAGATGGGGGAGAGAGAGATCCATCCCTCTGTCTAGAGGAGGTGGACAAGAGAGGGAGAGAAAGAGAGACATAACCATCCCTCTGTCTAGAGGAGGTGGGGAGAGGGAGAGAGAGCGCGAGAGAGAGATCCATCCCTCTGTCTAGAGGAGGTGGACGAGAGAGAGAGAGAGAGAATTCAATTTTATTTATATAGTTCTTAATCACAACAACAGTTATCTCTTTGCCTATACCGGCGTAACTAATGGATGGTTCAGGACTCTCCTGAGCTAGCCCTAACTAAAAGCTTTATCAAAGAGGAAAGTCTTAAGCCTACTCTTAAATGTGGACAGGAGAAATGTGATCTCTTTTCCTGGTTCCTGTCAGAACACGTGCTGCAGCATTCTGGATCAGCTGAAGAGTCTTTATGGACTTTTTCGAGCATCCTGATAATAAAGAATTGCAGTAATCAAGCCTAGAAGTAACAAATGCGTCACGGAGGTGCTTGGGACCCAGAGCAATAACTTGAGTTTAACATTAGAAAATTACAGCTCATCCAGGTTTTAATATCCTGAAGGCACATTTGAAGTTTAGCTAACTGACTAGTTACATCCGGCTTGATCGATAGATATAATTGAGTATCATCTGCATAACAATGAAAGTTTATGGAGTGCTTCCTGATAATATTGCCTAAAGGAAGCATATATAAAGTGAACAGGATTGGACCGAGCACAGATCCTTGTGGGACTCCATGACTAACTTTGGTGTGCACGGAGGATTCATCGTTAACATGAACAAACTGAGATCGATCTGATAAATAAGACTTAAACCAGCTAAGAGCAGTCCCTTTAATGCCAATAAAATGTTCCAGTCTCTGTAATAGGATATGATGGTCAATGGTATCAAATGCAGCACTAAGATCTAATAACACCAGTACAGAGATAAGTCCTTTGTCTGATCCAATTAGGAGGTCATTAGTAGTTTTGACAAGTGCTGTCTCTGTGCTATGATGAACTCTAAATCCTGACTGAAAATCCTCAAATAAGCTGTTGCTATGCAGAAAGTCACACAGCTGCTTGGCGACTACTTTCTCAAGAATCTTAGAGAGAAATGGAAGGTTGGATATAGGTCTATAGTTGGCTAAAACATCTGGATCAAGGTTGGGTTTTTTCAGAAGAGGTTTTATTACAGCTACTTTAAAGTGCTGTGGTACATAGCCTGTTAATAAAGACAGATTGTTTATATCTAGTAGAGAAGTGTTGACTAAGGGTAAAACTTCTTTAAGCAGCCTAGTCGGGATGGGGTCTAAGAGGCAGGTTGATGGTTTAGATGAAGAAATAATTGAATTAAATTGATAAAGATCAAGTGAAGCAAAGCAGTCTAAACATATATCTGGTTTTACAGCTGTTTCTGAGTTTCTTGAGTTTAGAGATAAGTCAGTGCCAGTTAAAGGCAGGTCTTGGTGAATTTTGCTTCTAATAGTTATAATTTTATCATTGAAGAATCTCATAAAGTCGTTACTACTAAGAGCTATGGGAATACTTGGCTCAGTAGAGCTGGGACCTTCCGTCAGCTTGGCTACAGTGCTGAAAAGAAACCTGGGGTTGTTCCTATTTTCCTCTATTAATGACGAGTAGTACGCTGCTCTGGCATTACGGAGGGCCTTCCTATAAGTTGTCGACAATGTATGACATGGGATGGAGGTGATAGCGATGATGATAGCAACTTGTTCCTGGTAAAGAGAACTCTATTAAATTTACTTATAAAGCTTAGATCAAGCCCAGAAAATTGTGTCCGAGCCCGGCCCGACACATTAACTGGAATTATGAACCAGAGCCTGATTTAAACCCAACAATTTTTAATACGTGGGTCGTTATAACGGACGTTCTCAACTACAATTCTGAGTTGTTTGAACTACAGAAATATGGTTAGAACAGAGATGGCAAAAGTACTCACTTCCCGTACTTAAGTAGAAGTACAGATAATTGTGTTAAAAAATACTCTGGTAAAAGTAGAAGTACTGATTTAACTTCTTTACTCAAGTAAAAGTAACAAAGTAGAGGCCTGGAAATTTACTTAAAGTATAAAAGTAGCATTGCAAATGACAAAGCTACTTGGACCAGACAGATGTTACTAGAGAGCACGCTGAGAAACTACAGTGGACATGGAAAAAAAGCTCTTTATATGCCATTGCTTACATTTTAAATGGCTGTCTGCCAATAAGCCTAAAACATATAGCTTATTTATTGTGACAGAGACTGAGACTCCAGGTTAATAAGATTCTGACTGAGTAGCAAGATATGATTTTCAAGTGTGATTTTGTGAGAAGTCTGTGTATATTCCCATCCAATTAGATTCAATTTGGAATTAATGACGCAAAAATAATAACTAACTCCAGTCAAATTATTTAAAACTTAGTGAGGACTAGATTAGGTCTGTATTTAAAGCTGATTCTGGTTTCCAACTTCGGCCCAGGTGTGTCTGTTAAAACATGGATGGAGACAACTTCAGTCTGTTGATGCTTTATTACAATCAAGCATCAGTACAAACATGGGTATGGCTCTGCTATGGCTGTTTGTGTGGTAATAAAAGAAATAAATAACATTGTAAAGGCAACCATACACAATGCATAGGAATCATATATGCTAGTATATAATAACAATAATCCCACTATTAATTACATTATCTTAATGAGCAAGACGTTCAACAATCGCCATTATATCGAATCAACAGCCAGGTGTAACCTAGGTAACAGGTGAAGAACACAAACAAGCTAACTTTTAAATTTGCCAGAACTATAGACCAATACAACAACAGGCTTAAATTAACTGACAACATCAGTTATATGACTTACAGTTCTCAAAGACGCACACAATCTCAACTGGTTATCCTCCAGACAGCTAATTTCTTTTTATTTTCTCTCACTTTCTTCTCCGTGTGGCGTGCGCACCCGCTCGTGGCGTGAGGCGCGTGTCCGCGCTATTCTCCGACATGCACTCACAATCACACCTGATAGACGACCTTTGTACAAAACTAAAGTAATGAGCCAATTTTGTAAAATGTAAGGAGTAGGAAGTACCGATAATCATGTTAAAATGTAAGGAGTAAAAGTAAAAAGTCGCCAAAAAAAAAAAAATAGTAAAGTAAAAATATCTGAAAAATGGGCAGGGAGGTCACATTTCCCATGGCTCCACCATGAAATGGCATTTATTTATTCATTTTAGGCACAGTTTGACATTATCTTAACATAAATAATACTTTTTAAGATTTTCCGCAACGTTTTTTTGGTCTCACATCCTTTTTTTATTAATCTCCTTCTTTGACTGTCGACGCTTCTAAATGTCCGCTGAAGCAGGCCACAAATAATCCTCGGACTTGGTGTGCTGGCTCCTGCTGTTGGAGAGCTTGGACGAAGGAGTCCCTACGGACATATCCACCTCACTTTGGCTCATATTGGTCGGCGAAGGGCGCTTGTGCCACTGTCCCTACCAGCAACGGAAGGTAGTGAGTACCATATATCGCAAAGAGTACTGTTGTGCCCAATTAGTGTTTGGTTAACTAGCCCGCTAGCTAACATTGCGGCTAACACTGTTAGCGCCTAGAAGAAAACTTTTGAGCATTAAAGATTTGAACCTCCTCAACTGAGCTGCACCCCTGCGTTTACATATGTATATTGTCATTTGAGTGCTTGCGTGCTTGGCAACTCGCTGTCATGGGTGACAAAAAAGATTCCGCCAAGCCTCGGGCTTAGCAAAACCTTAGCCATTAGGCAAAACCTTCTATAAAAGATGTCTATCTGATAGTACTGTAGCTAAATTTAAGGATGTGATTCCATTAGCATTTAATTCATTACCAAGTCACCAATTAACGGAGGACTCCTATGCTAATTTCAGTCCCTCCCAAATCGATCATATTGTTGATAGTGCAGCAGGCTCGCTGCGAACAATACTCGACTCTGTTGCCCCTCTAAAAAAGAAGATAATAAAACCAAGACGGTTAGCTCCATGGTATAACACTGAAACTCGCAAATTAAAGCAAATATCGCGGAAACTTGAGAAGATTTGGGGTTCCACCAAATAATCTGGCAAGATAGTCTTAAAACTTATAGGAAGGCCCTCCGTAATGCCAGAGCAGCGTACTCACTCACTAATAGAGAAAATAGGAACAACCCCACGTTTCTTTTTAGCACTGTAGCTAGGCTGACAGAAGGCCACAGCTCTACTGAGCCAAGTATTCCCATAGCTCTTAGTAGTAACAACTTTATGAGATTCTTCAATAATAAAATTATAACTATTAGAAGCAAAATTCACCAAGACCTGCCTTTAACTGGCATTGACTTATCTCTAAACTCAGGAACCTTAGAAACAGCTGTAAAACCAGATATATGTTTAGACTGCTTTGCTTCACTTGATCTTTATCAATTTAATTCAATTATTTCTTCATCTAAACCATCAACCTGCCTCTTAGACCCCATCCCGACTAAGCTACTCAAAGAAGTTTTACCTTTAGTCAACACTTCTCTACTAGATATAACCAATCTGTCTGTATGAACAGGCTATGTACCACATCACTTTAAAGTAGCTGTAATTATACCTCTTCTGAAAAAGCCCAACCTTGATCTAGATGTTTTAGCCAACTATAGACCTATATTCAATCTTCCATTTCTCTCTAAGATTCTTGAGAAAGCAGTTGCCAAACAGCTGTGTGACTTTCTGCATAGCAACAGCTTATTTGAGGATTTTCAGTCAGGATTTAGAGTTCATCATAGCACAGAGACAGCACTTGTGAAAATTACTAATGACCTCCTAATTGCATCAGACAAAGGACTTATCTCTGTACTGGTGTTGTTAGATGTTAGCGCTGCATTTGATACCATTGACCATCATATCTTATTACATTGATAGATTGGAACATTTAATTGGCATTAAAGGGACTGCTCTAAGCTGGTTTAAGTCTTATTCATCAGATCAATCTCAGTTTGTTCATGTTAACGATGAATCCTCTGTACGCCAAAGTTAGTCATGGAGTCCATAAGGATCTGTGCTCGGTCCTCTTTTCACTTTATAAATGCTTTAGGCAATATTATCAGGAAACACTCCATAAACTTTCATTGTTATGCAGATGATAATCAATTATATCTATCGATTAAAGGATGAAACTAATCAGTTAGCTAAACTTGAAATGTGCCTTCAGATATTAAAACCTGGTTGAGCTGTAATTTTCTAATGTTAAACTCTAAGTTAAACTGAAGTTACTGCTCTGGGCCCAAGCACCTCCGTGACGCATTATCCACAGAGATAGTTACTCTGGATGGCATCACCTGGCCTCCAGCACCACTGTGAATCTTGAGTTATCTATGATCAGGACATGTCCTTTAATTCCCACATAAAGCAAATTTCAAGGATCGCCTTTTTCACCTACGTAATATTGCAAAAAATACGTAGGTGTCTAAAAATTATGCAGAAAACTAGTCCATGCATTTGTTACTTCTAGGCTGGATCTACCAATTCTTTATTACCAGGCTGCCCAAAAGTCCATAAAGACTCGTCAGCTGATCCAGAATGCTGCAGCACGTGTTCTGACAGAAACCAGGAAAAGAGATCACATCTCCTGATTTAGCTTCTGCATTGGCTTCCTATTAAATCCGAATAGAATTTAAAATCTTCTTCACCTACAAAGCTCTTCATGGTCAGGCACCATCTTATCTTAAAGAGCTCATAGTACTACAACCCTACAAGAGCACTGCGCTCCCAGAATGCAAGTTACTTGTGGTTCCTAGAGTTCTAAAGGAACGGGAGCCAGAGCGTTCAGCTATCAGACTCCTCTCCTGTGGAACCAGATTCAGGAGGCAGACACCGTCTCTCACATTTAACAGTAGGCTTAAGACTTTCCTCTTGATAAAGCTTATAGTTAGGGCATGGAATTGAATATTGTTAGAGTGAGGAGTCGCACGTCCGCCTAACCCGGCCCACCTGCTTCTCGTCATAGTAGATAGATCTATCATATAATCAATAATATAATAAAACTAGAGGGAGGCAGGGCATACAGCCCGATCTGGTTGGGGAGAGTTCTAGCCTGACCACGCTCCTCTCTTTACCTTGTCTCTCCTAGTTATGCTGTTTTACAGCTGGGGACTTCCTTGACACACTGAGTTTCTCTCTCCTCTATCTTTCTATCTTTCCATTTGTGTGCATCCATGTCCCAGAAATGCTTGTTACTAACCTAGCTCTGGGGAGTCATCCCTGGAGTCCTTATGTTCTTTTCGCCCAGCATGCTCCTTGGATCAGGAGGCTCCAATCATGGTAGCAGCTGTCACCATGGTCCCGCTACACGCCCTGCGATGCCATGTTACATCCTGCTACGCCCTGTGCCCTGATACCCTGCTGTGCCTTGTAATGCCGCACAGTGCCCTGCTATGCCATGAACTACTACAAAAAACTACTACAAACTACTATTTTTTGTGACTGTTATTGCCACTCTTCATTCTAACCCCAACCGGTCGTCAGACACCGCCTACCAAGAGCCTGGGTCTGTCCGAGGTTTCTGCCTAAAAGGAAGTTTTTCAATTCAATTCAATTCAATTTTCAATTTTATTTATAGTATCAATTCATAACAAGAGTTATCTCAAGACACTTTACAGATAGAGTAGGTCTAGACTACACTCCAGAATTTACAAGGACCCAACAGTTCTAGTAGTTCCCTCCAGAGCAAGCAACAGTGCGACAGTGGCGAGGAAAACTCCCTTTTAGGAAGAAACCTCGGACAGACCCAGGCTCTTGGTGGGCGGTGTCTGACGACCGGTTGGGGTTAGAATGAAAAGTGGCAATAACAGCCACAGAAACGATAACAGTTTTAAGTAGTTCTTTGTAGTAGTTCATGGCTTAGCAGGGAATTGTGCGGCATTACAAGGCACATCAGGACGTAGCAGGGCACAGCAGGACGTAGCAGGATGAACACGGCATCACAGGACGTAGAAGGACCATGGCTACAGCTGCTACCATGATGTTGGAGCCTCCTGATCCGAGGGAACATGCTGGGGGAAAAGAACATAAGGACTCCGGGGAATGACTCCCAGAGCTAGGTTAGTAACAAGCATTTCTGGGACATAGATGCACACAAATGGAAAGATAGAAAGATAAAAAGAGAGGAGCTCAGTGTGTCAACGGAAGTCCCCCAGCAGTCTAAAACTATTACAGCATAACTGGGAGAGCATAACTAACTAGGAGAGCATGACTAACTAGAGAGACAGGGTAAAGAGAGCTGCCGGATCTAGAACTCTCCTCAACCGGATCGGGCTGTATGCCCTGCCTCCTCTAGTTTTATTATATTATTGATTATATGATAGATAGATCTGACAACTATGAAGCAGGTAGGCCGGGTTAGCGGACAATATTCAATTCTATGCTCTAACTATAAGCTTGATCAAAGAGGAAAGTCTTAAGTCTACTTAAATGTGGAGACGGTGTCTGCCTCCTGAACCCAAACTGGAACCTGGTTCCACAGGAGAGGAGCCTGATAGCTGAACGCTCTGACTCCCGTTCTACTTTTAGAGACTCTAGGAACCACCAGTAACCCTGCATTCTGGGAGCGCAGTGCTCTTGCAGGGTTGTAAGGTACTATGAGCTCTTTAAGATAAGATGGTGCCTGACCATGAAGAGCTTTGTAGGTGAGAAGAAGGATTTTAAATTCTATTCTGGATCTTACAGGAAGCCAATGCAGAGAAGCTAAAACAGGAGAGATATGATCTCTTTCCTGGTTCCTGTCAGAACACGTGCTGCAGCATTCTGGACCAGCTGAAGACTTTTATGGACTTTTCGAGCATCCTGATAGTAAAGAATTGCATCTAGCCTAGAAGTAACAAATGCATGGACTAGTTTTTCTGCATCATTTTTAGACAAGATATTCCTGATTGCAATATTACGCAGGTGAAAAAAGGCGATCCTTGAAATTTGCTTTATGGGAATTAAAGGACAAATCCTGATCAAAGATAACTCCAAGATTCCTCACAGTGGTGCTGGAGGCCAGGGTGATGCCATCCAGAGTAACTATCTCTTTAGATAATGCCACGGAGGTGCTTGGGTCCCAGAGCAATAACTTCAGTTTTATCTGAGTTCAACATTAGAAAATTACAGCTCATCCAGGTTTTAATATCCTGAAGGCACATTTGAAGTTTAGCTAACTGATTAGTTTCATCCGGCTTGATCGATAGATGGAATTGAGTATCATCTGCATAACAATGAAAGTTTATGGAGTGCTTCCTGATAATATTGCCTAAAGGAAGCATATATAAAGTGAACAGGATTGGACCGAGCACAGATCCTTGTGGGACTCCATGACTAACTTTGGCGTGCGCCACTGTCGCACTGTTGCTTACTCTGGAGGGAACTACAAGAACTGTTGGGCCCTTGTAAATTATGGAGTTTGTCTAAACCTACTGTATCTGTAAAGGTCTCGATAACACTTCTTAAAATGTTTTTATATTCAGTGGACACTGCCTCCCTTCCCAGACTATGTCACAGGCCTTTATTTCTTTGATATTAAAAAGGATAAAGACCCCTTCTGTGGATCCTATCGACCAATTTCATTACTGAATGTGGACTACAAAATCCTAGCTAAACTACTGGCCATGCGCCTGGAAACAGTTTTGCCATCTTCATGCAATCTTCCCTGACCAGAATGGATTTATTAGGAATAGATATGCTTTTTCAAATGTGAGCTTCTCTTTCATGTTATGTACAACTCGTCAAACGCTGAGCCTGAATTTGTAATTTCCTTGGATGCTGAGAAGGCTTTCGACAGGGTGAGTGGGGCTATCTTTTCCATACTTTAGGGAAGTTTGCCTTGGTGAGAAAATTATTGCATGGATTCGCCTGTTGTATTCATCTCCACTGCGTCAGTCCGAACCCGGCTATTGATAAGCTAAGCCACCCTCGGTATCAAAAGGTGCCATTTTTCGTATGGTTTTGATAAATTCTCTCTGAAGTGGCCATCTTTCAGCTATCAAAGCACAATGGGAAGAGGACATAGGTGAAGAACTCAACCAGGGCCTCTGGGACAGATTCTCTTTTAGAGTACACTGGTCATCCCTGTGTGCCAAACATGGCCTGATCCAGTGTAAATTAATACATTGCACTTATTGACAAAACTCCTGCTTTCTAAAATATATCCCAACATTGATCCTGCTGCACAGGTGCAAAATAGCTCCAGCCTCTAATTCATATGTTTTGGTCATGCCCGTCTCTCCAGAGCTATGGGTCAAACATTCTGGGACACTTTCAGGCTCAGATAACCTTGAGCCCAAATGTATTGATAGTTTTTGAGTTGGTAGGATACCAACCACAGTGACCCTGCCAAAATTAATGCAGATTTTGTAGCCTTCCTAATGTTACAAGCAAGACGAATCCTACTTCACTGGAAGTCCCCTTCTCATCCCTCCTGGATCAGAGATGCTCTCCATTTTAGTAGGCTAGAAAAAATCAAACACATGTTACGTGGATCCTCAGCTAAATTCTCTCAAATCATGGATGGAGATACACGGTAAGCGTACCTGACTCATTTCCGTTTCCTGTGCTTGTGTGTTGGTAGCGTGTTGCTGCTCGCTAAAATACTAGCGTTAGTTCAATTTGTTAGTTTTGCTATTACAGCGGCAAACTGCCCGCTAAACACTTATTCTTATAGTAGTTCTGCCTAAGCACTCACAGTTCTTTACATGTTCAGTGACTTTCGTTAAATAAACAGTTTTCGAAAGCTTGGTAGCTAACGCCAAGCGACTTTAGCTTAGCTGTTAGCCATATCTGGTTAAGTGACTGGAACTTGAGAAAAGGTTGTGCATTAAACTACATTTGCTTCGCTTAGAGCTCGCATCAACGGGCATAGGCATAAGCATTTGTTTTACGTCTTTCAGTTACTTAAATAACAGTTGTTTTGAACGCTTGGTAGCTAGCGCTAACGCTACCATACTCTAGCTTAGCTGCTAGCGACTTTAGCTTAGCAGTTAGCCATGTCGACTCCTCTCCTGCTTTGTCTTGTCCGATGTGTGAGATGTTTAGTTACCTCTGCGCCTTTAACGGCAATGGTATGTGTAACAAGTGTAGTTTATTTATAGACATGGAGGCAAGGCTTAGTGAGTTAGAAGTCCGTTTCCGCACCATGATAGACCAGTCGTTAGTTACTGTAGCTAACCCCCCCCCGGTAGTCGGCGCGGGCCGGCCTGAGCCTGAGTTAGCCTCTGGTAGCCGTCCCCCGGCAACTCCTGAGCAGCCAGGACATAGTAACTGGGTGACTGTACGAGAACGAGGAAGAGTTAGCCGTAAGCTTTCAAAGGCCACGGACCGCCACCAGCCTGTTAGCGTTTCTAACAGATTTTCCCCACTCAGCAACACACCCGCTGAGAAACCGACTCTGGTTATCGGCAGCTCTATTTTGAGAAACGTGAAGTTAGCGAAGCCGGCAGCCATAGTTAAGTGCATCCCGCCAGAGCGGGCGACGTTGAGTCTTATTTGAAACTGCTGGCGAAGGATAAACGTAAATACAGCAAGATTGTTATTCACGTTGGCGTTAATGACTCGGTTACGCCAAACGGAGGTCACCAAGATCAATGTTGAATCAGTGTGTACATACGCAAAGTCAATGTCGGACACCGTAGTTTTCTCTGGACCTCTGCCAAATCTGACCAACGATGACATGTACAGCCGCATGTCGTCATTTCGCCGCTGGCTATCGAGGTGGTGTCCAGCTAATGATGTGGGCTTTGTGGATCACTGGCAGTCTTTCTGGGGAAGACCTGGTCTGATTCGAGAGACGGCATTCATCCCACTTGGGATGGAGCAGCTCTTATTTCCAGAAATCTGGACAAGTTTATTAGTGGACCTAATCCCTGACAATCCAGAGCTGGGACCAGGAGGCAGAGTCGTAGTCTAACACACTTCTCTGCTCCTTTATTCCAGGAGTTATCTAGTAAAATCCCATAGTGACGGTGTCTGCCCACCGTCCATTAAAATTATTTAAATCAAAGGTAAATAGAGGAGGAGCTGTGCATGAAAACCTCATAACAATTAAAACCACAAGTGCAATAGTGCAAAACAATAGGAGAATTAAATGTGGACTCTTAAACATCAGATCTCTCTTCTAAAGGTGTACTAGTAAATGAATTAATATCAGATTCTAATATTGATCTATTTTGTCTTACTGAAACCTGGCTGGGTGATGGAGAATATGTTAGTCTGAATGAAGCCACCCCCCCCAGTCATATTAATACTCACATTCCTCGAGGCACAGGCCGAGGAGGTGGAGTTGCAGCTATCTTCGATTCTAGTCTACTAATCAGCTCTAAACCTAAACTACATTATAACTCATTTGAAAGTCTTGTTCTTAGTCTTTCACACACAAGTTGGAAATCACTGCAGCCAGTTCTATTTGTTATAGTGTACCGAGCACCTGGTCCATACTCTGAATTCTTATCTGAATTTGCAGAGTTTTTGTCAAATTTAGTGCTAAAAACGGACAAAGTTGTTATTGTAGGGGATTTTAATATTCATGTGGACGATGAGAATGATAGCCTTAGTACTGCGTTTATCTCTCTTTAGATTCTATTGGTTTCTGTCAAAGTGTTCATAACCCGACTCACCGTTTTAACCACACCTCGATCTTGTTCTGGTCTATGGTGTTGAAATTGAACATTTAATGGTGTTCCCACAGAATCCCTTTCTGTCTGACCACTGTTTGATAACTTTTGAGTTTATACTGCTGAACTACACGCCAGTAGGCAAAACCTTCTATACAAGATGTCTATCTGATAGTGCTGTAGCTAAATTTAAGGATGTGATTCCATTAGCATTTAATTCATTACCAAGTCACAAAGTAACGGAGGACTCCTATGCTATTAGTCCCTCCCAAATTGATCATTTTGTTGATAGTGCAGCAGGCCTGCGAATGACACTCGACTCTGTTGCCCCTCTAACAAAGAAGATAATAAAACAAAGACGGTTAGCTCCATGGTATAACACTGAAACTCGCAAATTAAAGCAAATATCACGGAAACTTGAGAAGATTTGGCGTTCCACCAAATTAGAAAGTTCTCGTTTTATCTGGCAAGATAGTCTTAAAACATATAGGAAGGGCCTCCGTAATGCCAGAGCAGCGTACTACTCCATTAATAGAGGAAAATAGGAACAACCCCAGGTTTCTTTTAGTACTGTAGCCAGGCTAACGGAAGGTCACAGCTCTACTGAGCCAAGTATTCCCATAGCTCTTAGTAGTAATGACTTTATGAGATTCTTCAATGATAAAATTATAACTATTAGAAGCAAAATTCACCAAGACCTGCCTTTAACTGGCACTGACTTATCTCTAAACTCAGGAACCTCAGAAACAGCTGTAAAACCAGATATATGTTTAGATTGCTTTGCTTCACTTGATCTTTATCAATTTAATTCAATTATTTCTTCATCTAAACCATCAACCTGCCTCTTAGACCCCATCCCGACTAGGCTACCTAAAGAAGTTTTACCCTTAGTCAACACTTCTCTACTAGATATAACCAATCTGTCTTTATTAACAGGCTATGTACCACAGCACTTTAAAGTAGCTGTAATTAAACCTCTTCTGAAAAAGCCCAACCTTGATCCAGATGTTTTAGCCAACTATAGACCTATATCCAATCTTCCATTTCTCTCTAAGATTCTTGAGAGAGTAGTCGCCAAACAGCTGTGTGACTTTCTGCATAGCAACAGCTTATTTGAGGATTTTCAGTCAGGATTTAGAGTTAATTATAGTACAGAGACAGCACTTGTGAAAATTACTAATGACCTCCTAATTGCATCAGACAAAGGACTTATCTCTGTACTGGTGTTATTAGATCTTAGTGCTGCATTTGATACCATTGACCACCATGTCTTATTACAGAGACTGGAACATTTAATTGGCATTAAAGGGACAGCTCTAAGCTGGTTTAAGTCTTATTTATCAGATCGATCTCAGTTTGTTCATGTTAACGATGAATCCTCTGTGCACGCCAGAGTTAGTCATGGAGTCCGACAAGGATCTGTGCTCGGTCCAATCCTGTTCACTTTATATATGCTTCCTTTAGGCAATATTATCAGGAAACACTCCATAAACTTTCATTGTTATGCAGATGATACTCAATTATATCTATCGATTAAACCGGATGAAACTAATCAGTTAGCTAAACTTGAAATGTGCCTTCAGGATATTAAAACCTGGTTGAGCTGTAATTTTCTAATGTTAAACTCTAAAGTTAAACTGAAGTTACTGCTCTGGGGCCCAAGCACCTCCGTGACGCATTATCCACAGAGATAGTTACTCTGGATGGCATCACCCTGGCCTCCAGCACCACTGTGAGGAATCTTGGAGTTATCTTTGATCAGCTGTAGCCATGGTCCCGCTACACGTCCTGTGATGCCGTGTTCATCCTGCTACGTCCTGCTGTGCCTTGTAATGCCGCACAATTCCCTGCTATGCCATGAACTACTACAAAGAATTACTACAAACTGTTATCTTTTCTGTGGCTGTTATTGCCACTCTTCATTCTAACCCCAACCGGTCGTCAGACACCGCCCACCACGAGCCTGGGTCTGTCCGAGGTTTCTTCCTAAAAGGAAGTTTTTCCTCGCCACTGTCGCACTGTCGCTTGCTCTGGAGGGAACTACTAGAACTGTTGGGTCCTTGTAAATTCTGGAGTGTAGTCTAGACCTACTCTATCTGGTCTAGACCTACTCTATCTGTAAAGTGTCTTGAGATAACTCTTGTTATGAATTGATACTATAAATAAAATTGAATTGAATTGAATTGAAAATCAGAAGAAGTAAAGTTTGGACAGAAACTATCCGAATTAAAGTGCAGTGGAAAGTAATTGCATATTACAGTTAAAGTACGATATTGCAAATGTATATGTAAACAACTGGTACTGTAAATAAACAGTCGGCAGTGCAAATTGATATTCTATTCAAGGTAAGTAGTGCAAGATGCAGATATAAACTGTTGTCACTATAATAACAGTCAGCATTAGGCTAATAAAGTAATGATTAAACACAAATGCTTGGCCAAGGGCCCGGCCCGAGGATAGTGGCAGGAAATATCGGTCCTACCCGGCCCATGGGTAACCTGATGGTTACTGTTGAACGTCATTGTAGGAGCTGAACACACACACACATACACACTTAAAATCCCTGGTATTTCTGCACAAACAAATCAGCTGACACACTTCACTGGCATTAGTATGGTAAACTAGGAAACAGCAGAATGGCGCCGCACCGGTTATCTATGTGGGAAAGAATTTAGTAGCCATTCCCAGCATTTTCTATTTTTCCATATGTCAAATATTTGATTTACTCACAAGTGTGTGTGTGTGGGGGGTGAACGAGGGCGACTGCGTCTGAATAAAATTGAGAAAGCCTCAGGTTGTACTGATTAAGTTTAATATGTCTGATATGATTATTTTTGTAATTGGTTGAAAAACCCTCTTTTTCTGAATATTAAACAGTTGTTGTGCCATGTTGTTCCATGTCACAGTAATAATTTGATGTGGATTCCAGATGTCTTTGTCAACTGTAGGAAGACTAACTTTAGCTCCTGGTCCCAAAGCTTCTTGTTAAAATGCACATTGAAGCAATATTTCCCTCCTGGGGAAAGAGGGTTGAGAACAGGCTGCTGCCTTACTCGCACATAACAGCAGATGCATGTGGCTGTACAGGGTGTTGGGGAGTGAGTTTAAGATTGTAAAGGCTGGATTTAAATGAGTGACAGTTTTTTGACAGTCTCATTGAAAATATTGATGTTGACACTGCTAGACTGCTAAGAAAACAACAATGGCCACATAGGTTACACAAGATCTAAATGATCTTACTAACCACCACATAGACTCGGGTTTCAGTTTTTCTATAAACAGATATCTGCATAGAAATGCTGAATTTATAGACAATGAGGAAGATTTTGGTATTGAAAGCGACCAATCACATTTAAGCGGGCTTGGGTTGCATGCAGGTAAACAGTCCGGTTGAAGAGCAAAATAGGGGAAACCTTTCCTTTATGTGCCTTCACATCCAGATATCTGTTCATAAAGATTATTGTCTTGAAGTACAAGTACAAAAAACAACTACATTAGATGTAGATGAAGCAGGTTAAAAGGACGTTTGTTCACTAAGAGTAAAGACGTAACAAAGATTCCCTACAAAACACTCCTGGAACAAGTCCAAAACAATATGCATACATTTCTTCTACCATTTGTATTGGCATCACTATCTGTCAGAGTTAATTGATTGCTACGGCACGCTGACTGATCTTAAAATGAAGAATAAAGGACAACACAACCCAACATGCCCATATGGCTTTTGTGTACCTGAATATAAAGTCAGGTTGTAAAGTGACTCTAGTTTAGTCGTATTTGCAACTTAAATATCTTATATTTTATATCAGATTTTCAATAAACCGTCATCCAAAACCTGATATAAAATACAAAATAGTAAGTTGCAAATAGGACACAAACATTCTTTGGTGGCAAACAAGTTCCCCTTCAATACACACAACTTGTGTGTACACGTATACTGTATTACAGAGTAAAGCCCGACCAATAAAGGATTTTAAGGCCGATACCAATACAAATATTTGGTTATTTAAAAATCTCGGCCAATATGGTATATAAATATTTTTTTTAAATCAGAAACACGTAACAAAACAAACAGATTTCATTAGTTTTTTTTAGGTATTTATGAGTTCTCACTAAAATATGATAATTATTTGTTTTATTGTCACAACAGAACAGAGGAACATCAAAATATATAAATATATATTATATATAGTTCTGATAAATAAAAATACAAACTTTAGGTATGAAACTTAAAGTCCTTTGAACAAAAACACATTAACAAAAAGAAAATCAGTGTTGCCAACAGGGACGCTGTAGAGTGCCCTCTGGTGGACAAATTATGCAACGCCAACACTCATAACATGGTTAAATTGTATATATGGATATTCAGTTGTCAGAATCATTTATTTGTCGTTATAAATTTTTCTGATGAATGAATATTAATATATATACAAATATATATACCAGCCATTATAAATGCCGATACAGATAGTTCGGGAAATGCCTAATATCGAATATTATCAGCCCGCCTAATATCAGCCCACCTATTATCGGTTGGGCTCTATTACAGAGGGTTAGAAGTCAAATGCGATTTTCCTCCTGTGTAAATTCAGCCTACAGTTTTCTTGCTGTTGTCCTTTCTTAGCACGGGTGACATTTTCGTGTTGAAATCCCTGACATTCCTCCCTGTGGTGAACTGAAATCAGATCCTCTGTCTATCATCACATGGGCTGCAGAGGCACTTGGCTTCACAAGCAAAAACAAACAGATATATTCCATTAAAAACAAATCAAGCTAACATTTTGAGTAAAACCAAAAACTCAGGAGACTTGAAACAGAGAAATTGAACCACTTTCTCACACATGAACTTTCACAATTGAAATAAGAGTTAGGCAATGAAAGATGAATGAAGGCAACCTTGGAAAACAAAACTCCCATCCTTCTAAGTGGAAGCCATAGCCACTCTCTTTTCTCTCTCTATCCTTCATTTTCCCATCAGACAAAGTTTTGACATTGCTGTCCGCCAGCCGACCCAACACTTCACTTTCTCTCCATTTTCCCTCTCTTCCCTCATCACATCCTGACTCGTCCATTTCGGCCTCCTAGTCATTGCTCTCTAGTCTTGATGGTCCGCAAACTGTTATGTCATTTGAGAATTTAAACTTTATTCACTACATTTAGTAAGTAGTTGGTACAAAAATGCTAAAAGCTAGCAGTGGTGGAAAGTACATTTACTCAGGTACTCTACTTAAAAACATATTTAAAGTACTCACACTTAACTTGAGACTTTTCATTTCATGCACATTTCTACTTTTACTCCATTACATTTCAGAGGGAAATATTGTACTTTGTCCTCCACTACTATCTGTATCACTATCTGACAGCTTTAATTACTTGTAACTTTACAAATTAGGATTTTGCACACAAAATACATGCAGTTTATAAAATACAATGTTTTATTATAAATTAAACTACCCAACAATGTATAGGAAACAGCAGCTGAAATGATAAGATTAGATTAGATTAGATTCAACTTTATTGTCATTACACATGTACAGGTACAAGGCAACGAAATGCAGTTTTGGTCTAACCAGAAGTGCAACAGTAGCAAGTGCAGGATATACAATGGTTCCATAAGTGCAGGACATGGATATGTACTGAATAAATATAGAGATGAATACTATAATAAACAAAATTTACAGTTGGATATGTACTGAATATAATATACAGGTGGATATTACTATAAATAGAAATTTTACAGATTTGTACAATGAACATAATATACTGCACGGGGGCGGCTGTGGCTCAGCGTGAGAGCGGTTGCCTGCCGATTGGATGGTTGGTGGTTCAATTTCCTGGCCCTGCAGTCCCATGCCGAAGTGTCCTTGGACAAGACACTGAACCCCAAGTTGCCCTCGATGCTGCGCATCGGAGTGTGAATGTGTGTGCATGTTTATCTGATGAGCAGGTGGCACCTTGTACGGCAGCCTCGGCCATAACGTATGAATGTGTGTGAATGGTCAATGTATCCTGTATGATGTAAAAAGCGCTTTGAGTAGTCGATAACACTAGAACAGCGCTATATAAATACAGCACATTTACATTTACTGATGTTTGTTACTATAACAGAGTTTACAGGTAAATATGTACTATGAATATATATGTACTATGAATATATGTACAGATGGCTATTACTATAAACAGAATGTGAGCATAATATACAGATGGCTAATACTATAAACAAAATTTTTACAGATATATATATATATATATATATATATATATATCTCTGTAAAAATTCTATATATATATATATAAAATATATATATATATAATAAGTTAGGCTAAAATGAGCAGTATTGTAATGTATATAGTACAAATGAAGTAAAGTTTGGGCATAAACTATCCAAATTAAACTGCAGTGGAAAGTAATTGCATATTACAGTTGAAGTCGGTATTGCAAATGTATATGTAAACAATTGGTACTGTAAATAAACAGTCGGCAGTGCAAATTGATATTGCAGTCAAGGTAAGTAGTGCAAGATGCAGATATAAACAGTTGTTACTATAGCAGCAGTGCAAATGAACTTTATAGTATTGCAAATAACAAAATGGAGGCAGGTGTGAGGAGGGAGAGGAGAGTCTATCAGTATATGAGGGGAGTGGGATCAATGAGGATTAGAGTTCAATAAAGAGACAGCTCTGGGGAAAAAACTGGGTCGGCTGGTCCTCGTCCGGAGGCACCTGAACCGCCTGCCGGAGGGCAGGAGAGAAAACAGTCTGTGGGCTGGGTGAGAGGAGTCCTTAAGGATGCTGTGAGCTCGATGCAGACAGCGTTTCCTCTGGATGTGCTTGATGGCGGGTAGTGGAGTCCCAGTGATGCGCTGGGCGGTTTTCACCACCCGCTGCAGTGCCTTGCGGTCTGCAACAGAACAGCTCCCATACCACACTGTTGCACAGTTGGTCAGGATGCTTTCTATTGCACAGCGATAGAAGTTCACCAGGATAGTAGAGGAGAGCTGATTCTTCCTCAGTGTCCTCAGGAAGGCGCTGGTGAGCCTTCTTGACCAGGCAGGAGGTGTTGGTTGACCAGGACATGTCCGCCGAGATGTGGATCCCCAGAAACTTGAAACTGGAGACACGTTCAACAGCCATTCCATTGATGTGGATGGTGTCGTGCATGCCGCTTGACTCTTTTCTGAAGTCCACGATGAGCTCCTTCGTTTTGGTGGTGTTGAGGAGCTGGTTATTTTCAGTGCACCATGTGACCAGGAGCTTGAGCTCCTCCCTATGGGCAGATGTTGCTGATGAGACCAATCACCGTAGTGTCGTCCGCAAACTTGATGATGGAATTAGATTCGTACACACACAAATGATTAGCTGATTAAACATATAGTTGAATAACAGAACTGTTTTGATCGTTTGCAGTTTCCAAAAAAGGATATTTCTACATTTGAGTACTTTAACTTTAAGTAAATTTTTCCTGATGATATTGACATACTTTCTCTTAAGTAACATTTTCAATGCAGGACTTTAACTTGTAACAGAGTATTGTTACAATGCGGTATTAGTACTTTTACTTAAGAAAAGGATTTGAATACTTCTTCCATCACTGAATGCCAGACGTCATTATTGTCGGACAAAAGTCACATATTAAATTATTGGGAATTTTAATATGTGTAATGTTTCCATGAGGGGCCACGAACCCAAAGAGAATAATTACAACTCTCAGCAGTTCCCTTCAGTTCTACGGATCGTTTGAGCATTTTTCAGCTCTTAGTTTTGGTTCAGTCTCACGACTCTCATCAAAGCTGTTTTCGCACCCAGCAAGCAGCTGTCTTTTGTGAAAAACTAAAGACAGTTTTTGTACTAAATACATAAGATGGCCACAATCACAACTCCAAATGAATCCAGTGTTTTCCTAAACATAAATGACTCTAATTACCATTATCATTCTATATATTATTATTTAATACCTTCGGGTAGGGAGTGAGTCCTTACCCCAAGTGAAGGAGTTTAAATACCTTGGGGTCTTGTTCGCGAGTGAGGGGACAATGGAGCGTGAGATTGGTCGAAGAATCGGAGCAGCTGGTGCGGTATTACATTCAGTTCATCACACCGTTGAAAAGAGAGCTGAGCCAGAAGGCAAAGCTTTCGATCTACCGGGCAATTTTCGTTCCTACCCTCACCTATGGTCATGAAGGCTGGGTCACGACCGAAAGAACAAGATCCAGGGTACAAGCGGCCGAAATGGGTTTCCTCAGGAGGGTGGCTGGCGTCTCCCTTAGAGATAGGGTGAGAAGATCAGTCATCCGAGAGGAACTCGGAGTAGAGCCGCTGCTCCTTTGCGTCGAAAGGAGCCAGTTGAGGTGGTTCGGGCATCTGGTAAGGATGCCTCCTGGGCGCCTCCCTAGGGAGGTGTTCCAGGCACGTCCAGCTGAGAGGAGGCCTCGGGGAAGACCCAGGACAAGGTGGAGAGATTATATCTCCAACCTGGCCTGGGAATGCCCTGGCATCCCCCAGTTGGAGCTAGTTGATGTGGCCCGGGAAAGGGAAGTTTGGGTCCCCTACTGGAGCTGCTTCCCCCGCGACCCGATACCGGAAAAGCGGTCGAAGATGGATGGATGGATATTATTATTTTTCAAGTTGCTATATTCCAATACATATGCATGTAAATGTGGAGGATGTGGAGTGCCTCTGCTGACCTGAATCTTTCCCTCTGCCTGCTCATACAGGACAGGACTGTGGAAATAATTCATGTTGTGTGTCTGTCCTCTCTGAGAAAATAAATGCTGCCGACATGTCTGGGACGAGAGGAGATGAAAGGAGAGCAATGTCTGTCTGATGACAGTGAAAGGATGGATGGGAAGAGCGAAAGAGTGAGGCAGAAAAGAGCGTGTGTGGGGCCGTGAGAGACTTAGCCTTTTTGCTGGCTTGCCAACTGCTTTTAGCAAACCGCTCTTACCTCAGGGCAGCGCGTGTGTGTGTGTGTGTGTGTGCGTGTGTGTGTGTGTGTGTGTGTGTGCGTGCTTGCTTGCGTGCTTAAAGACTGAACCCCCTGCTAAATCCGATCAACTTCTGGCAATAGTTGTAAGTCAACAAAATTAAATTCTTAAGTAGATAAACACAGTTTTACTTTACAAATATTACATACATCAGATACAAATCTCGAACCAAATCATAAAAAAATGCAGCGAAATCTCACCATTATGTAACACACATATCAGTGTGGTCTGACTCTGATGTTGAAAACAAAATAACACATTCACTTGTTCATCTCTATTAGCCAGATCACAAATCTGATTGTGTCTTTCTGGATTGTTCCATGCTTGTGGCAAATCTTACAGGTCCCTTTCCAGTCAAAGGATGGTAGTAATGTACCTAAAAATACTAACAATCTACTAACACAAACACATGGGTGACTTGAATGAACAGGCCATAAAGGACACTCACTTGCACCACTCTCTCACCAAATACAGATCAATGGTTGCATTTAACAATCGGTAAACTGTACGCAAGGGGTTGGCAACCCTTTTTAATATGTTATGTCATTTAAAAATGTTCTTTTTAATCAGTGTGCCATATCGTCATTTATTAAGCTGGCAATCATCTGGCCCACTCAGGCAGTGTTTTCCTTTGTGTCACATTCTGTTAAGAAGGCAACAAGCGTACTCGACAAGGAGAGGCAGAGTAGGAGTACAGGTCTTCACGGAATGCGGATAGGAAATAGTCAATCAAACTACCAACAGGCTGTGCTCCTGCCAATGGCTGTAAAAGAGATATGAACAGATGAGAGGAGAGTTTAATATTTCCAAAAACACTTATTGCTATTGTCCCATTGGTTGAGCTACCGCGTGCCAATGGTGGCTGACCACTGCTAACACCTGCTCCGCTATGGCTAATGGTGGGTTAATTTCACTTTCACTTTAGCTGTCACAATGGCTAACATATGGGTGGAGTATGGAGATGTAAATGGCCTCATTTACATTTATTTCCCCTACCATTGCTTTTTTTGAGGGGGGCGGACATCAGCCATCCTAGTACCCATCCTTCATCCCCAGATTGCCTACCATACATCGTCGCATGTCACACAAACTAGCAATGGAGACCATTTTACTGTGTAAAAATGATGTAAGAAGTAGAGTCACTTTCCCACAGACTTCGATACAATCGGACCCTGCTGGAAATTAGATAGAATGCATTTTTAAAACACTTTGCATCAAAGCTGTAAAGGTTAATAGTTTGGTTGTTAACTATTAATAAATTAATCAGCGAATATTTTGACAATCGATTAATTGGTTTGAGTCATTCTCAAGTCATGCTCTCCCTCACAGTTTTATGGTTGCCTCATGAAAAAAACAAATAAAGAAAAACTGCATAAACTCTGCTACTGTGTGTTTAAATATAGGTACACCAACATGTAGGCCTAAGAGATTACAATATGAGCCTGTATATTACTATTAGGAGTATACATATGTCAAGAATGTATTAATTAAATAAACTTCAGCTGGAGTCTAATTTACTACAGCAACACTGTTGACCACATCAGTGATCTCTTTCCATTCTGCCAAATAGTACAAACGTTACTGCAAATTAAACTGAGATGTCAGGGTTTCAATCTCCACTTCTGAAAAGTGCCGCTTCTTAGCCGGATTACGTCTCACCATGTTGTAAACTTCAAAAGTTTACAACATCAAAAGAGACCTCAAAACCGAGAATATATTGGCGAGTGATATTTAAATTATGATCGCTTCCAGCCGCTCCATTTATCAATGCACAACCATTTTTGAGCTCTGATGGTGTGATACGAATGTTTCAGGAATCCCACGTGAAACCTGTCGTAAGAACATTTCTGCGCTCATACCTGCGCTGATTTCAATGTTAGGTTGATAAATGAGGGCCAGTGTGTACACACACACACACACACACACACACACACACACACACACACACACACACACACACACACACACACACATCTAGCTTCTACAGGGGCATGATACAATATATTAGATTAAAAAGGAAAAGGTTCATGTTACTGTAAAAAAAATCACATGGCCCTTGTTATAGGCCAGACTCTGTGTGTCTGTGTGTGTGTGTGTGTGTGTGTGTGAATTTAATAGTCTTAAATAGGAAAGAATGTTTGCCTATTTATGCTGTGGTATTTTGTGCATCTATTAAAAAAGAAATCCAAACCATTTTCCTCATTCCCTGCCAAAAAGAAAAATTAATGAACATGGATTTGGATAAATCGGCTGTGAGACAATGCAAGGAATTGATTGTGAGACGATGATGGAGGGGAAGCCACAAGGGAAAAAATAATGGATGGGAAAGACAGAATGATAAAAAAAAATAACTCTCTCCCATTCTGTTCCTGGCACTCCGGTCTGGGATGCTAATTCAGTAATTGATCCTGAGACGCTCCGCTAAGGTTACTCTGTCTTAGTGTGTGTGTGTGTGTGTGTGTGTGTGTGTGTGTGTGTGTGTGTGTGTGTGTCTGGAGTTACAGCCCTTCTTGTTCTGAATCAGGGATGTGGAAGAGGAGGAAGGGTCACCCCCTGGGAAAGCAAAGGGGGATAGGAAGAAAATTACAAAAAGAGAAAGAGGGAAGTCTCAGTGACCGAGAGTTTAGCCACCTGGGCAGATTTTATGTGAAACTGCCGAATAGGAGGCGGGGATAAAAGTGGAAAAGAAGAAACAAAGTAATTTTAAAAATGGCAACGGTTGGGCTACTTTGATGGTGTAGGGCGTAACCATGGATCATCTGATATATTGTCAAATATCAATAAAGGGATTAAATGCCCCTCAAAAACATTAAAATTGAGTCGCCTCGTTTCCACACAGCTCTGTGCATGTATGCCAGTCAACTGAAGTCCATTCGTTCGAACTCCTCCCTCCGAGTATTTAGACTTTTTTTTAAGTTTTGCAGCACACTTTGGACGAACCGTATTATATTCTGTATGCAGGCTGTTCCATGAAGCATTCATACATACAGATAAAAGTAATGCAGTGTAAATTGTATGTATCCCACGTGTTTATTACTGTAACCACCACAATGATGGCCGCTTTATAAAAACACATTGAGCAGCATTGGTGGGAGGTCGTAGTGGATGGATGGGTCCTTAAACACAGGGCTTTCAAGCTGGGTAGCGTAGTTTGTGTCCTGGAAGAAGTAAAGCTGGGAAACACAAGACTTTCACCCAGAAAAAAGGAGTTCTACTTTTTTCTAATCTTAACTAGTCACTAAGGTGCCTAAACTTCACTGTTGTCGCTGCATGACGGTCATCTGTAAGCTCACAGTTACCTTTCCTCAGCTAAAATTTACTGTTATGTGACCGGTTGTCACGTGGCCGGCCGGTGGTCGTGCAAATTTCCTAGAATATCATTCAAATTGTTGTGTTTTTTATCTGATGATCAAAAATGACCTGTAACAGCAGACTAGACTAACAATGAAAAGAACACAATTTTTATACACTCACCTATAGGATTATTAGGAACACCATACTAATACTGTGTTTGACCCCCTTTCGCCTTCAGAACTGCCTTAATTCTACATGGCATTGATTCAACAAGGTGCTGAAAGCATTGTTTAGAATGTTGGCCCATATTGATAGGATACCATCTTGCAGTTGATGGAGATTTGTGGGATGCACATCCAGGGCACGAAGCTCCCGTTCCACCACATCCCAATGATGCTCTATTGAGTTGAAATCTGGTGACTGTGGGGGCCCTTTTAGCACAGTGAACTCATTGTCATGTTCAAGAAACCAATTTGAAATGATTCGGGCTTTGTGACATGGTGCATTATCCTGCTGGAAGTAGTCATCAGAGGATGGGTACATGGTGGCCATAAAGGGATGGACATGGTCAGAAACAATGCTCAGGTAGGCCGTGGCATTTAAACGATGCCCAATTGGCACTAATGGGCCTAAAGTGTGCCAAGAAAACATCCCCCACATCATTACACTACCACTAGCACCAGCCTACACAGTGGTAACAAGGCATGATGGATCCATGTTCTCATTCTGTTTACGCCAAATTCTGACTCTACCATCTGAATGTCTCAACAGAAATCAAGACTCATCAGACCAGGCAACATTTTTCCAGTCTTCAACTGTTTTTTTGGTGTGCTCTTGCAAATTGTAGCCTCTTTTTCCTATTTGTAGTGGAGATGAGTGGTACCCGGTGGAGTCTTCTGCTGTTGTAGCCCATCCGCCTCAAGGTTGTGCGTGTTGTGGCTTCACAAATGCTTTGCTGCATACCTCGGTTGTAACGAGTGGTTATTTCAGTCAAAGTTGCTCTTCTATCAGCTTGAATCAGTCGGCCCATTCTCTTCTGACCTCTAGCATCAACAAGGCATTTTCGCCCACAGGACTGCCGCATACTGGATGTTTTTCCCTTTTCACACCATTCTTTGTAAACCCTAGAAATGGTTGTGCGTGAAAATCCCAGTAACTGAACAGATTGTGAAATACTCAGACGGCCCGTCTGGCACCAACAACCATGCCACGCTCAAAATTGCTTAAATCACCTTTCTTTCCCATTCTGACATTCAGTTTGGAGTTCAGGAGATTGTCTTGACCAGGACCACACCCCTAAATGCATTGAAGCAACTGCCATGTGATTGGTTGATTAGATAATTGCATTTATGAGAAATTTAGGTGAGTGTATAGTTGTTATGAATGCTTTTGCCTTGGTTCCGATTTTTCCTGCAAAGTCAAAGAATGATTTATGGCAAGTAGACGGCGCCACAGTAACACATTCTGACGGGTCACAGCTTTTGGAGTAACGCCTGTGTTATTGTATCCAGCCAGGTAAAAGGTAGCGTGATATTTCTTTACATAGGCCTAGTTGTATTCTAATTTTATTTTAGAAGTTATCTGCTGTAGTTATGGCTGATACTGGGGACAGAAACTAAGGAAATTACACAAATTAAAAGCTAAAAGGGAAAGTGAAAGACGACGGGCGAGACCCTGAGTCAATCCAGGTTGGGCTTGCAGCAGATGGAGACAATCATGGGACTGTAAATGATTCAAAATCCACCCCAAATTGGCCCTCAGGTATGTATCATGCCTATTTAATTCATAAAATTACTTTAGATTGCGCAATGTGGTTGTAGTCAGTAGCAAACATTCAATTACATCCCCCTTCCAGACGTTTTACCTCTTTTAGTTTGTTTGTGTTGGCCTACTATTTTTTTTTTCCCGTGTCGTACTTGTGTAAAGCATCCATGGGATTCATGAAATGCACTATATTAATCTAAGTCATTATTACGTTAGTTGCTATAACAATCTCTTGATGCTATGGCTCATGACACTGTGACAGTGATACCCGGTTTAGCTCACTATCAGTCAAAGTAGGCTGTTTTAGTATTATAGTAAATGAATCATCTTATTGTAAATGAATGATTTTCAGTCTGAGCCAAGTATTCATTGCGACAATATGACTGCTCGGTAACACTAACTCAGTGTTTTCTGTGTCTTTTCTTTAGGTGCCGTATTGCCCCCTGTAGATTACTACCGCTTTTGTCCAAAGCTAGAATCAACACAACCTGAAAGTTACATATAGCTACTTTAAAAAAAGAAACTACTTCAGCTAGCTATCCTGTAGTTATATCGATCCAGCTAAAAAGCCAGCCTTCCCAAACCTGCATAACCAACTTCATGATGACTTCAAAACTCAATCTGCACACTGGAGTCGGAATACCCTACACAGACGTTACTGCTTACCGTTCAGTCTCCTAAGGCTGTTCCAGAGCTGTATTAAGTTACTGTTAGTGCAAACATTTTTTACTGCTGCTGCTCCACAATTAAAGCTCCAGCTACTGTGTCCTGCTGTTGTGTCGAAAAATACTGGGCAGCGTAAAACTAGTGGTACGACAAGCGGAATTAAAGAGCAAAAGAATGATGTTTTCCATATCACCATTGAGGATATGTGTTGATGTCTCACTCTGTCATGTGACTTCTTTACACTGTTTATGTAAAGATGTAGCAGACAGAAGTAATTTTACACTGTTACGGATCACGACTTTGGGGCTGCAAGCTCAATGAATTGCTTTTTGCCATTTTATTTTCATAGTATCACACTGCCAGACCTATCTCCACAGCGCTATGTCAACGCTATGTCTCTTTAGCTGCTAAATGTTTCACTACGTCCACCAGCTGCTCGCTACATGTGTCTTTCTAATGTTTGGTTTTGAGCTGGTAGCATAAACTAAGGGTTTTTAGAGCTTTTTCACTAAAAACAGAAATGTTGAAAACAGCTGGCTGCTGCAGTGATACACACACCCACAAAACAAAACAGCAGATTATTACAAAGCAGAAACGTGATCTGGGACGAGTGCCTAGAGACCCTGGCGGGGCAAACGGTCAGGGTCACAGTTAGGGTTGGGGTAGAGTTAGTGAAGGTGTATGGTCACCTGCAGGGGGGGAGAAGTGACAGCATATATCCCACGGCATTTTATTTTGACTGTCCTTAATGATGCTTTCTTCAACGTTATTGAAAAGCAACGTTGAGCGTTTAGTGAGGTGACAATAATTCTGCCTTCAATTGACTGACCCTGTGAGATCTGTTTATAGTATTGCCCAATACTATATCTGTGTGTGTGTGTGTGTGTGTGTGTGTGTGTGTGTGTGTGCACGCGCGTTTAAGAGAGAGAAACCTGAATCTTGATTGACAGCCAAAGTAATCATGGAGGTCAGAGTTGAAAACCATTGTTTAGGTTTCATATTCATGTATTCACATGCTCGCTGTGGGTCAATCAACCAATGACCCACCACACACACACACACACACAGCACCTCATGTTGGGGATGTCATGGTAATTTTCTTGAATGCGTGTCTAATGCCTTGGAGGATAGTCTTTAATGTGAGCTTGATAATTTTCTTTTTCCTGCTACATTTATAATGACATTTGTTCAGTGTCTTCAGTCTGAACGTATACTGTGATTTTATCAACCACTGTTTTTGCCATCAGTCATTTTATGAAAGTGTGTATTGCTTTTTAAATGGTCCAAGTTTTACTTTGGACTAAAACTCTCCAAGCACTCATTCATCTCCTTGTATGGCGGTATAATTTGAACAGGATTTTGAAACACGATTTAAGATAACAGCAGAAAGGCAGACTCATGGTGGAAAAAGGTCTGAGATGCCACTGAGTCTGTTTTTGATAGATGAACCCCTGAGATGAGAAATGTCTGTCTTTCATCATTTTGGCATCACTGTTGGCCCGGGTAAAAGCCTCAATGCAGGGCCGAGGGTAAAAAGCCAGCAGCCGGTCTAATCATCAGCGATGGAATTCCACTGTGCACAGCTGGGCAGGAGTAACTGGCCTGAAGCAAACTGGGGCTGCCGTAAATATGCAGGAGATTTTAGATAAGTGATGGAATGCAATGACTGGAAAGAATCACAATGAATACAAAAAAAACAATCAGAAACAATGATGTGCGTTCACTTTAAGGTAATGCAGGTTCTTAAGATAAGAATGCAGCATTTGATTTAACACACTAATTTATCATTATTATGCATAGACAGTTACAGTCCATACAAGGCCTCAAGCAGAGCTCAGTGCAATCAGGCAGGCTTTGTTAAAGAGCCCCCATTATACTCCCTTTCTGAATCATATTTGTGGTCTAGTAGAATAGGTGTTCAGGCACTGATCTAAAAAAAAACATATTGTGTTTCTCATTCTGCTCATTGCTGCAGCGCTTCTGCCTGAAACACTCTGAGCTCTTGGCCCACCTCCCTGAAAAGCCCAGTCTGCTCTGAATGGTCAGCTAGCCCAAGATATTGATTTGCAAATCCTTTCCAACCTATATTCAATTGAACACATTAAAAAGACACAATATTTAACAATAAACCTTTTGGTTTATTGCAAATATTAAGTTTTTGCAAATATTCACTAATTGTGAATTTAATGGCTGCAACACATTCCAAAAAAGCTGAGACGTGGCAACAAAAGAGTGGGAAAGTTGAGGAATGCTAAAAAAAAAAAAAAACATTCCACAGGTGAAGAAGTTAATTATTGTATAATACAGTTTGCTATATCTGACTTATGTGCATTGCCCTTCAATAATACTAATAAACTACCAGTATTTATTTATGCCGCTGGAGACTGTATAAGGCATATTCTATTTTAGTCTTATTTAATGTACAGTAACTGTTACGGGGAGGAAGGACGGATGGGGGAGTGGAGAGTGGGAAGGTGGAAGCTCGGGACCTGAGGGTGGAGAGCCCGGGAGGCAGGCAATGACTGGGGGACCAGGCGAAGGATGCGGGGGTTGAGTCCTGGGCCGAAGGGGAGGACACAGGCACGAGGGCTGAGAGAAGACACCAAGGTTGGAGATTGGCACGAGACGGAGAGTGGGAAGGATGGAGATGACAAAGGGGGGCGCCGAGGGAGGAGGACCGGGGGTGAAGTCTGAAGCCAGCTGACCGGAGTAAAACTGAAAAGGAAAACACAAGAAGGGTAAGTGCACGGAGATCATCAGGCGTACAAAGACTACGAATAAGATTTCTCTTAGCTCTGAGCTGTTCACCCAAGTAGCTGAGTCAACGATCAGGTGAAGAGTGAGTGAAAAGCCGGGGCAGATATATGGACGTTGATGATGATGGCAGACAGGTGTGGACGGCGGGAGCAGGTGCAGGCTGGCAGGTGTGGCGAAGAGGATGTTGATTGTAGACGGGAGGCAGGTGGGTCCGTGTAGGTCAGTGTATGTTTTGGTCATTTGATTTTCAGTTCATGAACAGGTATTAAAAAACAAAAAAACGAGCGGTTATTTGATTTTCGTTTTAAAAAACAAAATTGAAAATTGAAATACAAAGCATTTTTCCTTTTCATGGTCCAAAACGGAGGAGCGAAATTTAAAAAAAGATTTGATTTTCATTTTCTATTTCATACAATGAAACATATAATCACTAGAAAATAGAAATTCATATTCATCTTCTCAGACCGGGCTGGCGTCTCCCTTAGAGATCGGGTGAGAAGCTCAGTCCTCCAAGAGGAGCTTGGAGTAGAGCCGCTGCTCCTTCACGTTGAAAGGAGCCAGTTGAGGTGGTTTGGGGATCTGGTAAGGATGCCTCCTGGGGGGGTCCCCAGGGAGGTAGTCCAGGCACGTCCACCTGGGAGGAGGCCTTGGGGAAGACCAAGGACTGGTGGAGGGACATCCAGCTGGGAGGAGGCCTCGGGGAAGACCCAGGACTAGTTGGAGGGACTTCCAGCTGGGAGGAGGCCTCGGGGAAGACCCAGGACTAGGTGGAGGGACGTCCAGCTGGGAGGAGGCCTCGGAGAAGACCCAGGACTAGGTGGAGAGATTATATCTCCAACCTGGCCTGGGAACGCCTCAAGATCCCCCAGTCAGAGCTGGTTGAGGTGGCTCGGGAAAGGGAAGTTTGGGGTCCCCTACTGGAGCTGCTGCCCCCGAGACCCGATACCAGATACGCGGATGAAGATGGATGGATGGATGGTATGACATAAGTGCAGTCTCTTTTTGGTTTCACAGTAAGAGCATGGTTCAATCACACACATTTTTCACTAGTCATTTACCTTATACCCACCTATCAAATTAAAAAGAAGAGGCTGCAAATAATGTAACAAAATAACAAATATTGCTCCCAAATAAATTAGACTATCCCTTAAATAGTGTGAATAAGTGATTTGGATAATGAAGCTTGAAAAGTTTTGCACAAATTAAAACCCACTCTTCCATCCAATAGGCCTGCTGTACTTACCTGTGGGATGTGGGACCAGGTGCACTAGATCATGGAAAGGAGTTTTATTGGACCCTCTTCATGCAGTTGCTGCTGTCATCTCATCGCCACAATCAGGAGAGAAGACCTCATTTACAGACTTCATCCACAAGGGTACAGTTCCATGAAAAGGAAAAATGCTTTGTATTTCAATATTCAATTTTGTTTTTTAAAACGAAAATCAAATAACCACTCGTTTTTTTGTTTTTTAATTCCTGTTCATACATACACACGTGTACTTGGCGGCCAACGGATTTTCGTTTTGAAATGAAAAAAACAAAAACGAAAAACAGCCAGTTTCCCAATTCCCATTAGTAAATAGGGAAACAAAAAACATTTTTTGTTTTTATATTAAAAAACGGAAAACGAAAAACAATCTCGTTATCCGATTGTCTTTAATGCGTTTATGGATGGAAACCGGAAAATAAAATAGGGGTGTACGTCTCATTTCTCAATTTTACAATGTTATTTTTTTGTGACCCGGAAGTCACTCCTGCGAGTTTGGCGGTCAGCAGAGGGCGCCACTTTGGGCTTGTTTTTATGTAAATATTGGTAGTTGCGGTTTTCTTGGGCTTGTTACTAAAGTGTAGTGGCTTATTTGGGCTTGTTCCCAGCTCCATAATAAGTTGTCAAGCAGATATTTTCTATATGTTATTTAAACGTAGGAGTTTGTTCCCTCGGCCCCTCCCCTTTCCCCATACACACTGGAGACAGCAGAGTTTATTTCCGCCCACTTCCTGCTTCTTATTGGCTCTGACCCAAATGGCAACGAGTACTAGCCAATCAGAGGCAGAGCAGGGCAATCTGTTTTTTTCTGGTTAGGAAAATGCGCGAGTAGCGACTGATGGTGACTACTGTAGGAGAGTTTTTGGAGGAATAAATGTGGGCGAAAATACAGGAAGAAAAATAAAGACTGGGAGAAAGAGAAAGGACTAAAATAAGTTAAAAGGTGGTTTAACTCCCTCCTGTGGTCATTGTCCTGAAGCTCAGGGGGAGAAAATAAATAAACTCTAAAGTGTGTACAGTTTACCAATCTGTCAACATGGATTTAAATTGACAATCCGTCCCCACAGATTGTAAAACCGTGCACACAGTTTATTTATTTTTCTCTTCCAGGATCTTAGGGGGGGCTCCGTAGAAGAAGTCGCTAGTTTTCGGCTTGTGTTCACAGGCCTGGTTGCGTATTTATTTCGCGAGATCTGGCAACACTGGTTGGCCGTCAGGACAGAAGTCCCTGACAAGTCCCTGCTCAGCACACCACCTCCGCACACTCCTCTCAGAAAACCCCGTATGGGTCCAAACTGGGAACCCAACGCAGCTGCTACACACAAGACATCCCATTCTTTCGGTTTTCAAATATAAAACTAGCATATTTGTCTAAAAACATTTTTACGGTCATCTCAGTGATATCCAAATGACTTCCGGGTATGCAGCATACAACACTTATGTAACACTTACATAGACAGTTAAGACTATTTACGATTGCTTCTGGGTCATGAAAAAAAACATTGTAAAATTGAGAAATGAGACTTATACAACCGTATTTTATTTTCAGATTTCCATCTATAAACGCATCAAAGACAATCGGATAACAAGATTGTTTTTCGTTTTCCGTTTTATAATATCAAAACAAAAAACGAAAAACGGGTTGTTTTCCGTTTTTTGTTTCCCTATTTACTAATGGTAATTGGGAAACTGGCTGTTTTTCGTTTTTGTTTTTTTCATTTCAAAACGAAAATCCGTTGGCCGCCAAGTACACGGACCCAGGTGTGAGTGATCAGCTGGCTTTGGAGATGAGAGGGAAGGAGAGACAAAAACAAAAGCAAAAACAGCGGACAGGGCAACAAGAACAAGGGTAGGGAAAATAAATAATAAACAGGACAGACTCACGGCCAGCCGGACCCCACCACGACAGTAACTTTGTTTTTATTTTTCTGTAAGAACGGTACTTCTTTGTTTGACACTTGTTTATGCTACTTGTACACTTATCTATCTCTGCTCTTGTCTTTGCTGTTGCAAAACGCAATTTCCCCACTGTGGGACAAATAAGGTTTTTCTTATCTTATCTTAATTGGTCATTATTGGGCATAAAAGTCGTTCACAAGCAAGGATGGGGCGAGTTTCACCACTTTGTGAACAACTGCGTGAGCAAATAGTCCAACAGTTTAGGAATATTTCTCAATGTACATTTGCAATGAATTTAAGGATTTTATCATCATCAGTCCACAATATAATCAAAAGATTCAGAGAATCTGGAGAAATCTCTGCAGGTAAGCGGCAAGGCCGAGAACCAACATTTAATGCCTGTGACCTTCAATCTCTCAGGAGGCACTGCATTAAAATCCAACATAATTATGTAAAAGGCAATTAGGGCTCAGGAACACTTCGGAAAACCATTGCCAGTTAACACAGGTTGTCGCTACATCTACAAGTACAAGTTAAAACGCTACCATGCAAAGCAAAAGCCATATATCAACAACACCCAGAAACGCCACCGGCTTCTCTGGGCCCGAGCTCATCTGAGATGGACTGCTGTGGTCTGACCAAGTTATATTTCAAATTGTTTTTGGAAATCATGGACGTCATGTCCTCTGGGCCAAAGAGGAAAACGACCATCCAGATTATCCAGTTATCAGCGGTTAAGTTACTAGTTAAGTTATTTTTGTTTGATTTGTTAACAAACAGAAATAATGGAATGAACACCTAGGCCAGCTGTTTCCCTCTGCCTCCAGTCTATATATGAATTTACATATAATCAAAGAGACATGTATCCATCCATGGAGCCAGTCGATCCATCTACTCTTCTCGTTTAGCGAAATAGTAAAAATTAGTATTTCCCAAAATGTCTCCTCTAACAAAAGTGTTTACTGATTTGAATTTTGAGGATGAAAACTGATAGCCTGACCATATAGTTATAATTTAATATTGGATACTGTTTATTGATCCCCAGTGGAAAATTTCGATTTACACTCTGTTTTGGTAATAATCACTACACATAGTCCTAAAACACACACACACACACACACACACACACACACACACACACACACACATACTTAGGTCCTATTCATGCACAAAATGGAGAGATGCCAGAGTGAGTCGGCTGCCAGTGCTGGACCAGCACCCTGAGCAATCCACACTTCGTACTTTGGTGGACTTGAACCAGTGACCCTCCGGTTCCCAACCCAACTCCCAACAGACTACCACCCCCTTGCCTGTATAGGCATTCTCCTCCGAACCATACGACAAGGACGGTATTTTAATCCTCCCGTCTAATACAACCCACAGGAGAGTTCCTGTCCTCATATCTAAATGACAGAACGTACCGGTCGCTGTTTGGTTATGCTTAGGCACCAAAACCACTTACTTAAGTTTGGAAAAAGATTGTGGTTTAGGTTATAATCCTCTTTTATGTTACTAAAATTCCAGTTAGCATGTGACGCAGAACTTGACGCAAAAAAACTCGCTGTTTACTTTTATTTTTACACGGGACTCGAAACCTTTGTCACCTTACTTCCTGCTTTGCTCCTGTAATAATTACGGGAAGCCACTAGAGGGCACCGCCACTATAAACGTTAATACGAGTTGTAATTGCTGCTTTAACAAAAGACCCATGGAAGCTTTTTTTCAGGGTATGTGCCATAGTTTGCAACTACTTTCCAAAGCATTCCACAACCACTTCAAATAATTGTCTTACTTTCTAGGCAAATATACTGATTTCCTGCAACAGATAGATACATAGATATCACAGTGAAGCTGTGTTTGTCAAAGTTCCATTGTTGATGCAGGGCCATTTATAAAACTTGGGATGTTTTAATAAGTATGCTCTGATACCAGAGGTTTCGGATTTATCTGTCAAAATTACCACATTCACATTCACTTTTCCACAACATACATGCTGACTTGCTTTCAAGGTTTCTAACAGGGTGGCTTTATATAATCTTGGGTACTGGAGCATAGGATGACTTCAGGCCTCAGTACTTGTCAACCTTCACATGTCAAACGGTGAAACATGCATCTATTTTTTTGGGATAAGAGGACAGATTGATACAAGGCACACAGAGAAAAAAACAAACCAGATTTTCAAACTGATGGAATAAATTGGATTTTAAATAACCTACACATGACCCCTGTGTGATCATTTGCATTTCAGGCAGCAGCCATTCTTGTTGTGTAAATCCCAGCATAGATTATCTAATTTCTGCATAACAAAAAAATTGTTCCAGGAGACAGACTGACCTCATATTGACCCCTTATTATTGGTTTTGTCTCGGAAGAGCTGATCTCATCCTGTGTGAGTGTGCATGTGTGTTAGACTGAGATATTATTGTAGCTATTGTAGCTTCGTAGGACAGCTGCCAACCTGTTCATCGGAAGAGGAAAGCAGTACAGTAATCTGTTTATTATTAATACTTAGAATGCCAGTCAGGTGGTATTGTTTGGTCAAGTGTAACTAGATGACGGATCACTGGGACCGTTTACTCCAAGCACCACTCCCTCGTCTTTATCCAGCAGCCCTGTCAGAGGTTGATGATGAACTGCTGCACTAGGGAGCGGTTCTGCCTTCCAGACTAAATTATAAGAATGGCTTTATTTTTATAGCATTTGTAAATGCTTTTATAAAGCACCTCATAACCCAGACAAACAAAAGACACAGGATTACATAGATACTGTAGGGGAAAGATATGGTGATGGGAAATTAAAGACACAAATGTTCTCCCTTCTATTTAGTTGAATTTGTATTTGTAACTGAAATAGTTTTTTTTCTTGTCTTGGCTTTTGCAGTTCAGTTTAATTTAGTTAAAAAGTAAATAAAAAAAAAACAGGTTTTCTCCCACAAATTATTAAATGCCAAGATGAAAATAAAACCTTTTTCTTAGCCATATTGGAAATTTGCATGGCATGGTTTCAAATCCAAAACCCAATAACAAGTATGTTATTGGGTTTTGGATTTGCTCTCTGCAGGGAAATTAATACTACAAATGAAAAAAGATAACATCAGCATTATTATGTAGTCATAATATCAGTGACCCGGCTGAACTCACCAATCTGCTACTGTTCACTGCCCAGTAAAACGAAAGGCTGTAAATATGCATGTAGTTGTTGCTCATTAAAAGTGACTGATATAAAAAAGCCCCTAAGTTCATGATATCTTGGTTCATCTCCATCTATTATTTCTTTAATTTTCATTGGCAGTTTTGACTCTTTTTGATCTCCCCTTAATTAGCTTTGACTGACTGAGGTGGCTGCCAGTCAAATGATTTTTTCCCCCCCTTCTCCATAATTTAAGGAATTGTACTCTGCCAGAATAAAATCAGTTTTTCTTTCCTTATCTGATTCTCTCCCCCTTTCAGCCAACTGCGATAAAATGTTGACTGTAGGTGGTAGCCTCCCCATGCATTTATCCTCAATAAATCCCACTTTATTACTGTGGGCAAGCTTTCCCCGAATGTTACAAGCCAAACCATTTATTACAACATAAAACAGCCTTGAAACAGCCATCATACTCCACATAATGTCTGACTCCTGGAATATAAGTTGTTTCCAAACCATTCCTCTTTTACAAGATGAAGCAAAACACAGCAGCTTTTGAGTGAGTGTTAGTTTCTACACATCCTGCATCAGCCAGATTGCTGCATGAAAACAGCTGAAACATACCACACAGCGGGACAGTTTTTTGGATGATAAGCTTGTTGACCGCCAGCTGGTCTTCCCTCATATCTCAGCTGTGTAGAAAATAAAGGTGTACTGTAAGCCCAAAAAGACAAATACAGGTTTCCTTTTCTCAATATTTTACTAAAACCATCTTAGCATCGGCTTCCTGCTAAAGCATTGAGAGCATTGGCTGTATTAACGTTCTGTATAAGCTATTTAAATGTTACTTTTAATGTTGGTGGCATCAAACCACACAGTGGCAGCGCTAGAGTCATGCTGACCTAGTGACTATAGGGCTAGTTGGTGAACTACCGTAGCTGGCGAGCTAACAGATAACATACTAGCAAGCCAGAAACATGGTGCTGCTAGCCAGTCACAAAAGCTCTCTACTTTTTTTTTTTCCCTTTCTGCCTACTTTATCATCAGTGCATGCCGACCGCTACTACGTTAAACAGCAGTCCACTTTTGTTTTGGAACAGTTGGTCTTCACCATAGACCAGTCCCTCCATGATTTTGCGGCCTTTTTTTGAGATTGTTGCGGCCCAAAATGTCTGATTTTGTGGGAGCTTTTGTAATTAAAAATTGCAATAAAAGTGGCGTTGCCTTTGGTATTTTTGTTACGATGAAATTGAGTTTTCCTAGTAACCTTACCAAAAAGGCTCAGGATGCTGCAAATGTTGGTATAATATGAATGGCTGGTGGATTTAAGACAAAAACTAATCAAAATATGAATCAAATATGAACATTTCTGTCAGTGGCTGGTTGATCTTTACATTGTTAGTTAATTTCCTATGCTGGACTGGGACACATTCATATGGTTTGATAAAGGACTTATCAATGCACTTATAACAATAAGCGTAGCTGTCCTCAATTTAGGTCATTGTGTCGTCTCATCTCCGGTTTGTGTGTGTGTCCGTCAGGCACGGGGGGAACTGAGCAGCCCCGCCTGCTGCAGAGTCGACAGGATTGAAACAGTAGCTGCTTCAGCGACTTTAGAGTGAAAAAATGTACAGTACATTGATGTTATACTCATACGTTTACACGTACAGCAGTACACAGAATACAGAATATCAGCACACTTTCCCTTAAGTTAAATTACCAGCTAACATTAGTGGTACCTGGCGAGCATGGTTGGCAGAACCTTGAACAAGACATTTTAAGGCAATAAAAATGTTCCAATTAGTTTGATGAAGTGAAAACACACACGGACAACACCTTAAAACAAGTTCACGACTATTTTAATGTACCACATTTTTAAGTGGACCTGGCCACGGATCGGATCTTTGGGGATAAGCGTACTCAGAACCGGGCCCAGTCCCTGATGTGGAATCGAACTGAGTTTACACAGTTTGTCCAAAAGACGTATTTGTACCTTGACTCCTAACTCATAAATGACTGCAATCCACGCTTCTTTGTAGAGCAGTGTATACTCTGACAGAGGAGGGTTATATGAAAGTGAATGGTGCAACACAGCTAATAAGCTATGATAGCTTCCTCCGTTTTAAACTCCATGATACATTTTGTATCTACACCAATGCTAGGAGTAAGCTGCTCTGGATCAGGGTTTTTAGTAGTTCAATAGTAAGTGTTTCCGTCTCATCAGAGAGCAAGCAAAGCGCTCAGCCGCACAAAAGATATGCTCTGCTTGTACTGGTTTACAGACGGACGGGACAAGATAACATTCAGCTGAAACTGACTGAGCAGTCAATGAGCCAGAGACAGAAAAGTATTTATGAGTGGCGGCGCTGAGTTTGACTGGGGGAGGAGGAGGGTTAATGGGCAGAAAAGTGAAAGAGTATTTTAAGACTGTCAGAGTTTGGACGTGTGTCTGTCGATGTTGCTTTTGCCTGTGTGTGTGGGCACTACAAGTAAACTAAACTTAAAGGCAGTCTATTGTCATCATGTTGGGAAATCAGTGCAGGTAAAGACAATAAGACATACTCCCCTTCCTTATATTAGGGACCGTAGCTCAGGGGCCTTTATTGCTCAAAGGCACTTAAGTGACCCCTTTACTGCTGCTCTCTGGCTAACAGTGGATTGAAGTTCCCTTTACTCATTAAATTACACAACAAATGTAGGACTTTTGTCTTAAAAAAAAATTATTGTCATTGTCATGTATTATAAATTGTCAAGCGAAGAAATAAAAAAATAAAAATTATTTGAAATGAAAATAAAAAAAAAAGAAATCAGATTTTAACTTAAATGTAGCCCATAATAAAGGAAGCTACAGACATTAACATAACAGTAGATAAGGAGCAACATTAGCATTCATGTTTATAGTTTTATAGCAAACGTCAATATTTAATTTGTTTATTAATCCCCAGTGGGGAAATTACAATTTATACTCTGTGTACACACTTTGTTAGTAATCACACACAGGCCTGAAATACACACACATGCTCAGGACCTATACATGCACTAAGTGGGCTGCCAGCTGAACCAGCGCCCTGAGCGGTTGGGGGTACTGTGCCTTGTTCAAGAGCACTTCGGTCTGTCGTAAGATGATATGGGGAACTTGATAGCGAACAGGTGCTTATTTATACATTCAGGTGTTAGAGAAACTGTGTGATTCATTTGGAGTTGTTTTTGGCCAAGTGGCAAATGCAAGTCAACTATTCACTCTTCTTTTAGCTCCGGTTTTGGTCTCTACCAACTCCTGAGATCAATCTCTTGTATTCTTGTATTTCAGCCACTTTAAGCCAGAAGCATTTGGTTATAAGGTATACCTTGCATCTCCAAATTGATAACTTTTTAAGTCACTACCATCTTTACACTATAAATATATGATATGATATATGATATTAAGTTTTTACAGACTCCTACATAAAATTAAACAGTAAACAGTTATAAATTGTATTTTTAAATATTTATTGTAATTGTCTAAATTGTATTAAATGAGACACCTGAACAAGGGTACGAGCGGCCGAAATGGGTTTCCTCAGGAGGGTGGCTGGCGTCTCCCTTAGAGATAGGGTGAGAAGCTCAGTCATCCGAGAGGAACTCGGAGTAGGGGAAGGCCTTGGGGAAGACCCTCCAACCTGGCCTGGGAACGCCTCGGGATCCCCCAGTCGGAGTTGGTTGATGTGGCTCGGGAAAGGGAAGTTTGGGGTCCCCTACTGGAGCTGCTGCCCCCGCGACCCGATACCGGATAAGCGGATGAAGATGGATGGAGACACCTGAACAGACATGTTCAATGGATGTCAATTTCCATAAACTTGTAATTTGTCGAGAGTCACTTCTATACAAATCCAGTTGGCTGTTGTCCAAACTATGTTTTTTTTAGGGGAATATACAATCTTAGGAGTTTAAAGAGCATAGAGAAAGTCAATCATTCAGCCAGCAACACATACACACACTAACAGCATGTATTGCCGGTGTTTCTGGATTGTTCAGGAAGCTCCTGTGTGGAGAGATTGTCAGCTGTGACTTTCCCAGCCTAAAACAGAGTCACTGATAGGGACCAGTGTTGTGTGTGTGTGTGTGTGTGTGTGTGTGTGTGTGTGTGTGTGTGTGTGTGGGCTCAAGGTTAATCACTGTCTCTATCAGGTCACCCTCTTGACTCCACGTCTGTATCTCAGCATCACTTCCATCACCTCTAGCTCTGCTCTCTTTACCTAACAGATCTGTATCAAATAATTAAATCTTCCCACTGATCTATTTGTAATTTAATTATCAGGGTTCACCTGTTGTTAAGGCTTTAGGTCATAGATATGTTGATGTCACATCCCGGTAGCAACCACATTAGATATACTTTGTTGTCCCAAACCAATAAATAGACAGGAACTTGCCTTAGTGACATTGGTGCAGAGACAGTGGCCTTGATTACTCCTGCACGATTACAGAAAATCAAGGGAATATTGAGTAAAATCTGTATTTATAGGAGCTAACTATTCTCAAACCTGGTCAACGTACGATGGACAACCCAGTCTTTGTATAGCTATACATATTCTTGGATAGCATCTGTTCCACTAGCCAAACCTGGTCCCTAACAAGCAGAGGTGGACAGAGTACAAAAATATTCTACTTAAGTAAAAGTACTATTACTTTGAAGAACATTTACCGCGAGTACAAGTACAATTACCGGTATAAAAATCTACTCAAGTGAAAGTAAAAAGTAGTTCATTTCCAATTTATTCAGAGTAAAAGTAACTTATAGTTACTGTTCTGTCCTCGTTACAAGCTTTTGTGCAAGTTAACAGGCAGTTTAAGGCTGAATCTCATTTCTCTATCTTACCCCTACCCCTTACCCCTTCTCCTCATTTTTGAGCGTTCACGCGGGACCTAGTGCTGTCCCATTCCTTTTTGTGATCGAGGGGTAAGGGGTTATGGCCCTAGGAACCATAGACAGTGAAAGAAACAAATCTAGAGAGAACGCGAGCTAACTTGAAACCGAGGGGTACAACAATAAACAGGCAACAATAAATAATTAATTTAAAAGTTACAACAGTCTTGTTTTGTGGTCTATATGCAGTCCTGTACATATGTACTTGCAACCATGTTCTTAACTGAAACTTTTTAAAAATCGCTAGCTTGCTATGCTAACGCTAATTGCTAACGTTAACGTTGATTTGCACAATAGTCCGGCATTTCTCTGCCTTGAATGGACTTTATACATCACATAGACTGTATATATTAACGGTCTATGATACATTGCTACGTGCTTTACATATACAGGCCTGTATCACACAGGGACGCCGGAGGACACAGCAGCTGGTCCACTGAAAACGCTGAAAATGAGCAGACGTTTCTTAAATCATGTGTTCATGTTGTTCCCATTCATTATTGCATCGGTACTGTATTATTGTAATTGGAACTGATTGGTTAAAGTTTGGTTCTGGAATATCAGAACAGCTGTAGTTAATTTGTTTGTTTATGGTCTTGTGTCTTTTTTTTAATTTTATACATTTTAATGCCTTTTTATGTGTGTGACATGTAAGTTGATAATGGTTCTGTAATATAATATATTTAATGTAATGTTTTTGCCTGTTATGTTTAATTTATTGGGCAATAAAGACAGAATTTTGTTAACAAAATGTTTTTCTGAACATCTATGACATTCAAAATGGTGATAACTGAAACAGATATACAACACACCTTGCCGGGAAACACTTCTGCAATTCGCCCTATAGGCCATGTGTTTCTTTTGGCTTGATTGTCCTTGATGAGCACTAAACTCCCTTTAGTGAGATTTGGTCTGTCAGACTGCCACTTCCTTCTTGGCTGCAGAGTGGACAGGTATTGTTTCCTCCATCTGTCCTAGAAGGTGTTAGCAATACTTTGTACCTGTCTCCACTGACGTTTGTACAAGCCTTTGCCATCAAAGTCACCTGGAGGAGCAAGAGAGGTGTCAAGAGAGTTACAGGAGTAAGTATAAATGGGTCATCTGTGTCTGTAGACACTCGTACAATCGGTCTGGAATTTACAATGGCAGTCACTTCAGCCATCAAAGTGACTAGGACCTCATGGGTGATTTTTGAAGACCCGTGCTGTAGGAACATTGAATCCAAGATCTTGCGTGTCAGCCCTATTATCATTTCCCAGGCTCCACCCATATGAGAGGCATGAGGGGGGTTGAACTCCCACACGCAACCTTGATCGGTAAGGAACCTCTTCACTTTACCATTGATGTTAGAAGGGATCAGTATCTCATGACAGGCTCCGACAAAGTTAGTTCCCCTGTCTGAATATAGTTTTTTGACCGGTCCGCGAATGGCGATGAACCTTCTCAAAGCACGGACAAAGGAAGAAGTGTCCATAGATTAGATGATTTCGATGTGGCAAATGCTCTGACAGCAGAACAAAACCGCCCATCTTTTGTTGTCTGCATGACCTCCTCGGGTGCATCGCGAAGAGACTGACCATGGTCCAAAGACATCAAGTCCAACGTACGAAAACGGTGAAATCGGTGTTGAGGCGACAGTCAGGTATGTCAGCCATTTTCTGAGTTTTGCGGGCGCGCCGGAGTCTACCACAGGTGACGCATCTGAAGATGAGACTGTTCACACGCCTTTTTGCGCCGACAATCCACAAGCCGGCAGAACAAATACCGCCCTCTGTAAAGAGACGTCCCTGATGTTGAGTTAGTTCGTGATAATGGCGCACAAGAAGGGTGGCAATGTAGATGACAACCAGGGACTATTATAGGCTGCTTCTCCTTACATCCTATACTAGCCTCTGTGATGCGTCCACCAACTCTAATGAGACCGTCCTTGTCAATGAAAGGACTCAGGGCTCTGATGGGGCTGTCCTTTGGAAGAGTGCAGTGGTGCCATCCGTTGCAACCATCATGAGAACCTTCTGTATTCTTCCTGTAGAATATACTATATGGGTAAGGCATGAAATGGCACAGGTGAGTGACTTCCAACTTGAGAAGCGGCAAAACCGTTGTGACCCATGTTGGCTCTCTCTGGCAGTTGTACTCAGGGTAGACACAAGTGGGCGAACATCTAAATCCTGTTCCGGATTCACTAGGTCGAAGGTGACCTGCTTGTTGTGTATTTGCTCGGGCTGTGACAAGAAAGCTGGACCGGTAAGCCACATGGTGTCTTTGAGGCGTGCTGCTGAGATAAACCTTGTTGCGTGATCAGCAGGGTTGTTGTCCGTTGATACAAAGTGCCACTGTGTAGGGCTGGAGAACCTTCTGATCCGCTGCACTCTGTTGTTCACGAAGACATAAAATCTACGCTTGTCATTGTGGATGTAGCCCAACACTACCTTACTATCCGTATAGTATCTAATGTCATCTATCTGAATGTCCAGTTCAGCAGTAATACATTCTGCAATGTCCACTGCTAACACGGCAACACATAGTTCTAACTGCGGGATGGTGAACTCTGGTTGAGGGGCTAATTTTGCTTTGCCTAGAACAAAGCCTATGTGGCAGTTTCCATCTTCATCAAAGAGCTTTAAGTAAGCCACAGCTGCTACTGACTTGACCGATGCATCAGAGAAAATGCAGAGTTCTCTGCGTTGGGCTGTGGATGGGGAAACCTTTGTATAAGACCTAGGTATCTGTAGGTTTCTGAGTTCTTGGAGTGATTCCCTCCATGCTGTCCATAGCTGCTCTTTCTCAGCAGGCAGTGGTTTGTCCCAGTTGTGACAGTCAACTGTTAATTCCCAAAGTAGGGTTTTCCCTTGCAACAAGATTGGGGCGAAATAATCCTAAGGGGTCATACAGGCTGTTAATGGTTGACAGGACTCCACGTCGCGTAAAAGGTTTGTGTTCGTCAGACACCTGAAATGTGAGTGTGTCATTTTTCAGGTCCCAGCTGACACCCAAACTTTGTTGCATGGGGAGATCGTCGGCTCCCAGACCTAGATCCTTTAAGTCGCTTGCATGGTCGTCTGACGGAAAGGCTGCCATGACTTCTGCATTGTTTGACGCAATCGTATGCAACCTGAGGTTGGAGCATGCCAGCATCTGCTGTGTCCTTTTGAGCAGATCAATGGAAGCTGTAGCTGAAGGTAGAGATTTTAGTGCATCATCTACATAGAAGTTCCTCTCCACGAATCTTCTAGCCTTTCTCAGTCCAAAGATGGCTACAGCAGGTGAAGGACTGTTACCAAAAACATGCACACGCATTCTATATTCCTTGATGTCTCTGCTAAAGTCGTTGTCTTGATACCACAGAAAAAAGTTTCGGTGGTCTGGTTTGACAAGGAAAGTCTGCTGGATGTCTGCTGTAACAGCAACAGAGTCCTGGCGGAAACGAAGGAGCACGCCTAGAAGGTTATTATTGAGGTCTGGGCCAGTCAGGAGGACATTGTTAAGGGAGATGCCATCGTGCTTGGCACTTGAGTCGAAAACTGCTCTGATCTGTCCAGGTTTCTTAGGGTGATACACTCTGAATATAGGTAGATACCAGCACTCATCCTTAGGTTTGAGTGGGGGCGCTTCTTCTGCATGGTAATTCTGGAATATCTTTTGCATAAAAGCTCTGATTTCCTGTTGAAAGAGCGCTGCAGTGATCTGAAACGGTTAAGGGCTTGAGCCTTGTTGTTAGGCAGACGACATCTCTGTGTCTTAAAGGGTAAGGGAGCCGTCCAACTGTTATCTTTATCTTTGTAAAACCCTTTTTCCATGATGTCCAGAAAAGCCTTGTCTTCGAATGAAGGTGCAATTTTGTCGTCGTCTTTGGATTTCTGAAACACAGCGCATCCTATGTGGTCTTTGCTGTCCTTGCAGATGAGAGACCCAGTGTTGTAATGTGTTTCTTTCACAAAGCAGCGGTTGGGACATGGCTTAAAGAGGGATGCTCGTCCATTTTCCAGTGTGTTAGTGTAGAAGGCGTTTACTGTGTCTGGTTTTTGGACCATACCAAGGCAGACGCTGCCCACTATAACCCAGCCCAAGTCAAGCTTTTGTGCATATGGGGAGTCATGTGGGCCGTTAATCTCTTTACACACCTTATGGACTCTGATGAGGACTCTACCAAGTAGCAACATTATAGGTGCCTGGGGACGTAAAGTTGGAATCTGTTTTGCGATACATTTTAGGTGTGTGTGTTGAACGGCTACCTCTGCAGTGGGAATTTCAGATTGGTTGTTGGGAATTTGGTTGCACTCTATCAGGGTAGGAAGAGAGAGAGAGTGACTTCTTCATCTAAAGATTGTACTTGAAAGCCGTGCGCTCTTCTCCCTGACTTCTCCGCTACTCCTGCACATGTCCTGAGGGAATATGGAGAATGGTCACCTTTAACATTGAAGAGCTCAAAGAATTCTGATCTCATCAGGGACCGGTTACTCTGTTCATCCAAAATGGCGTACAGCTCGACTGCCTTATCATGTTGGCCTGTAGGGAAGACTCTGATCAAACAAATCTTAGAACAAGATCTTCCAGTCATGTCTCCGCCGCAAACTTCTGTACACTTTGACGTCACTGCAATGCTTGGACTGACAGTCTCATCCTCCCCGCCATGCTCGTGTGTAGGTTTTAGGGTCTTGGACCATGGAGCGGGCCCCGGGTGTCGAACCGAATTGTGTCTGTCGTCGTTGCACTCGGTGCATCTAACATTCTTCACACAGTTCTTTGCGAGATGAGATGTTGACGCACAACAACGGAAACAGATGCCACTTTGTTTCAGAAAGGCTTTCCTCTCCTCGAGGGGTTTCTCTCTGAATGCACGGCACTTGTAACGAGGGTGGGGCTTCTTATGAATAGGGCATGTCCTTGCTGGGTCTTCTATATTTGTGTGTGTAGGGTCAGCCAGTGTAACTGTGTCTGATGAAATGTCAGTCTTGTGGACTGATACAGGTGTACGGTAGCTCATATTTTTAGGAGTATGTCTGTCTGTCTTGGTCTGATCTCCAGTACAGGGGGCAAACATGAAACTTGGGTCGTTGCGGGTCCTTGCTTGCTGGGAGACAAAGTTGACAAAGAAGGAGAATGGAGGAAAAGCGACTCTAGTTGTCTGTAGTTGGAGCCTTGTGTCATCCATCTTTCTTGCAAGGCAAACGGTAGCTTCTGTACAATGCTGCTTATGCCCCGTGCTGTGTCAAGATATGTAAGGCCTGGGAGTTCACCTTCTGATTTTACGGCTTATAGCTCCGCCAGCAAGTCTGCCAGCTCCCTGAGTTTCTGATTGTCTTTATTTGAAATCCTTGGAAAGTTATCCAGTCTCTTTCAAAGTGCATCCTCGATAACTTCGGGCGTGCCGTAGCACTCTTCTAGTCTCTCCCATACGATTAGCAGCCCGTCCTGGGTCGTTAACATGTACAGCTCTCAAGCGTTTTGAATGTTCCACTGATTCTGGTCCTAGCCACTTTACTAACAACTCTATTTCTTCTTTTGCGGTCAGATTGAGGCCTCTGACAGTGTTCAGAAAAGACGCTTTCCACGCCCTGTCATTTCCAGGCTTATCTTTCAAACTTCAACAGTCCTGTTGAAACGATCTCTTGTCTGGCAAGGAAACTTACGAAGTCTGTCACATTGTGATTTTCATTAGACAAACCTCTGAGCACATCGGCGCGTTGGTCACTATGGACAGGCCTACTAGGTGGGTAGTTACGGCTATCACAAACCCCTATGTGACTCACATAATGTGCTTGTTGGTGGTTAGGTGTGGCTAATGGCAGGTGATAGCTGTCGTATATCTTGCTCAGTGTGGTTCCGTCTCCTAATGGTGTGTGTGTGGGTTTCCTGTTTATCATGGGAGAACATTTTTGAGAATGGTGTGCTTCAATCTGTGGGTCTTCGTTCCTTTCAGACTTGGTCTGCATGGGTTGATAAGTGTGTGTTGTAGGCGCTTGCGGAGGGGGTGTTTGCTGAGGTTGGGTGGTGGTGAGGGAACCCTGTTGTTGTGCCCCTAACTTTAGATTGCTGTCCAACATACTATGCTTTTGCACATATTCTTCAGTCATTTGCATGGCATTGTGAGATCGCTGATCTAGTCCACGTCTTAGCTTAGAGTTCTGCCTATCATTCTCGTGCTCCAAAGAAGCCTCTAAAGCCTCGGCTTTAGCTAAGGCGGCAGCTGCCGTCTTTTCTGCATTGTTTATCCAATGATGCCTCCAATTGTGCTTTCTGAATTTTGATTTGTATCTCTTTTTCTGCGTATGCTGCCTTTGCTTTGGCTGCTTCAGCTTCTGCGCGTGCCATGGCTGCGGCTGCACAAGATCTGCTAGAGCGGCTGGATGTGTGAGAAGTTTGAGATCTGGTTTTCCATGAGTCAATTGACTGTGTATCTTCTTGGGACATTGTGTGTGCCGGCTACTTTTATTCCAGCGATACAGCATTTGAGGGTCCAGGTCTGCTGTAGATCAGCTAGCTTATGAGCCGTCGTTTTAATTCAATTCAATTCAATTTTATTTATAGTATCAATTCATAACAAGAGTTATCTCAAGACACTTTACATACTCCAGAATTTACAAGGACCCAACAGTTCTAGTAGTTCCCTCCAGAGCAAGCAACAGTGCGACAGTGGCGAGGAAAAACTCCCTTTTAGGAAGAAACCTCGGACAGACCCAGGCTCTTGGTAGGCGGTGTCTGACGACCGGTTGGGGTTAGAATGAAGAGTGGCAATAACAGCCACAGAAAAGATAACAGTTTGTAGCAGTTCTTTGTAGTATCATGGCTTAGCAGGGAATTGTGTGGCATTACAAGGCACAGCAGGACGTAGCAGGGCACAGCAGGACGTAGCAGGATGAACATGGCATCGCAGGACGTGGAGCGGGACCATGGCTACAGCTGCTACCATGATTTTGGAGCCTCCCTGATCCAAGGAAACATGCTGGGGGGAAAAGAACATAAGGACTCCGGGGAATGACTCCCCAGAGCTAGGTTAGTAACAAGCATTTCTGGGACATGGATGCACACAAATGGAAAGATAGAAAGATAAAAAGATAGAGGAGAGAGGAGCTCAGTGTGTCAAAGGAAGTCCCCCAGCTGTCTAAAACTATTACAGCATAACTGGGAGAGAATAACTAACTAGGAGAGCATGACTAACTAGGAGAGACAGGGTAAAGAGAGCTGCCGGATCGGGCTGGAACTCTCCCCAACCAGATCGGGCTGTATGCCCTGCCTCCCTCTAGTTTTATTATATTATTGATTATATGATAGATAGATCTGACAACTATGACGAGAAGCAGGTAGGCCGGGTTGGGCGGACAATATTCAATTCTATGCTCTAACTATAAGCTTGATCAAAGAGGAAAGTCTTAAGCCTACTCTTAAATGTGGAGACGGTGTCTGCCTCCTGAACCCAAACTGGAACCTGGTTCCACAGGAAAGGAGCCTGATAACTGAACGCTCTGGCTTCCGTTCTACTTTTAGAGACTCTAGGAACCACCAGTAACCCTGCATTCTGGGAGCGCAGTGCTCTTGTAGGGTTGTAAGGTACTATGAGCTCTTTAAGATAAGATGGTGCCTGACCATGAAGAACTTTGTAGGTGAGAAGAAGGATTTTAAATTCTATTTTGGATTTTACAGGAAGCCAATGCAGAGAAGCTAAAACAGGAGAGATGTAATCTCTTTTCCTGGTTCCTGTCAGAACACGTGCTGCAGCATTTTGGATCAGCTGAAGAGTCTTTATGGACTTTTTCGAGCATCCTGATAATAAAGAATTGCAGTAATCCAGCCTAGAAGTAACAAATGCATGGACTAGTTTTTCTGCATAATTTTTAGACAGGATATTCCTGATTTTAGCAATATTACATTTTACTGTTCTGTCCTCGTTACAACCTTTTGTGCAAGTTGACAGGCAGTTTAACTCCTCCTCTAATCACCACACTGGACAAAGGTGAATCGTTTACTTCTTTAATGATGACCAAAGGTAGGGTAAAACTGAAAACAAAGACATACATAAATGACTACTACATCTTCACGTCGAGTCTGTTCACGTTTTAAACAATTCTCATACAAATAAATGTATTTTTTACACAATGAAATGACTATTTAAAGGTATTTAGTCATAACTTAGCTCAGACTATTCTGTTTATACTACAGTCAGCATAAGTAAACACTCAGAAACATATAAACAATTTGATAACCTACATCTCATCTTACATGAAAATGAACATTTACATACCGACGATGCTCGTTTATAGCTTGAACGTGAGCAGATGGCCTTAGATTGATTTACAAATGCAAACAATGCTGTCTGGAGACATTCCTGAGTGCTTCCTGATGACATCATCAAAAGATGCCACAGAACAAACTAACAGTGCAATTCTCTAGTCTACTGCTAGGGGGAGACAATGAGTAACAATACAGAACAGAACAGTTACTTTTTAACAGCGGGGGTGGGGGGTATACTTATTTATACTATTATACATTTATATTTATTCAATATCCTATTTATACTTATTTTACTTATTTAATTAAATCACAGTCTTTTGCATTTGAAAAGGGCACAAAGACAATTTGATTTTAGATTTGATTGTAGATACTTTGCCAAAGGAACGGCGCAAAACAACGTTAGAGACCTTTTTTTTACTCAGTAACGTATGTGATTTAAAACGTAGCAAAGTACAATATTTTCAACAAAACATACTTAAGTAAAAGTAAAATTACAGATTTTAAAAGCTACTTGAAAATGAGGGTCATGAGGGTTAACGCTCATGACCAAATTCATGATCACTAAATTAACCTTCACTTCAGAATTCTCCAGCGCTTTGTCTCCAACCATTTCTGGGTGCTTTTTGAGGTATGGATCGGGTGATTGTCCTGCTGTAACACCCATGACCTCTGACGCAGACCCAGCTTTCTGACACTAGGCCCTACATTATGGGCCAAAATCTTTTGATAGTCTCCAGATTTCATGATTCCTTGCACACAGTCAATGCACCCAGTGCCAGAGGCAGCTTAACACCCCCAAAACATCTTTGAACCTCAACCATGTTTGACTGTAGGTACTGTGTTCTTTTCTTTGTAGGCCTCATTCTGTTTTCTGTAAACAGTAGAATGACATGCTTTGCCAAAAAGAATCAGAATCAGAATCAGCTTTATTGCCAGGTATGAGGACACATACGAGGAATTTTTTTTTGGAGCATCGTTCACTCACACTGTGCTTACATACAAAACAACCAAAAACAAAAAAATATACACACTAATATATACACAATATATACATACTCTAAACAGAACAAAAATTTAAATATGGAGCATAGTGCAAGGAAACTGGGATAAATAGTATTATGTTATTATATGAACAGTATGAACATTATGGACAGTTCTAAAATAGGAAATGAGATGATGAATAAATAACAAATAAGAGAGATGTGAGAATGGGAATGATGAGTAAATAGTAAATAATAAATAATAAGTGGGAATGAGAATGATGAATAATACTAAATAAGTGGAATAAGTGGAACCAGTAACCAGGTGCTGTAGAGACAGTGATTACTGGGTTATTGACTAGAATTGAACCTGACACTGTGGGTAGGAAGTCAGCTGTTCATCAGAGAAATGGCTTGTGGGTAGAAACTGTTCCTGAATCTGTTGGTTTTGGCGAAGAGTGCTCTGTAGTGCCTACCAGAGGAGAAGCTGGAACAAGTTGTGTCCGGGGTGAGATGGGTCTGTAGTCATGGTTCCTGCCCGTTTCCTGACTCTGGATGTGTATAAGTCATGAACGGAGGGCAGGTTGGCACCGATGATCTTTTCTGCAGTCCTAACTGTCCGTTGTAGTCTGCTCCGGTCCTTTTTGGTGGCAGATCCAAACCAGACAGAGATGGACGTGCAGAGGACAGACTGGATGATGGCTGTGTAGAAGTGGACCAGCAGCTCCTCAGACAGGTTGAGCTTCCTGAGCTGGCGCAGGAAGTACATCCTCTGCTGGGCCTTTTTGATGATGGTGTCTGTGTTGGGCTCCCACTTCAGGTCCTGGGATATAGTGGATCCCAGAAACCTGAAGGATTCCACAGCAGACACAGGGCTGTTGAATATGGTGATGGGGGGAAGAGTGGGGGGTCTCTTCCTGAGGTCCACAATCATCTCCACAGTCTTGAGCGTGTTAAGCACAAGGTTGTTCTGACTGCACCAGAGAGCCAGCTGATCAACCTCCCGTAGTCCACAAAACGTTCTCCCAGAAGGATTGAGGCTTACTCAGGTACATTTTTGCAAACTGCAGTCTGGCTTTTTTATGCCTCTGTGTCAGAAGTGGGGTACTCCTCGGTCTCCTGCCATAGCGCTTCTTCTCATTCAGATGACGACGTATGGTTCGAGCTGACACTGATACACCCTGAGTCTGAAAGACAGCCTGAATTTGCGTGGAAGTTGGCTGAGGTTGTTTATCCACCATTCGAACTATCCTGCGTTGCATTCTTTCATCAATCTTTCTCTTCCGTCCACGTCCAGGGAGATTTGTCACAGTTCCATGGGTTATAAACTTCTTGATTATAATGCGCACAGTGGACAAAGGAACTTTAAGATCTCTGGAGATTGAGTTGTAACCTTGAGATTGCTATTTTTCCACAATTTTGCTTCTTAAGTCCTCAGACAATTCTCGGATCTTCTTTCTCTTCTCCATGATTGATGTGGCGCACACAACACAAAGGTTGAGCCAACTTTTATACACTCTAACTAGCTTCAGTTTTGATTTCTATATTGCCAGCACTTGTTACTTGCCACAGGTGAGTTTAAATGAACATCACATGCTTGAAATGAAATTATTTACCCACAGTTTTAATAGGGTGCCAATGATTTTGTTTAGCATTTTGGGAGTTTTGTGTAAAATTATATCAAATTAGCCTTTTTTCTTCTGCTTTTTTGTGCTGTTCCAATGCAACGTAATAAACATGTGTGTACCAAAACATTTGTCATTGCAACACTTTTCTGGGAGAAATGGTGCATTTTCTGGAAAAGTTCCAGGGGTGCCAATACTTTTGTCCATGACTGTACAATAAAACAAATACTGTGACTGCGGTTTTGGCCACTCTACTGCTCACTACTACTATTTATACTACTACTACTACTATTTTACTACTACTTCATCCAACATCTGAGTTCTTTTATGAATGCTCTAGTCCGTTTTCATAAAAATCCAGTTCAAGTCCAAGTCATCAGTGTGCAAGTCCACTCGAGGCCCAAGTCCAGAAAATAGCGACTCAAGTCTTAAGCCAGCACACTGTGGGCATACTGTGGTTACGCTGGGCATAGAGTGGGCACATTAGGCATACTGTGGGACATACAATATTGCTCACAAATACACACAAACAGCAAAACACATTTGCAACACTGCGTTGGGTGTGCGGCGGCACAAACACCGGTAAACAACGGTATGCATGACCAAAACTGTTGGGTAAATTCACACGATACAGAGCTACACCACATTATGCACTAAACAGCAGACAATAATTAAGTACTATAATAATACCACAAGAGAGCCTTTAAAAAGTAAAAGACATCATCTTACCGCTACGCAGAAAGAGTAGACCAAAGAAGAAAGGCTTCAGTTACGGCCCTGGAACCAATCACATTCAAGTCTGATGTTCCCGGATCAACAGGACAAAACCTTGTTGGGAAAAATGAAAGGGAAACTGTTCCAGTGAAGATGCTCAGTGGCCAACAGCTCAGAATGTGGTTCTACTCCTGCAAAAAAGAGGCTCCCTTTGAAATAACTTTCACTGAAAGAAAACAACAACAAAAAAACATTGTGGGTACATTGGGCATACTGTGGGATCATTCAGTCAAATGGGTAATACTGAATCTATCAGAATAGCCTACCTTCTCTGAAAATGTGGTTTAAATTAGGGTAGCTACTGACAGGTGGGACATATCTATCAGAATGGCCCACCTCCCCTATAAATGTGGTTAAAAGTAAAATAGCTCATTCTGTCAGATGGGAAATACTGTATCTATCAGAATGGCCTACCTTCTCTGAAAATGTGGTTTAAAGTAGGGTAGCTCATTCTGTCAGAAAAGAAATATTCATCAGAATTGACGCAGCGGACCAAAGTTTGACTCCAACCTGCGGCCCTTTGCTGCATGTCATTCCCCCTCTCTCTCTCCTTTCATGTCTTCTACTGTTATTAGGCACACCATTAGGCATACTGTTGACATACTGTGGGCATATTGAGTATAATGTGGGCATTTAATTAATATGTGAATAACACTATAGAGCATTTAAAAAGCAAATGTTATTATCTTACCATTACGCATACAGAGTAGACTAAGTGGTCCGTTTTTAGCAGATTTCAGTCCTGGAATCCATAATCTTTATGTCCTAGGTCCTCTTCTTATCCAAGATTGGAGGGGGTAAAATCTGTCCATAGGAGGCCCAATTTTATACTGAGAGTATACTGCGGGCACAGTGGGCATACTGTGGGCACACACAAAAACAATCAGTCCGTTGGCTGGTCTGCCATGGCGAGTACTCAAACATTTAGACAATTGGCCAACTGAAGTTAGTTGGAACAATATACAACAATGCAAAATACAATTTGAAAACCACCAATACCAGTAACTTAACATTAGCTCAAAATAATAACATTTCCAAACATTGGGCATACTGTGGTCACACTGTGGGTACATTGGACATTCTGTGGGCACACTGAGTGTTGGCCTATTGTGGCTATTGGCTAGATTTTCATGAAATTTGGTGGAATGGTATAGCATGGGTCAACAAAGAACCCATTTAGAAGTGGATCCAAATCAAAAATCAAAAATTTAATTAATTTAATCATATTAAATTACATGTATTGAATTATTTTAATATTGTAGAGCAATGGGCTTCCCTTACATGGACCCCTCACATAAATGACATGGAACATTACATCCCCAACCATACTGTTTAATAATGATTTCTTGGAAATCCAACACAGAAACAATACAGTCATGCGCATTTTGTAACAAAGATGAATAAACTAGTGGATTCTTAACTCAGCTGTTTGCACTGCTCAATTCAAAGCAAATAAATGCATCAACAAGGTTTCAGCAATAATACAATCCGGGTGTTGACACATAATCTTGCACCACCCCCACTCAAGCAATGTGTGTCATTTCGCAGAGATAGTGTAAGGGTCTCCATGGCCTCTGGAAGAAGTGACTGTTACGCTCAATTACAATTACAAGACTATATTTGGTCAATCAGCTTTTTCATTTACAGCAGTAGAAAAGTGGAACTTAATTCCACTTCACATCAGAGATTGCACAAGTCTCAGCAGTTTTAACATGTCCTGAAAGACTTGGCTAAAGGCAAATCACCTATGTGATCATTGATCTTTCTATTACATGGAATTTATATATTTTTGAATTCTGGTTTATACGTTATGTAATGTATTGTTATATATTATTTATTGTTATTGTATTGTTTTAACTCCCTTGCCCAATGGCCATATATGTAAATTAGCTGTATAGCTAGCTCTCGTACAGGGCTTGAACTGTGCGTGGTCCCTGACAAATAAACTACTAAAATACAAATAACAAATAAAATCACTGTGACATCTTGCATACCCTGAGAGGAAACTTCCTGCACCCTCTGACCCTCGAGCCGTGAGAACAAGAGACCGAAAGTCAAGTTGACAATGACTGTCTGTCTGTTCATTTCTCTCTTCCTTTCTCCTGTATGTCGGTGTTCACGGTAGAAGCCTCTCTCTTTCTATGCTGTATCACTTTACTCTGTTATCTGGAAACTGCACAGTTGTTGCTGCTTTTAGCTTTACATTCACTGTAGCAACCTTATCAAAACATCCCCTTGATGTTTCCTCTTGCCAAGTATTTGATAGGAGTTGTAATAAAATGTTAGGGGCTTGCTGTGGAGATATTTGAGGGTGGCTGTCCATCCCATCAATAATCAAGTCCACTATTTTGTCTATGAATTGTTTCAACCTCCCTGTTTGCACTGTTTAGCCATACTGACCCTTCACCACTGAGTGTGAACATGAGTATCACCTAGTGGGAATCAATGCAAATGTTAAGCTTAGCGAGGAATCTAGGCTAACTGGCTTCCACTCAGAATGTGGACACTGGTTATCTTTGGTTCTTTGCGCCTACTGTCCTTGTGTAATACAAATTTAACAGCATAATAAAACAAATATTGAATATTATAAATGTACTGATCTCACAATGCCAGACCTATCCCCCGCCCCACTCTGGGATGTTTGCATTTCTTTAACCCTCATGCTGTCCTCGGGTCAAATTGACCCATTTTCCCATATCAATGCTCTTTTTAATTATTACTTAATTGTAATTACCCAAAATACATTACTGATTCCACACAGTGCTCTTTGGCAAGTACAAATCTCTACTTTAATTAATTTTGGGGTGTCTTATTCAATTTTATATGAGAATATATATATATATATATATATATATATATATATATATATATATACATAAACATTAGGTATAATTTCCTATAAATGAGGTTTATTGTCCATAAATTCCAAAAATAACTGTAAAACTAAAGTTAATAAGTCAGTGTTACATAGTGTTGAAAACATAAAAAAAAGTGCCAAACATTGAAAAAAAGCATCATGAGTGTTGAAAAAAGGGACAAAAACGCAAAAAAGGTTAAAAACATGGATAAAAAGCGTAACAAAAGTATTGATTTTCAATTTTCACAGGGAGACAACACAAGGGTTAAACCAATCACAATCGTCTTGGGCGGCACTATGATCCAGATGCAGCGACAAGGGATCTGCTTTGGATAGACTTGCTATTCTGTGCCGATGCGGACCTTGGTCGGGACTCTAAGAAGCCCGCCTTAGATGTCAGTCAACACTGGCAGAGGAAACATCCATCAACAGGCGTTGAAGCTTATTGACACAGAAGAGAATTAATTTATTTTGATTTATTCTATAGATTTTTAGTATTGACTTATTTTTCTGTTGCTATCACGTTTTTCTTAAGAAGCCTGACAAATGTTACATGAGCAACGTTATTGAAGGATTTTTTGAACACAATGGCAGCCCAATCACACTGTCACGCTTCCCTCAGGGTGACGTCCCAACCAGCCACACCCGGCAACAGACCACAGATGGCCAGCATCACTCACCCTGAGGTGACATGCATACCAAGTGGACAAAACCGACAGGTGCTTCATGTACAAGTGTAGTTCATGCAAAATTGTTTTGCCTTCATTGTGCAAGACCTGTAGTCCTTTTATTGGACGTTAAGGGACGTTAAGGGACCGCTTGAAACACAAGAATTAAATCCCATTTCAATACCATTGATATAGAGCCACGTGGCCAACCATGCCAAAACACTTATTTATGAACTTCAATAGCCAATGGAAAACAATCTGAAAATGAACAAGAATGTGGTATCAACATAAGACACATCTCTTTCAAATGAGAGCAGAGTTCACTTTGTGGCACAAACCAAATACTTAGTTGTTTTAGTGCCTATTCTTAACGGTCATTATCACTGCATGACGATCACTTTTTCTGGCTAAATTCAGCTACCGTGGCCCCTGAAAGGTCCCTGTAGCCGGCTCACAGCCTGGATCTTATTGCACTATTGACGGTTCCTGTTACACAGCTTTACTTAGTTTAAAATACTTCATTTTTAGGTATATATTATATGGTCTATTGGTAAAGTAGCACTGATCCCTTTGAGGGAGGAATACATTTTGTCCCCACCAGGGATAAAAATAGTTCAGCAGAGGCAGGGATATGTAGACCAGAAAAGGCAAATTCCCTTGCACACCCCCTGGAAAATTGCGTCCTGCTTACAATATCCAACCTTGTGATTCCCAGAAAAATAGAATCCATTTCAGGTTAATAGTTTTGGGGTCAGAGGTTGAGGCAAAAAGCAACCCAGCAGCCAGGGAGGACGGCCCTGGAAATCCAGCATTCTCGCGCAATTCAAATTTGCTCAGCGAGTTACTTTGGCATAGAGTAGTGCATTAACTATACCCTTGCACCAATTACATCGGTGTATCTGATATAGGCAGATCAGAGGCGAGCTGAACAGATGACGACAGTGTAATCTACCAGTTGGCTCTGCTGGTAGCTAAGTGTATGGTGTTCTGGATATGTCACCCTGTGTGTTGTTGTGATTGGTCGTAGTTATCCAATTGCGTGCAGTGAGATTTTCAAATGCACGCTTGGTGCCGCCCCTCGAGATGGCCGACTTTCATTACTCAATGCCAGACACTTAATCTTTTGGATTTGGGTCTGGATTTCCAGGCTAAGTGAGGACTGCTGTCCTGCTTGTTGCAGCTTAGTGTAAAGTGTAAAACAAAAACACATCAGGTTGGTGGTTGAGGACGCAAATAACTGAATAAATGAATAAATCCCTCCCTGCTTTCCCAGGGCAGAGGCTATACAACATACTTTGTCCTCATACATTACACCCTTCCTGTCTGAATTTACCTCTACTGTTGATTGCCTACTGTTTTGTCACTCTCAATTCTCACGTAATTCTTCACAGGCAACACCCTTTTCCTCTCCATTGTATGTTTCCCCTGTTCTCAGCATGCACTTTATGACCTGTTGCCTTAATGAGACATAGTGTCATGGTATGAAAGCATGCTGCTGTGCAGTTGTGGTGATGGCAAACACTAATGCAGTTAATGCAGGATGGTTTTAAAGGTCTGTACTTCCTTAAGTTTAGGCAAACTCTCTGCTCCCATCGATGTTGTGTTCAACTTGACTGAATATAAAGATCAGACTAATATACAAGGAACAATATCAATAGAATAGAATGCCTTTATTTAATATATATTATTTATATATACACAAGTACACAGTACCTGTGCAATGAAATTGGAGCAATCTCTTTACAGTGACACAAAAATATAAGAAATATAAGATAACAATATAAAATATAAAAAATATAAAGTCAAAAATATAAAGTGTAGGTAGTGCAGAGAAAGAAGAGGGGGGAGGGGGTGTGCTGGTGCACAGTTCTGAGTCCGGAGAGCAACTGTATACATATATAAAATAGCTTTGAATACACATTGTGTGAAAGTAGATAAGTATTAACAAATAAGTAAATATAGCACAGTAATGAAATGGTTAAGTACTAAATAATAAATAAATATTGCACAGTAATGAAATGGAATGGTTAATATATTAAATATTGCACTGTATGAATTTGCACAGATTCCAGTGTCCTTTGAGGTATTTTATAACAGTATTACAGTATTGCACAGTCGGAGGGAAGAAGAAGAAAGTCCGGGGGCCGGGGGGGTAGGCTGTAGAGTGGAGCACTATTTTTTCTATTTTTGTTATTGCCACTCTTCATTCTAACCCCAACCGGTGGTCAGACACCGCCTACCAAGAGCCTGGGTCTGTCCGAGGTTTCTGCCTAAAAGGAAGTTTTTCCTCACCACTGTCGCACTGTTGCTTGCTCTGGAGGAAACTACTAGAACTGTTGGGCCCTTGTAAATTCTGGAGTGTAGTCTAGACCTACTCTATCTGGTCTAGACCTACTCTATCTGTAAAGTGTCTCGAGATAACTCTTGTTATGAATTGATACTATAAATAAAATTGAATTGAAATTGAATTGAATTGAGCCGGGGGGGGGACCTGTCCTTGATAATGTTCTCTGCTCTGCTGAGGCTGCGTGAGGTGTAGATGTCCATCAAGGAGGGGAGGGGATATGTATTTGTCAATACAAATGACAATGAAAGCACCTGTTAATAGTTGTGTAATTTTTGCTTTTTTATATATAGATTATATCAGTCTGGCAGAAACCTTGTATCTCCATATTTCGTCATTTCATTTATTTATTTTTTTTTATAAATCAGTGCTTTTGGTCACCCTTTACGTCTGTCTGTGGGTTTTACAAAACAATGACAAAGCGATTTCATCTGACTTTTTCAGAGGTAAATAGCTCAATGGAGTCTCACATTGCCTGACCTTCCTCCACAACTCTGCGGAGGAGGGTCTGGCTAGTCCACACAGCATTCCGGGATGGGAGAAAAAACATGCTCTGGTTTATTGGCATTTCTTTAAACCAATCACAAATGTCTTGGGTGGCGCGAAGCGCGGATGGAGCAATGAAGCCGCTGCAAAATAGCCTCTGGAAGGAACTTGTTTTAGTGGAACATGTCTGTTCAAAAGTAGTTTTAGTCGTGAAACAGAAAACTCAGATTAGGCAGATAGTCTAGTCTAGAGTTTAGAATGCCAACACAAAGAAAGCCCAAGAATAACCGGCCTAAATGAATGAAATCTGGCAGAATTTTTGTCTGCAAAAGAGCAATACGGGAGTGGAACATCATGGACGTAGACTAAACTCAATATATTTTCAGATTAACCTTCTTTCATTCCTGAAGAACATCTATCGAAAAATTATAATGTAATTAAAAGGTGACCAAAATTCTAACAACAATTCTAACTCCTTAAACCAAAACATATTACTACGCAGAGGAATATGCATGCAAAGCCATTTTCAGCAACCAATATGTTTCCTGCATGTTTTACGAGCCAGTTTTTTTGTCTTTAGAGCAGGGGTGCGTGCGTGCGTGCGTGCTTGTGTGTGTGTGTGTGTGAGATTGCTGGGTTATGAAACAGTTCGGTTTCAATCATAAAATTGTAAAAAAGAACGTTCATCTTGCAATAAAAAAAATTGACGGCATTAAAATGGGTTTGCATTAATAACACGTATAACTGACAGCACTACTCAATTTCCCAAGTCTCTTCAATAATTTTGAATTAAACAAAACTGAAACACCACAATGCAAACTGCAATGCATACATTCCCCTAACTCAATCTGTTTCACTGTATTTCACTGTCAACAGTGTAACTTAAAGATTCATATTCATGTTGTGGATCCCACAGACTGTGTTAAGGCTCGGTCTAACTTAAGTCAATCAATGCTACTTCCAAAATCGTTGCTTTTCAGTAAATTATATTAAATATTGCCTCAATATGCATTCAACTGGTGGGTCAGTATTTGAGAAGTCATATTTTCTCTATCCTGGCTCCAGATTAAATTAGAATAACTGCCTCGTGAACAACCAGTCAGGCACGCTGTGATTTGTGGAAAAAAGCGAGGGATGTTTTTGATCATGCACAACAAAACAAAATATGCAAGAATTAAATCCCCCCTTTCCATGCCATGGTGATAGTGCTACCCAGCCAGCTATGACAAAACACTTATTAAAGGGAACTATGCAGTTTTTTTAGCTTAATTTACCTTAATTGAACACCTTTGGAGTCACTGGAATGGTTATATGACTTTTTTTTCAAGGGTGGGGTATGTTATGTTAATGGGTAAGTTGAATGTTGAATCTTGAGCTTGGGGTACTGCAAGGTTGTCCGAGTTTCGAGCTCGGAAATCTGAAGTTAGGTGGCGAGTTTCCGACTTTGACTTTGGAAATTCTGACTTCCGAGTGCAAATGGAACGCACTATAAAAATACACACTGGATCTATTTTTGTCGGAGCCTTGTTCTGCTGTATGTCTACTAGTGTGTAAGTTCAAGGAACCAAACTCCTTGTGTGTGTTCACATGCTTGGCCACTTAAGCTGATTCTGACAGAACACGAAGTTAGCCATGCTTTAAATGCTAGTTCCCCTTTAACATGGATGTTGCTGCAAAAAAGCTTTAAAATTCTAAAACGCAGAATGCTTCACACTCATCTTCAACCCAGCACAATAGAAGATCTATACAATCACAACAGTTTCAAGGCGGTCATCAAGGCGGCCATCCAAGATTATTGTCACCCTTCTGTTCCTGAGTTATGGTGTTGAATAATAGCCATAAAATCATCTCATCCATGAGACCAGGTGGATGTTTGTGCCAAATTTGAAAGAAATTCCCTCAAGGCGTTCCTGAGGTGTCGCGCAAGAATAAGAATGGGACAGATGGTGAGACAACCCAAAAAAATAAAATAAAAAAACAGTTACTCTAGTTAAGCCTAAATGAAACATTTACAATGTCTTTATGTATTGGATTTATCCACAATATGTCAAGCAAAATCCACAGTAGTAATATTTTGATTTGCTGCATTTTCCCAGGCTGCACTTTGTCAGTTTTGGCCCTGGAGAATAAACTTTTCCTACACTCATGAGAGAAAACTACAAGTTGTCATGCCATGGCCCTTCACTTAAAAATATAACCACTAAACTTCAAAATATGAGACAAATGAGGCTGTTTGCTTTCAGTTATCAGCCTCAACTCTGACTTTCAAAGATGTGAAGCAGCCACGCAGTGAAACTCACTCAATACAACTTTTCTTGTTCGGCCATGACTTTGTTTCCACATATCAGATTAAAGTGTTGAGAGAAACTAAAGCCCGGTATAACAGCATAAGTCCTCCAATATCCACACAGTAAATGTGTCAGCGAATGTAGCACAAATATCTCTTTGGGATCTTAACATGCAGTTAATTTAGTCTTTTGACATGTGTGTGCACTTCTCTGACACCAGACACAGTGCTACTGAAAGAAAATGAGCAAACCTTACAGGGCCATAATGGTGGTAGCATTTTCTGACCAATGATACCACCATCCCATCATCTTCAAATTACATTTTCTTACAAAGTGACGGCAGCTGTTCTCCCAAAGCAAAACATTAAGTGGAATCAGGCAACCAATTAATACGATGAAACTTAATGCTTTACCCACACACTTTTCTTTTTTGATCCCTCTGAACCCGAGAGACTCGCCCACGATCAACAACAGCACCTCTGATTCATAGTTTAATCATTTAATAACAATAAAAGATAGAAACTCACCGACTGTTGCAGCTAAAAGCTAACGAGTTAGCGGTTACGGAGGTCTCTTCCGGGTCTTTCTAGCCTCTACAGGTGATTTTCTATTCAGCCTGGAACTTGTGCTTTTTTCGGGATTGTTGAGCATTAAATACAAACCGTTAAATCCAAGATTTATCCAGTTTATGTCCATAATTCATCGAGTTTTCACTCATTACTGCCGCTAGCTCCCGGCTCCGTGTCTGCTCTGTGTTTGTTTATGGAAGAAAAGGCAAAGCATGCCCATATATGGGAGACAACGTCACCCAAAAGGTATGGAGTGGGGACCATAGACATATAAAGATATATATATTATATGTCTATGGTGGGCAGTGGGCACAACGAAACCCAAAGAGTATGGAGGCTGAAAGAGGCCAATCACCCCCAGTCAAACTAGTCTAGCATGCGATCAAAGATGTTATAGCGGACAAGATAGATATCTACCGTTTTATAGAGGAGATTGGCCTACCGAGAGCCTGGGTCTGTCCGAGGTTTCTTCCTAAAAGGGAGTTTTTCCTCGCCACTGTCGCACTGTTGCTTGCTCTGGAGGAAACTACTAGAACTGTTGGGTCCTTGTAAATTCTGGAGTGTAGTCTAGAACTGCTCTATCTGTAAAGTGTCTCGAGATAACTCTTGTTATGAATTGATACTATAAATAAAATTGAATTGAAAATTGAATTGATATCAATACATATCTGGAAGATTCAAGGTTTTATTTATTTATTTGTCTTTAAGGTCCTACAACCATTGTTAACATTTAAGTGACCTCACTGCAACCCAAATATTCTAATAACCCAGTTTGTCCTGAAAAAATGATGTTCATATCTTGACTGTAGACAACAGGGTTTTACAAGCTTTTTTATAAAATAAATCCAGACAGACAATGAACTGTAAAAATGGCCTTAGGGTTCAGAGGGTTTATATACGCTGCCAAGAAACTCTCGCACAACGTCTAACTTGCAAAGATTCATTTAACCCTCATGTTGTCTTCGGGTCAAATTGACCTGTTGTCCTATATCAATATTCTTTTTAATTACCCAAAATAACATGATTGATTCCACACAACGCTGTTTGGAAAGTACAAATCTCTTCTTCCATTAATTTTTGGGTGACTCATTGAATTTTATAGCATTTGAAAAAGAATTGAAGTGGTTTTGAAATAGTATTGATTAAAAGTTGACATATTCAAGTATGTGATTATCCATCAACATGCATTCCTTTTAATTTTAGTCTAAATAATTCCTAATTTCAAACAGTAGCTATAATCTCCTGTAAATGAGGTTTATTGACCATAAATTCCCAAAATAACTGTAAAACTAAAGTTAATAAGTTAGTGTTACATAGTGTTAAAAATGTCAAAAAAAGGTGACAAACATTGAAAAAAGTCTCGGGAAGACAACACAAGGGTTATGAAATTATATTTTCATATAATGATCACAATTGACCTGTAACCGCAGACGAGACTAACAGTGAAAAGAACAAAGTCCCAGAATGATTTGCGGCAGGTAGAGGCGCTACAGAGCACACTTTCTGACGTGTCACAGATATCTATCTAACACCAGAGAAGCCTGTGTTAGTGAGTATCCAGCCAGTTAAAAGGTAGCAGGAGATTTCGTATATAGGCCTAATAGTATTCTAATGTTATTTTAGAAGTTATCTGCTGTAGCTATGGCTGATCCTGGTCACACTCGGTCAGGCTTTCAACAGATGGAGACAATTATGGGATTAAAAATGATTCATAACCCACCCCGAATTGGTCCTCAGGTCTATTTTATTCATGAAATAACTTAATGTGCAATGAGGTTGTACGTCAGTAACCTACATTAAATGACGTCCCGCTTCCATTTAATTCAATTAAATTAAATTTTATTTATAGTATCAATTCATAACAAGAGTTATCTCGAGACACTTTCCAGATAGAGTAGGTCTAGACCACACTCCAGAATTTACAAAGACCCAACAGTTCTAGTAGTTTCCTCCAGAGCAAGCAACAGTGCGACAGTGCCGAGGAAAAACTTCCTTTTAGGCAGAAACCTCGGACAGACCCAGGCTCTTGGTAGGCGGTGTCTGACGACCGGTTGGGGTTAGAATGAAGAGTGGCAATAACAAAAATAGAAAAAATAGTAGTTTGTAGCAGTTCTTTGTAGTAGTTCATGGCATAGCAGGGCACTGTGCAGCATCACAAGGCACAGCAGGACGCAGCAGGGCACAGCAGAGTGTAGCAGGATGAACATGCCATTGCAGAATGTGTAGCGGGACCATGGCGACAGCTGCTACCCTGATTTTGGAGCCTCCCTGATCCAAGGGAACATGCTGGGGAAAAAAGAACATAAGGACTCCGGGGAATAACTCCCCAGAGCTAGGTTAGTAACAAGCATTTCTGAGACATGGATGCACGTAAATGGAAAGATAGAAAGATAGAAGAGAGAGGAACTTGGGGTGTCAAATGAAGTCCCCCAGCAGTCTAAAACTATTACAGCATAACTAGGAGAGACAAGGTAAAGAGAGGAGCCTGGTCGGGCTAGAACTCTCCCCAACCGGATCGGGCTGTATGCCCTGCCTCCCTATAGTTTTATTTTATTCTGGATTATATGATAGATAGATCTGACAACTATGACGAGAAGCAGGTGGGCCGGGTTAGGTGGACGCTGCAACTCCTCACTCTCTAACAATATTCAATTCTATGCTCTAACTATAAGCTTTATCAAAAAGGAAAGTCTTAAGCCTACTCTTAAATGTGGGGACGGCGTCTGCCTCCTGAACCCAAACTGGAACCTGGTTCCACAGGAGAGGAGCCTGATAGCCGAACGCTCTGACTCCCGTTCTACTTTTAGAGACTCTAGGAACCACAAGTAACCCTGCATTCTGGGAGCGCAGTGCTCTTGTAGGGTTGTAAGGTACTATGAGCTATGTAGGTGAGAAGAAGGATTTTAAATTCTATTCTGGATTTTACAGGAAGCCAATGCAGAGAAGCTAAAACAGGAGAGATGTGATCTCTTTTCCTGGTTCCTGTCAGAACACGTGCTGCAGCATTCTGGATCAGCTGAAGAGTCTTTATGGACTTTTTCGAGCAGCTTGATAATAAAGAATTGCAGTAATCCAGCCTAGAAGTAACAAATGCATGGACTAGTTTTTCTGCACAATTTTTAGACAGGATATTCCTGATTCCTGAAAAAAGGCGATCCTTGAAATTTGCTTTATGTGGGAATTAAAGGACATGTCCTGATCAAAGATAACTCCAAGATTCCTCACAGTGGTGCTGGAGGCCAGGGTGATGCCATCCAGAGTAACTATCTCTTTGGATAATGCGTGGCCGTTTAATTCCTTTCAGTCCGTGTTTGTGTTGGCCTACTATTTTCTTGTCCTTTGTCCCCCTCTACCTATGTAAAGCGTCCTAAAGTGAGTTTCATGAAATGTTATTATTACGTTAGTAATAGCTAGCTACAACAAACTCTTAATGCTTTGGCTCGTGACACAGTAACAGTGACACCCAGTTTAGCTCACAATACATTCTGGCTAAGTTACCACATGCAACAATGCATCTTATTCTCTTATTGTAAATTGTAAATGATTTTCTGTCCGAGCATAAATTATATTCATTGGTAATACAGCACCGTAAAGAAAAGACCTTTACGACAGCAGCGGTAGTAAAAACACTACCTCTTTTGTCCAAAGTCAACACAAACTGAAAGTTTGAAATCTATAACAGAGGGATGAAGATTGTTGTACATATAATAAATGCAAATAAAAAATATGAAAAGTATTCCTCAATAGACATGTCCCAAGACTTGCTGGTACCTTACATCAATAGATATATAGACTACAAATCATACTAATTACAACAAAAGGCCCCACAAAAAAATGGAAAGGACAATTACTTCATACTTTTTTACGTTGTGATCAATAACAATACAATGTATAGAATTTGTTTTGTTTTTTTTCTCAATTATTTTGCCTGTGGAGGGTCTGGCACCTATACATTGCCAACTATTACATTTATCTTTGCAAGTTAGACAGTGTGCGTGAGTTTCTTAGCCGTATACAGTATTTTATGGATAATTAAAGAAAAGTGTTTGGGAAAAGCATTAAGTTTCACATCTGAATTGTACTATTTGTCATCCTCCTCCAACGCACCTGTCCCACGTTACAGCCATGCAAAGCACCTTTTCTGTTCTCCTTATCCATAATATATGGCAGCATAATTTCCAAAAATGACATGAACTGGCTGCTGTGAAGAAGATGGTGTCATGGGATTTCAGCTCCCATATAGACCAAAGCGTGTGCTTATGAAAGCATGATGTTGGGTGGGACAGCTCCAGACGGGACATCATTTTGTAAGAAAAAAGGCATTTGGAGAAATGGGTGGAGGGATACATTTTCCTAAGCGTCACAAACCCCAGTAATGCCTCTTTCTATTGATCCAATCAGCCCGATAAAATTTGGAAAGTCTAGCAGAGCCTTCTTCATTTTATCCCATTCATATGTCCACACGCGCTGCTGATATTGTCCTTGGTGTCTGTATGCAAATAACCTTCTTCTGTAATGGCATTAATCTTGTCAAGTTGACTTGATTTTGTTTAAATATTTTAATGCTTTGTTACTCCAAACCATTAAAACTAGAGGCTCACTTTGCTTCCACCAAAGCTCTATAAACATTTCAATTGCCTTCCAAATTCCCCTTCCCCTTTCATTGAAGAGAAGCCTTTATTTATTCCAGGAGGACCACTTATTCTAGTGTTACCGGTTACCTTCCTACTCCCATATGGGAACTGCTGACTTATCGAACTGGGCAATCTAACCCAACAACTCTCTGGTGCTCTTGTACACAGTTGCACGCGCACGCGCACAACCACACGCACACTCTTTTTTCGTTTCCCTCCCTCCTATCTGGCAGAGTGATCTAAGGCAGCAGCTCTCCTGCCGTCTGGCTGCCAGGGCAGGTAAACTAAACCTGTGGCCTTAAATTACCCTCCTCATTTCTCCACCTGCCTTCTCCTCCCTTTTCTCTCCCCTCCTCTCCTCCTCTCTTGCCACCTCGCCCCTTTTTTCTGTCCTCTCCCGTTTCCATGTCCCACATGGTCCCACGCTTTAGATTAGTGATGCGTGGCCTTGGAATTGCCCTGACAACAGATGGTCTGTGTGTATGTCTGTATGTAAATGAGAGAAAGAAAGAGGGAGGGACGATGGTAATTGAGAAAACGCCAATCCTCACTTTTCTTGAGCTGTGATACTCAACTTGACTCAACTGGACAAGTTTGTGCTTCTGGCAGCAGCTGTCACTTATTTGGATGAGCTGTCATTTGAACTCTTTGAGTCTTAGTAAAAATGTCTCGGAAGTCTCCAAATCTGTATCTTTTAAATCTTTTCAACATTTCCTCTGAACTTATACATTATAGGATAGGAGGAACAAATGCTCCGGGTTGTTTGCATTTCTTTCAACCAATCACAATCGTCTTGGCCGGTGCTAAGCTCCGGAGGCAGAGACGGTGGCTCTGCTAAATGGTCTCAGGAAGGAACTTGTTTAGGTGGAACATTTGCACCCCGCATAAGAAAAATGCCACAAACAATATTAAATGAATTTAACTATTCACACAATACAGTATGAGCTATTTAAATTAGCTGGATACATGGTTACAGGTCATTTGCTCTGCCAATCGGTTCCAAAACAAACCGGTTAGTAAATGCTGTAAACTTATTCTTTGAAAATCTTGCCCTTTTCAGCGTGTGGCTTGCTAGCTCGAAGGTTGTTGTTTGAGAATGGCAACACACAAAAAAAGCGGACATGTCACGCTTTATCCTGGAAATGTACTTCCATTGATCTAGACTATGCCTCGCTTAATGCTATATTCAATGTTTTCAACAATCGTCAGTGGCTACTCTGAATAAACTTTTTTCCTACACATTCAGTTACATATGGCAGTTCAATAAGAAAAGAACAGCCTGATTTTGCATACAATAGTCATTGCAAAGAAAAAAAATTTTCCAGAGAAATTGTAGACGAGGAGCTCCTGGTAATATTCTTAATCTCATACTGTACTGACAAAATCACTCAATGAGCTGACAAACATCTGCAGCAGACACAGAGTGAAATACTTAGTGTTGCAAGAGTATTTCTGTCTTTTGTTTGTTCTGTGTTGAAAGCAATTTATACACAATTATTAAAACCATCTGATGCTGTGCAGGTAGCCATTAATTGCTGCATTGTTTTTGCTCTCAGAAATGTGCCTCGCTGCACTTTACCCCGTTGGTCGGGGGGGTTGAGGACAAGGAATTTGATAAATAAAGCACTTTCAGAAATGACATTTTGTAGAAGGGAAATTTTTATAGGGAAGGCTGGGGTCTCAATAACAGACTGAAATGATATTATATTTAGTTGTGTGCTGAAAAAAAAGAGCCCAGAACAGACTGCATGCAAACACAAAATGTGAGCGTAGTATGTTCCAGAAAGAGAGAGCAGAGACACTGTGTACAAACAGACAAGCCCTACAGCGGTGGAAAATCCCTCTGAGACAATCATATGAGTGGGTGCCCGTGGATGTGTTTGGATATATTCATGTGTGAATGTCACTGTGTGCTAAAAGCTTTGTTTTTGAGTACTTGCGTGTGTGTGTGTGTGTTTGTGGACGCTATACGGTGAACAACTGCAGATTCTCAGCCTATGATGAGATGCTGTTTGTAAGCAACCAACATGACATCATGACTTTGCGTAAACACATGGCGTGTTATCTGTACACATTTCGAGCTATATGAGCGCGTATGTCAGCGGGCATAAACATACAAAACATACAATTGCAAAGAAAGCGACGGTTGACTTTAGGAAATGTGACACGCGGGACATAATCCTGGGTGAAAGTCCTGTGTTTAACCCGTCCACCAACCTGACCAACCTCCCTATGCGGATTTCTGCCCTATCATACTAAATTCACACGCTATCGCAAGGTAATGTAGGTCAATGGAGTCCAAACGGCGTTGATAAACAAGCTAAAAAGCGAGTATGCTTCTTGATAACACACCAATAATTGCATAAGAATTATTGGTCATATATACGCCATTTGATGAGCTCAGTGTGAAGCAAGAGTGCGTTTTTTTGCTCACAGATTAAATGTGTTAGAGAGAGTATGTGTGTGTAAGCAAAGGAAAGAGCAAGATAGGTACATAAAGGCGTTGTTTGAGTGAAAGTGTGTGTTAGAAAGACTGAGCCAACAACTGAACCAAGGAATGGAGAGGCCCCAAGGGAAAAGTCACAAACGTTACACTGGGAAAACTTCTACTGAGTAGCCCTTTAATTTTGTATACATGTGTTTTAATTCTTCCCGGTTTCCTTTAATTAGTCCATTGTGGGCTTTTTTTTCCACTTCATATTTTTAACAAATATT